>OZ024908.1:22693688-23229914 GCA_964017125.1 Flabesymbios commensalis | reverse complement strand
CCATGCATCGGGTTTAGTTGAAACATGTTTCAACTAACCTCATTCGGTGTTTTTACTAATCCCATTCCATGTTTCTACTAGCCCCATAATTGCTAGTAAAAGTACTTTTCGCCTCCATCCTAAGGATCTGTTCCGTCAGTTGCATGCTGAATGGCATGGTACGGAAGCACTAGTCTACAGCAATCATCCTCCTCCTATCTTGCCTCCTCCTATCTTGCCATAATCTTCAGGCGGATTGCCAGTGGCGTACCCTGGCTCCTCCGCTCAACTGTGGTGCTAATGCAGCTCTCGCATCAGTTTTCATCGTATTACAATGTCATTTAAGAAGCCTTTTGTGCCGAAAAGTGACGTAAAGCAATGATTTACTACTACTAAAGAGTGTAAAACTGCAAATGTGGAATCATGGTTTTTAGTAACTAAATTGAAAATTGTATTCGAATTATTTTTACCATATTGTTCAAAGTCATTTAATTCGAATCCATATCTTGTCGAATCAATCTATATTTTGTTCCAGCTCCGCTATTATATCACATAATTGATTTAGCAGTGATGTCCGCGGAACTTTTTAACCCATTAAATACTCAAGAGCGTAATCGATTTTTTCACTGATGTTAAAGATTGCCTCATTTACAGCCTCAAATATTAGTTTTTGGATGTCAGCTTTATCCAGTCCGATTTGGGTAGCACTATCTGATTGTGAATGCACTGATGAATCAGAACCAGTATTTGGAGTACTTGGCTTCCTTCTCTTCTTATTCGTCATTTTGTGATGCTGGGTTTTCTGGGTAAAAAGTGTATGCAGGTGTCGGGCTGAGTATAGCTGAGTGTGAATAACAGTTAGTGTACAAACCTTCAGTGCAGTACATGTACGTACATGTACTAGAATACAGTACATTTAAACCTTTTGAAATTTTTAAATAAAAGTTGTCATCCCGTATCACTCACACACAACGCTTCTCCGATAAGTAATCATTTCTACATCTGCTGTGACAGTTAGACGCAATTTGATGTTTACTAGATGAAAAAATACATTTTGTAGAGAGCTCGACAAGTTACGTCACCGTCGGAGCATGCACCCCATACAGCATCATCATCCTAGTGGCACTCGCGGGAGTGTCGATGCAGAAGTGTAGGACAGGATTTAAATTAGATAGTAGTAAAATGTACTAAGTTTGGAACAATTGTTTGAAACTTAGCACGTTTCGATTTGCTGCGGCAGTGTTCGTCTACTGCTGTTCAGTGTGTTCCCCAGGGACCACTTAGATTCACCTACATTAAGAGTTTAGGATCTTCGTTGCAGGTGATGTGATAATATTGTGCCACATTGTCTTTCCATGGGGGTTTTATCTTTATGACATTCAAGGGAAGCTGCAGCCTCCTCGTATCTGGCCATAATCTTTGGGCGGATTGCCATAGCCGTACCCTGGCTCCTCTGCTCAACTGCGGTGTTAATGCAGCTCTCGCATCAGTGCTGGCGCTGGTGTAGGCTGTGGTAGCCTTAAATAACCGACAATAACGTGTTTGACATTAGGTCTCTCAAGTGGGATGAATAGAGTTATCCAGAGGGAGTTATTTTTCCTATTATCACTCTGGGGTCTATCCGACCCGAGGATAGCGGAGCTGCGCGAAATGCCACAGAGTTTCAGCATTAAATTGCACAGCGAAACCGAAGTCTCCGGCCCTGTGGGCATGTCTGAGGGTAGATCCCCTAGACATGCCCAGAACCCCTTATCGGGCGAGCGAAGGAAAACACTCGCAATAACCCAACATGCCCTATCACCCCTATCCGCACATCATCATCTGTACATCATTCATCTCATCAATTGACTACAACGCTTTTATCTTATTACAATGTCACTTAAAAGACCATTTGTGCCGAAAAGTGACGTGCAGCAATGATTTACTACTACTACTTACAACGATTGAGTAACGCTTCCCTAGCGTGTAGAGCGATCGACTAGCGACTACCCAATGCTCATCTAGCATCTGTTATTACATGCTGGTGTGCTTTGAAGGTTTCGAACATGTTTTAAATTAGCAGTGTGCATCTGCTAAGAACAACGATTGCGAAAGGGGGACTGGGATGATTGCTAGTAGTAGTACTTTTTGCCCCCATCCGGGGAGGATCATTAGGGATCTGTACCGTCAGTTGCATGCTGTATGGCATGGTATGGAAGCACCAGTCTACAGCAATCATCCAAGGGAAGCTGCAGCCTCCTCGTATCTGGCCATAATCTTCTGGCGAATTGCCAGTGGCATACCCTGGTTCCTCCACTCAACTGCGGTGCTAATGCAGCTCTCGCATCAGTGCTGGCGCTGGTGTAGGCTGTGGTAGCCTTAAATAACCTGCAATAGCGTGTTTGACATTAGGTCT
Organism: Flabesymbios commensalis; assembly: GCA_964017125.1. Classification (NCBI taxonomy): domain Eukaryota; kingdom Metazoa; phylum Annelida; class Polychaeta; order Terebellida; family Flabelligeridae; genus Flabesymbios; species Flabesymbios commensalis. Next base: position 23,227,540 of record OZ024908.1, on the reverse strand, counting down.
CTCACGTGGGATGAAAGGAGTTACCCAGAGAGAGTTATCCTTCCTATTGGTACTCTGGGGAATTTCCAACCAGAGGATTATGGAGCTGCGCGAAATGCCACGGAGTTTCAGCATTAAATTGCACAGCGAAACCCAAGTCTCCGGCCGTCTGAGCATGTCTAGAGGGTAGATCCCCTTATCGGGCCCAGAACCCCTTATCGAGCGAGCGAAGGAAAACTCTCTCAATAACCCACCATGCCCCATCACCCTCACATCATATCTGTACATCATTTCATCTCATCAATTGACTACAACGTTTTTATCGTAATTCAATGTCACTTAAAAGACCTTTTGTGCCGAAAAGTGACGTAAAGCAATGATTTACTACCACTACGATTGCGAAAACCACGCGGCCATAGCATACCCTAATGGAAAGAGAGCAAGTATAAGCACAAAAGGTAGCCCTGGTGAGTCACCCTGGAAACACACTGGTCGTGTATAACAACAGCTTTAGGGATGTATGCCCCCCTACTTGTAAAAATATATAACCCAGTACCCAGGCCTGAGGGAGGACCCAGGGATGACCCAGAAATAGACTGGGGAGGACCTGGGGAGCCCACCCCGAAATAGACCAGGGAGGACTTAGGGATACCCAACCGAGATAGATCAGGGAGGACCCAGGGAATGCCGACCCAAACTACCAGAGATGGCACCCTACTCTTCTTGGGATCGGTCTCCAATCTGAACTCCTGAACTTATATGTGCGTTGTTTGAAGCAAATGAAAGACCATACTATATATACATGTAAATGGCCAAGATCTGATTTAATTTTAGATCAAACCCATAGACCGAAAGGGTCAAATATAGAATTAGTTTAAAGAAAATGTTGGTGGCGTAATGGTACCGGTACCGATCGATAGTAGAGACATGTGGGTCTAGTTTCGGTTGAATTAGTCAAAGTGATTTGTCATATTGAGTCTCTTTCGAGCCACAGAATTGAGCCATATTGGTTTAGGATTTTTTTTCAAATTCACAACACTATTTTAATTTAACATATTAGGCCTATTTTGAAGGTTACAAATACTTGCACTGTGTTTTGTAAATGTGAATAAATGTTGATTTTATTAGGTTTGGCAGAAGCTGTGCTGTAGAAAACCCCCAGTTCCTAGGCCTGAACTTGATGTTGTTTGTATAGGACTGGATGGTGCTGGCAAAACAACATTACTCACACTGTTATCTGGAGAAACATTAGAGGAAGAAACTAAACCAACTACCGGTATTTTTAACAAAAATAATATGAAATATGTTTTGATTTTGTCAATTGATTTTTTTACATAACGCACTGCTTTTTACTGCTAAATATAGAGATGCTATTGATGTTAACTAATTTTTTTATTCTAGGTTTTCAGATAAAAGCACTTCCTTTCAAAACATGTATTATGAACGTAAAAGAAATTGGAGGTAATTATAATAAGACAATGAATCATTTTATATGAAGATCATAATAATTGTTCTGGCCTAGATTAACCACAGATGTGCGGATTACTGCCAGGAATAAATCGAAAATCGTGAAGATTAGACAGATTTTTTAAGTGTTTTACAAATCGAAATTTGTGTAGGTTATCTAGTCAGCTGAGCTTAGATAGTTCGACTTCCGGTAGCTTTACTAACACACTAGTTTTACAGCAGATTGTCTATGCAATGCAGCATATACATGCTTACATATGCAAATCGTGGCGATCTATCAATAAACAAAAAAACAATATGTTCTTTTTCGCTCTTTTTATCAATCGTGTTCACTAAAAGGATACAGATAGATAGATACTTTATCAATATTACTAAATCTACAGTAAGACTTATATATCCTTCCAATTACATTTGACGTAGTAATATATCTATATTATTCAAAGTAGTTGGATCGTTATGCTTCACTGAATAAAAATATTAACGTTACGGCAGACCCCACTCCTGTGGACGTTGACCATGCTGCGCATGTGTGCGTTGTATTGGGCGCCATAATTGTCTACTCAGCGAATCGTAACGACCCACAGAGAAGGGGACGTGGTGCAATGGCTAGGACGCCTGACTGCTCGCCAGTCATGCATGCGTCCCGGGTTCGAACCCCGTTGTTCCCGTGTGGGGTTTTCAAAGAAACAGCATTATTTTTCCCCTTCTCAAGGTGACTAGGCGATCACGTTAATGGCGGCCTCGTCGAGTTAATGTTGAGACCAGTGTATCGACGTTAATTTCGCGCAGGGCCCCGCGCTGCGCGCTCCTCACAGTAACGACCCATCTACTTTGAATAAATAAAATATGTTGTAGAATTAGACTCCTTTGATTTTTTTTTGTCGTCCTATGTATTGTAATGTAAATAGAACTCGCAAAGTGGTACTAATCTACCAACTTTGGTTATACTTATAATGCCTAGATTGATGTATGTGGAATTAGAACATTTAGCCTGAATCAGAATAATAGGCCTACTGGACCATTGTCATAGCCACGTAACCCGCTTCTGAGTTCATGTCAGGTCTTTAGATGCACTGCAAAATTGTAAGAGTTCCTGTTTAAAAATGAACTTATCAGCCCCCAGCGCAACTTTGAGATTTCATATGGATATGTCTGTCTCAGGAGGTGAAAAGGTGCGCAAATTTTGGAAGCATTACTATCAGGGAACACAGGCTGTCATTTTCGTGCTGGATAGCGCGTGTGATGCTGAAAAATTAGAACAAACACAGGAGGCGTTACATGAAGCAATGGAGCACCCACAGCTGCAAGGAACACCCTGCCTTATACTAGCTAATTGCCAAGACAAAGAAAATGCCAGACTAGAAAACAATGTGAGCTAATTTACGTTTTACTCCTCTTTTTTATAAATCATTTCGTGTCGTGTCACATGTCAAATCTAATTAAATGAGTGGCACGTGACACTTTGGTTCCAAGCAGACATGAGTTGTGATGGATTACAATTACTTTTAAATTCTTCTATTACTATTACAGTATTTGAGTTATATTACTATTACTCTCTCATCTATTACTATTACAATAACTTTTCGTCACCATTTCCAGAGCGATAACAAGCTATACTGGTATCATATATTTCCCATATACATTTTATAATAATAAACATCAAATCATATAAATGTTAATCTTATTTATAAATACAAATTAAAATAGATTTATTACTGTAATGTTTAGTTGGCATTTGCTTAGATATCCTGCTATCTAGACGCTACTTAGATTTTGCCACACAACGTTATTGCAATGTGATCTGATAACTCTGTGCGTAAATATCGGATTATAATACTTAGTAGTATCTAAGAGATATAGATAACAAATATTTCAGTTGAACAATGACATTTTCATTGTATGATGGCTAAACAGTGTGCGATAAAATTGAATGTTTTTTTTTCAAGAAATGATATGTTTAAATTTATTAATATGTTTAAATTTGTTTTTGGCCTAGGCCCTATTCCAAGGTGGTTTCTAAGAACGTAAGAGTTAATTAAGTTTCGTCAGCCAGTGATTATCGCCGTCATCTTCTACTATATTACGTGATCTTTCAGATTTGTTATTACATTGAAATTGTTGTTATTACTATTACATATTACAATTACCCCTTCCCTGCATCCAAGGGGACTATTTAATTTTGTTGTAGTCATGCATATATAGTAATGTAGGCCTGCTCTGATAGTAATCTTAAATGTATTTTTTCTTTGAAGCTAACTGAAGAGTTGAGTGTAGATAAAGCATGTAAGGGACGCTGGTGGCACTTGCATCTTTGTAGCAAGTCAGAACTTGATACCGTACGGGCAGGCTTTGATCATCTTAGTAGACACATGCTTAGACCAAATGGGGAGGAAGACGTTGTCCCCCAACCTACAGAAAAAGAGATAAACCGAGTCTGATTTGTAGAAGCTATCTGTGATTATACTCATTGTTTTGTGTAATGTGATAAACAGCATTAGTGCTTTCGTGATTTCGCGGTAGTAGTGTAGTTTGGAGTCAGTGTCTTGCAAATATGAGACCTTAGACCTGTATATAATTTTACGCGCAGGCCTATGTTATTAAATGTTTGATAGTGTTATTGTAAGCTTCCCCAGCAAACTCATCAAAACTGAAGCTGATTATAATTAACGCCCTAGTCAGCGTTAAAGCAGCTGGGTCGTTATGTTTTACTGAACCATAATATTTATGTTGTGGCGGACCCCACTCCTGTGGACGTTGACCACATTAATGTTTACTCAGCGAATCATGACGACCAACCTACTTTAGTATAATATGCGAGGTATTTCATAGTCCTGTTGGGGAAATTAGTATGAATTTTATGAATGAAATCATGAATAGAAGTAATTTTTGTTGCTAAATATATTAAACTGGTAGGATTTTATATTTGTTTGGATATTGTATAGATCGTAGCTGTATTCTATGTGTTCCACTGCCGACGCCCTAGTTTTACTTATTTGTCTAACCAGAAAATTTATCTCTATCTAACTTCCTATTTCTAGCCCACGTTATTGGATTTTACCGGTATTTAAATCACAGCTGGACTACGGGTCACGGATGGGATTTAGCTGCTTTCATCCTTAATTTGCTACAGCATGAAGTATGAAGCTTTATTTATTTTTTGTTGGCCAAACACAGCGTATTCTGGTAAAGCCTTAAGTGATAAGTTATTTTACAACGGCCTTCTGTGGGTACTTCTTTGATTAGGCTGTACATTGGTGTTAGTGTTCGGGGCTACCTAATGTACTGTGTAACGTGAGGCTTATATATAACCCGATCTCCTCCTGCTGCTGCGATATTGCCACAGTGTCGAAATGCCACATTCACGAATTCTTACATTGACTATCCATACTCGGAACCCAGTTTTTGAAATATAAATTAACATACTCTATTAAAGATAACTCAATTACAAAACAAAGGCACACTTTTGAATTCCATCTGACTCTATTTCAATCTGGGCCAATGTTTGGCTTACATGGTGTATTAATTTATAGGCGTCCTAATTTTCATGGAATTAGATCAGTAAACTTTTACATAAAACTGAACTTTCTTTTAATGTGGAATCATAGCTACACTGTTTTTGAAACTATTCAAATTTGCGATTGAAACAGGTGAGTCTTAAAGCACAATTTGACACATTTATTATATCAACTTTAAGTTATCTGATTAGAACACAGCTGTATGCAGCAAATAAGGTTGTTGACTGTTGTCTAAACATGGGTACGATATTAGACCAACATCGCGTTTTACTGGTAGGCTTAATTCAGTAGACAACGTACTACCCTGTTGAATTTATGCACCATGTGACAAATTTTAAATAAATTTATTTGACCAGTAAATAGGATTTACTACCACACAACATGGAAATTTTTCATGGGATATTACACTGGTGTATTTTGTAGTTATAATCTTGACAATACATTTTCATTAACCTTGAGTGGAAATTACATGAGCAATAATTCACTATCAAAATAAGTTAAAACGAGAAAGATGTGTTTCGTGTGTAAACAATTGACTTTATTTCACAATTGAAACAGCTAAAATGACGTAAAACATGCATTGTTTCACTTGTTTAAGTATCTGGCGTTGAAGCGAGCTAAGGTTACCTATTGTTCAATTTATGTTATTTTCTAAACTGATTTTTTTAATGTGAACAAGTGTGAAATTTAGGATATTGTCAAATTGTTTATTTTACAGTTGGGCTACAACCACCCTACGTGCATCCCTCCCCCACATCTTACCCACACCAACTTTTTTTTAAACCTTTATATGTCTAAAACACGAAATAAGATGAGATAGAGATGAACTTTATGTTTTGACCCCTTATAGGGGGGTACCCCCGAACCTGTCTAAAATTAGGGGTTGGGGTAACGCAAACGTCTGTCGTTGATGTTTTTGTTAACCAATCTGCACTTGCCATATACAATATAACAGATAAATAAATTCCCGTTCTAATGATATATCACACATTGCCGTATCACACATCGCCGTAGTAAGTAAGTAGTTGTCTCTCCACATACGATCAAGCATGATTTTTATTATAAAATAATCAAAATGAACAACAAAACAAACGATTCAACATGGTGAAAGTAAACGACATATCCATATCTGCCTATATTTTCTGAAACCCGGTGTGTGTATGCTGAAAAATGAGTGCTATTTATATTTATAAATGTCCTATATATTTTTTAATGAACAAATATTGCAGCTTTACATCAAAATATGTGTCTTTGGCATGGGCTGAAATCTGAAAAATGCTTTTTTTCTTGGAATGTTTGTGTATATTGTTTTATCCACTTGTTTTTACATAATTTGTGTGTGCTGAATTCGAATATGTCGGATACAATTCTATATTTTCCGACCTTCGCCTCCTAATTAGCAAAACACAAAATGCCTGCTAAAATGTAAAGAAACCCTCGAATTGTCTATAGTTTTTTTTCGCACATGAAAGCACAATTGATGGTTTCTGCAAGTTTGTTTTATTTTTATTTTTCTAGTGTCCTTGAAAAGAAATAACCTTTATTTGACCTTTCAATACAAGATACTGTTACTATAAGTATACCGCTAAAAATGATAATATGATTTATTTGTGTTAACTTAGTGGACCAGAAATAAAAGTTACTGTCGAGTAAATTTAAATGACAAAATCCAAAATAGCCGCGAAATTCGCCTTCATATGAACAAGAAACAAAATGACTAAATGTAAATTAAGCATCTTTTTTTATTTGGGGCTCGAAAATGCTCAATTTTTTTAAAATTTTGTATGACTTGTGGCCCGAAAAAAACATTTCTGATGTTTATTGTTCATCGTCTGACCTATAGTTTATCGTAAAATCCAAGATGGACGCCATTTTACAGATTTACTATTAAAATAATGACGTCATTTTAAATACTAAGCACATCGAAGCATGTTGGAATATACTTCTGATAAAACACAGTTTCGAATGCTTTGCAACCCAATCTGTCGTATTACGTACCATTTTTTTTTTTAGTTCCATTAAGAAAATGTTGTTTGTGATATTATAGTTCACGTGCATAAAAACAGTTTTTCTTTGTGTATTGCCGGTAACCATTTTGAACTTGGAGGTCAAATATAGGTCATTTTGATCGAAAATATGAGACATAAGCTTATCAACTCTAAGTCATGCAGAAAACAGAAATCGTGCAAAAATTTGTAACAAAAATATGTAACAGATTTGGTCTTGGCGGCCATTTTTTGTTTTGCTTATTTGAAGGTGAATGACACCAAATGTCGAGCAAACTTCGATGGGGTTTTTTTCAACCCAGTCTAAATACACACATTTTCAAAAAAGGCTGTAATATTCTCGCATTTAGAAATATACATGCCATGAACAAATCTAGATACCACTCAGTTTTAAGCAAATACATATCTGGGTTCAGAAAACATAGTCAAATATAGATATGGCCAATAATTATGTTTTATTAGGTCGTTTCCATTGACCATGTTAACTAGCTTGTTTTGTTGTCGATTTTGATTATTTCGTAATAAGAAAACAAGTGTCAACGTATATGTAGGGGTAATCCACTGTATCGTGCAATATATCGTTAGAACGGAAATTTAATTGTCTTTTATATGGCATATTGCATGTGTAGATTGGTAAACTAGAAGAGCAACGACAAACGTTAGCGTAACCCTACCCCCTAATTTTAGACAGGTTTGGGGGTACCCCGTATGAGGCGTCAAAATATAAAGTTCATTCCTATTTTTTTGCTATGTTTTAGACATATCAAGGTTTATATCATGCCCTAAGTGAGAACAAATTGTTTTGCTTAACTTTGCAAATGCCACATCAGATCACATACGAATTAGATTATACTGTTTTACTGCTTATTTATATAATATATATTTATGTATATACTGGCAACAGTATATTATTTACAAATATGGAAATTTATATTTGTGTTACAAAACCCGCTTCAAATTATTGGGCTGAAATAAATGTAATTTTCATTATGGAAACGCAAATTTCTTTGGCAATTCGACCTATAACTGATGTACAGATGCCTGATTAGTAAAAGTTATAACTTCCATGCTTAATAAACACTCATTCTTTTTTACCTGTCCTGTGGATACACTTGATTCTGTTTGTAGCTATTTATAAAGGTTAGTCCTGTTATTTTGACGCCAGCAAACTCATTCGGGGACTGCTAATATATTGTTTTTAAGTACCTATACTCAAATTATCAGATTTTATAAACCCATGTATGCGTGAAATACACTTGGTGTATTTCACTGACTTGATGTTTTTTTACTGCTAGTAATACGTCACTGTCCGCCAGTACAGTACTCATGGACGTATCTTCAAAACATTTGGAAGGCAATATTTGAGACTGAAACACTAGTCCAATGTACAAGACAACAAGGTGTCTTCGGGTTATTTTTTTGATGCCGTACATTTGTCAAAATAATAATAGAGTGCATATTTGTATTGATTTTTATTTATTAATGGTATTTTTCGTTCTTTTTATAATAAAAAATGGATGTTTACAGGGTCGTCATAATACTATAACCATTCACAACAGAGGTGAACAAAAATAAAGACGATTTTAGTATAGGCCTCCTCATATTGGTAGAGATACTAAATTTTCAGTTTTTGCGTGATGTCGCAGTTGCGGATCCAGGATCTGAAGAAAGGGGGGGGCCCGAAGTTTTAGCTGCGCACCCCCCCCCCCCCCCCGCCCCCTGGATCCACGCATGCGTGGGTCTTATAAAACAGGAACAACGCTTATGAAGAGCTACACACCGAGTTATAAAAAGTATTCACATGACTGGTTAAAACTATATATTTGTGTAAAATGTTTGGATTCTATATTACATCTGAAGCTATAATATCATAATGTTGGGAGCTAGATAAAAAACACTTTCATCACCTCTAATTTACACAATATGAATAAAAAAGATATGTTAAACAAACTGAATATCAAAATGTCATGTCCCATTTTAAGATGGCGATGTTTTTAGCTAAGTGATTTGGCTTTTATTCACCTATTATCGTCCACCAGCCAGCGATGTTTTTGTTGATTTACAGGTTTATGCACAGAACAGATTTATTTTTTGTAAATAGTGCTAATCTAAAATATACAAAAATAAACTTTTAAAATTTTATGGTGAATAGTGCTGTATTGGAGTATATATATTAAAATGAACAGAACTTAAAGAATAAATCATGGGATTAAAAAAATGAGCTAGACTATCAAATAAAACAAATTCGTCAAAGGAATGTATTCAAGTTATTATTCATCTTTTGCTATTTAGGTGTAAAACTTTATTTAGGTGTAAATTTAATGTTCTTCACAACCCATCTAGTTCTCAATATCATGATAGGCCCCACTATAGCTTCAGATGTAATATTGAATCGAAACATTTCACGCAAAGGTATAGCTTTAATATGCGATGTAGCCTACATTGTCAAAACTTGTGGAACAGGAACATGTTTTCAGAACTGTTCAATGAACACTGTGTATTTATAATTTTTTCGTTGTCATCCTCTTGAACTCTTATATGTCTGTTTTATATTTAATGTTATATAGTCGAGTAGACAGTTTGCTGTTGTAGTATGATCATTTACCGTCCAGTGCAGTGATATCACATCTCAACAAACAAAAGGCTTTAATTCAAAGTTGGGTCCACATCTCAGTTGGTCAAACATACATGCAGCCAACACTGGTCCAATGCCTTTTCTTTGCTGGTTTATGACTCTTGTAATTTATACATGGCTTTCAGCTGTAAAATGTAATTATATATGTTTGTATCTTGTCACAAATGATATTACATTAAAAAATATGATGTTCAAATTTATTTCACGTTCTATTTATTAGACTAATTATAGCACTGTAAATCCATGGAATTACACTCGATTTTAATTGTTCTTAGGTTACTTGTGACATGTGAGCTCATCCGGCCTTAAGGCCTAGAAGAGCTTACACCATCGTGTTGCGTCTGTCGTCCGTCGTATTTTTGTCATTTTTTCGTGTAAATTTATATTGTATTTCGGCGCTGGCGCTGTCTCAGGTTCTTGGAATGTATATATACTCGATACAAAACTCGCTACGTATAGGTGTCAGAGGCACTATCATGTTATCATCAATCGTTTTTTATCTCAATGCCTTAGTGCGGACATACTGTTATCAGTTTGGTCTTTTTACTTTATCACTTTTACTGTTCGAGATATCATATTATTTTAGTCTGAATTGTCATTTAAATGGCCATACTGGCCGAAAAATTGACGCGAAAAAAGATATTTTACCGGTACTCACTGTCGTCCGTCGTCTGTTCACAATTCACAAGAAATGCTTCGGTCAATTCTTATCCGATTTCAATTTTGTTTGGTTTGTTTGAAAGTGCGCACGGATTTCAGAAATTTTAATTATTAATTAAGACCTAATTAGGACACTCTGTCTACATTTCACAAAAAATGCTCCCCCTCCTTCAATTATTATCCGATTTAATTTTTGTTTGAAAGAGCTCGTCCTTGTGCATAAAACTTCCTCACGGCTTCAGAAATGTTAATTAATAATTAACTTATTGCCTAATTAAGACCTAATTAGGACACTCTGTCCACAATTCATAATAAATGTTTTTCCTCTCTCAATTCTTATCCGATTTTAATTTTGTTTGGTTTGTTTAAAAGAGCTGGTGCCTATGCATAAAACTCTCTTACAGATTTCAGAATTGTTTAAAAATAATTAACTTATTACCTAATAAGACCTAATTATGACACGCTGTCAAAAATTAACAAGAAATGCTTTTCCCCCATTTCTTAAAATCAAGGTAGGGCCTACACAAACTAAATTTTTTTTTTATTGAAAGTCCATGTATTCCTTGGCATTATGATATATAATATTATTAGGTGATGTGAATCACACAGAAAAAATGTACATGTTTCTTCCCCTCGTATACGAAAGGGTGTATTGCCACTTTACAAAGTGGCTAATACACCCTTTCCTATCCAAGGTGTCGGTATGATATTTAATAATATGAGGGATTCTATCATTTTAGGCACCAGCACTGTCCGCACCTTGTAATATTTATTATTGAATATCTTGATTTAATTTGATTGCATAAATGCAATGAATGACCTTTATTTTACAATATAGCAATATTTTTTGTTTTTTGAAAGAAATATTATGTAAATTCAGCCAAAAAGCCTTGTCTCACATTCTACATCCCACATAAACAGGCGATTTATTCTAGACTTCCTGTATTATATATTATTTGTTTCTGATATAATGGTAGTGCAAAACACCATCTATAAGATTATATACAAGTTTTTAAAAATAATTTTATTATTTTACCACTTTTTATGCAATTTATGTCTGTCCCACGTTGCAGCGACTCTCCGTAACGCTTATAGTTTTCAGGTAATTTCTATACTTTTTCCGACCAAAATATCACTTGTCTGGTGCAAAACAGTTGCGCGAGACCTTCATGCAGTGAATCGTGAAAAAAGTATAATAAATGTGTTTTTGTTTGGAAATAATGTAAGGTTTGTGCAAGTCTTTGGGTGAGTATTTTAATTCAATGTCTCTCCTTAACGCGCTTTTTTACACATAAATACTGCAATAAAACTTTTAAGCACCCTTCAACCCCCAAGCATACTACAACCTCATTTGAAAAAAACCCAAATAATCATAGTATAGCTAAAACATGGATGCTATGCACGATTTAGTAAAAAAACGTCTCTCCATAACGCGTATTTTCTGTCTCTCCATAACAAAAATAAAAACGTTATGGAGAGAAAAAGTAGTCACAAATCATCCTTTTACTCATTTAAAAATAGCTATAAACCTTTATGAATTTGGTATTTTAACCAACAAGTGACACTTGTTGAAATAGTAACTTTTCTTTTTGTCTTTTAAATTGTGTTAGCATCGATATTTAGTATTTGTTTATTGTCACTTCATAACAGAAATAATTGTCGTTATGGAGAGACAATGTTAGTTATTATTACTCTCCATAACGACAATAATCGTAACGGAGAATAATTCTTTTTTCGTTATTCAAGTGTTATTGTCATAAAGTGATTCTTTCTAAATTAAGTGATCAACATTATAATAGCCATGTTCAACTACTTGATAAATATGGTATACTTTTGTAGAAGGTTCACTGAGAAATTTAAGTTTGAATATTACTCCGTAACATAAATTGGTCTCTCCATAACGGTAAATTAGTCTCTCCATAACGGTAAGAAACAATTAAATTGATAAAAATAAGCATTTAAAATTGAAATTAGGCTCTGCTGACAACGCTATGTCAATAAACAAAGCTAAGTTGACATGCAGGGTAAAAAAAAACCCGGTTTCACCTTTCACCGTGGTGGATGCTTTTTCGCTCTCATATCAATATTTACCGTTTTTAGTCGATTTTTTTTACATATTCACTTACTTTGTATGATGGGGCGATTTTATTTTCAGACGATTATTCAATTCAGTGTGATTACTGGCTGTGAAATGAGAAAATAAAAAAACATCTCCCCAAAATTCCGCCCAGCATGTTTGTTGATCTTTCCTCTTGTGCACATGGGCTGTTATCCTGGTACTTTGGCTCAGCCCACTCATTTTAAAAGGTGCCGAGGGTTATCTCCTGGCCGGGTGGCGCGGGAGTCTACATTCTCATTTTCTATACCATTGGCGTATTAAACAAAAGGGTCATTCTCATGCTACGCTAGCAATTTAAGCATTCTAAATGGAAATAGTTTGGAAAACTATTTAATGTAAAGTAAATAGACCTTGACAATCAACGCTTTTTTTGCACGCATGGTAGCACACACAAAATATATATATAATATATTTCTATGGATTTATCAGATAAAGGCATCTAGGCCTATTTGCCGTGATGCACTCTCCAAAATGTGCCTGTTCCCGTTGTAGCCTAAACTTCCAGGCACATTTGGGACTATAAGGCCTATCTGGTATCAGTTATGTGCCTTTATAATAGGTTGTAGCTTTTTATGTAGCTCATTTTATGATTATGAGAAAAGACTTTAATTCATATTTTTGTATACATAGGGCCTACCGGCTATACCGAAAAGACAAATATGGAAACTATCAGAAACTGTTATAGCCTGCATGAATAACAAAATTACCGGTAATGAGGCCCTAGATCTATGTATAAAACAATTTTTGGGTTGACATTTTTTATAAGGAAAAGTTAGGCCCTACGGAGATAATATTAATTATAATAGGCCTATATAAATTATCAGGCCTTACCTATGTACATTTTATTTTTCATAATAATTAGAACACCCCCTGTACGTGATACGAGGGGGGGGGGGTGGTGGAGTATTAGATTAGGCTATTATTCAATTATCATATATATTGTAAACTACATGCTATATCGTGGGTTTTATTTTCAAATCAGGGGTGCACTGAGCGTTTATTTCTTCTACACGTGTGATTCTCTTTATATAAACTCAATTTTTATCATGTACATATGGTGGTCCGAGCGTGATAAACAGTGAGATATCAGAGTGACTAAAAATACCACTGTGTTGGAAAGCGAGAGACACTTGAAGATGCGACACTGTAGGCTAGCCCCAGTGGCTGAAACAGGTTTCAGCCACAGATTGACTGCATACGAAATCGTGGGACATTTCTTTGACTGGAGACTCAGTCTCCGCCTTGTTGAATTTTTCGGGTAAAGCAAATACATCAATCCACGGCCTGGGAGGGGTCGACAAGGCCAACTGTAGGCCTGCAAGAGAGGCTCCAGAAACCCAGATGACGAAAAATAAGAGACACAGTGATTTACAAGAATTATCATTTATTTTCAAAAAAAAGGAAGAGATAAAAAAACTAATAGCTAATGGTACAAATTTGCCATTTTCAGGGAACCACCGGGGCGCGGATATATAATCCAGCCCCTCCGCCTCCCGTAGATTGAATAGTGCCCCCCCCCCCCCCCCTAACAGTTATGTTGACTATAATTATATATAGTTAATTTAACTGCCTGCAGTGAGTCCCATATGGGTGACTTGAAGTCCCGGGAGCGTGGGGACTTCCGAACAACTTCGGAACTTGAAGCGTCCAGATATAGATTACTTGAAGTAGAAATATTTGGTTAATAGATCTACCATTATAATGGGATAAATAAAAATATTATTTTGTTGTTGTGGGTCGAGGGGGTTGTGGGTCTAGGATCGAGGGTTTGTGGGTCGAGGGGGTTATGGGTCGAGGCTTGAAGGTCGAGAGTTGTGGGTGAGGGTTCGAGGATGTCAAGGGGGATTTGAAGATAACCTGCGATTAGGAACATAAAAAAATTGCTGAGCATAGCCCGTGGGATTACAGCTCAAAAGGCCTACAAAATTGCCCAAGAAGCCCCTCCTTTTCAGGCGAGGTTTCGAATCATTGATTCAAAATATTTACTTCTTGGGTTAATTTACCTCATGGGGGTGGGCCTACAACCTGTGCACAAAGACCAAGCACCTACTAACTAATCAATTAAAAGAAACTAGCCCACCACCCAATTGTAGCCAAATTCAAACTTTGCAAGGAGTATCAAGATTCTTTCAGTTTATGTTATTTTTTATTGTTGAAATGCTTTAATCTAATGATATTTTAGCAATTCAAACTTTTAATGTACCAGGCAAGTTTCGACTTTTGTAGGTGGACTGGTACCTTTAGCCCCAGTAGCTGCAACAGGTTTCAGCCACAGATTGACCCCATACAAAATTGGACGATCATATCAAAGACTTGCCCTCGAATAATCAGGTCGAAAATAGTTTTTTTCATAGAATCAGTAACATTTCAGTTACATGCCCGCATGCTCAGCCCACAGCCCGCGCAGTCATTGAAAAGTCGTAATGGACATTTTTCATGCCTTGGGGTCGAGATTACTTTTAATGATTTAGGCCAGGCTCTCTGGTATTTTTGTCTCTCTCGCTTTTCATAATCATGATAATTGCTGCTTTTCTTGGCTCTCTTGTATTTTTTCACTCTCCATTTCGCTTTCCAGCCTTTTGTGACTGAAAAAAATTGCGTCGCCGAATTATAGCCCTGTTTCATCTGCAGTAGAGGATGTGAACCGTGTGAGGTGCGATTATAATGCTCATCAGTTATTGGACGTATATCCATTTATGCTTGGTCATCAATAATCAAAGACATTATAAATATATTTTTGACCGTTTAGGCTATAAAATTATGTCAACTTTGACATATTGGTCATTTTGTTTTCTTTATTTCTTTATAAGTTTTTTGATGCGGCGCAAATCGGTTATAAATACGTTTCTGTCGTCATTATCCCACGAATTTGAACAGTTTGGGTCACTGCATGTGTGTACCAAGGAAAGTTATCGGCCGCAGCGGGACTCGAACCCGATACACCCGTGCCCTGAGTCAGCCAATGAGCCTGGCGCCGCAATATACCAATAATTTGTATTGTCAACATCAATCAATCACCTATATTATATAGGCTATGTCGGTCACTTATTAAGTGAATTTCTGGCGATATATATTGGCCTATGCCCAGCAAACTTATGAGACGTTGGACCAATTTGCAACGCTGGTTTACCGTTGGACCAGGGTTGCAGACAGTAAACCATCGTTGGGCAACGTCTCATGTTTGCTGGGATAGGGCCCATGCGTCATCACCAAATAGGCGTGTTTTTTTTATCTTAATATAAAAGCTATTGAATTCAAAATCTATAAGTAGGCCAGATATCTTAATTCAATTGGTGTAGAGCTATTTTGTTATGTTTATGATGAAATTACCAGTAGGCCTAGCCTATATTGCACCGTTGTAGAAAATAGTTTCATTCTATTCACTTATCTTGTTCAACATTTTGCTAATTGTTGCTTACCAGTTATACATAGGCCTATACTATATTAAATCTAATCAAATCAATAAAGTCTATAAAATGTTTATATACAAACATATCAACTTTATACAGTGATAATAAAAATAAATAAAGTAAGGCACCTTACATTATATTGGCATGAAATTATTGTTTGAAAGGAAGTGAAATGAAATCAATGATTATGTTCACTTTCCATTTACCATGTTCACATTGAGTAATAGCCTACATCTGTGATTGCCGCTAAATAGGTAAATATTATTTTACAACAACATTCAACTATTGAAACTGATAATTGAAAAGTAATTGCGAGATCAAATTGCACATGGAGGTAATGTTACCCACTCTTCAGGAGCCCCAGCCACCCCTCACCTGCAAGGCGTGCTAGCTAATCAGTTCATGCGGGTACCTGCATACACAATAAGCTAAGTGGATCACAGAGCCTGATTGATATACAGCGCACCTGGGGTCGGGCGCATAAAGCGTTATCGCTGTCGCAACGGGCTGATTTTCGTCGCTGATCGCTAGTTTACAAAAAAGTCGTGTGCATAAAGATTTGCGGCCAGTTTTCATCGCTGAATATGCGACCGAAACGGTCTAATTCTGCGGCGAAGGCAAGGCTGCCGCAGACGCAAAAAATATTAACTTTAGCATGTTTAGAGCTCCACGCATTTTGTTTGTGTCATGTACGCTCGCGACAAACGACCAAAATGGCTGTGTATCTCGCGGTGGACATTCTGCAATCCGGCAGTAAGTGAGATATTCAAGATTTTGTATACAAAAATAAAATGGAAAACCCTGCCTAAAATTAACGATCTTATGCCTTCAAAATGGCATATCAGCACTGAAAAGCCCTCAAAATGACGAGTGTAGACCATGTGACCGGATGATGGCAAACCAATATGATTGAATAAAGTTGAAGGTCACCAGAGGTCAAGATGTGGAATAATATGACCCTTGCCCAAAATTAAGCGCCCCCAATAATTAAAACGTCTCCAATTGTTAAAGGAATTGCAATTTACTTAATTTAGTGAACGTTTTCTTCTAATGAAGTTTTTTATATATACAAAAGTTTTTTTTAGAAATATCAGGGGTGATCAAATAGTTTATTGGTACAATCAGAGCCACATTCTATACTAGTAATTAGTAAACTTACAAAGAAAACCAACATAATTTTATTTTTTTCAGGATTTTTGGAATATTTCACATTTAATGATACATGTAATGACAACATCATTTAGACGCTCAAAGTAGCAAAAATCAATTACATTGGATAAAGTTCAAGGTCACAAGAGGTCAGTATGTGGCATAACATGTTCCCTGATCAAATTTCAGCAACCCTAAGAATTAAAACGTCTCATATTTTCAGAGGAATTACAATTTACTCATTAAGTGTTGCATTCTATTAAAGTTTATCTTATTAGCGTTTTTTAGAAACAATATTTCATTTGTATCACCAGTCTAAATAAATATATTTAGAATATTAGTAGACTTTAAACATAGTTTCTAGAAAACCGTCATAATTTCACATTTATACGGAATTTTGAAAATTTGATAGTTAAAGATAATGTTTTATACCCCTATAAACAGTAACGTGGTAGTTCCAAAATTCCACATAACGCTAGCAAATTACCTTGAATGTCTGTCCTTCAACACCTCCTCCACAAGTACACAGGCTGCAGCCTCTGAGCCAAAATGCATGGCGTGGCTGAGGAAATCTGCTCATCACGATTGCCACAATTAGCCTCCCAGCAAAAAATGCAACATTAATGCTTACCTAAAGTTTGTCCGCCATCCACAACGCTGTCCCAACATCAAAACAATTTTGTGTCAACGTGCTAACGCTTCGCGTTTGCTACCCGTTGGTTGCATTGAAGCTCAGCTCATTAAGTATTGTTGCCTGCTCTGGTTAAGCTTGAATATTTTTTATTGCCGATTAAATGATTTTTTTTTCTAAAATTACTGGCCAGTAACATTGATTATCACACAAATAAATGCGTAGTAAGGCCGCTACAAGACATTAAACATGTTAAAGGGCGGGGGCCTATGGTAGTGGTTCGGGGCTCGTTTCCCGGTCTCGGCGGTTTGAAAGAAACAAAAATGTTTTCCTCCCCATCCACTTGTGAAGCTCAGTATTGTGGGGAGCCTCCGTGACCGTAACGTAGCGTGCTCGGCTTCAGACCTCCAGGGTTTGAATTTCGAATCCTGTGTCTGGAGAGCAGTGTCATCTCACCATCCTCAGGAGTTTATCCTGGTCCAATTTAGCCTGTATGTGCACAAAAGTGACCTAATGCCCGATTGATTGCATTTCATTATCAGACATTAAAAGCACAAAAAGCTGTATCCCCAAATTATCTGCCATTGAAGGCATTCACGACACCATCTCTACTCCAATGCTGGACAACTCAATTAGGATATCAGGGAATAGTAAACCAAATATGTCCAATAGTCACGTTGGTCACAGAGGAAGGTGATAGGTTGTCAAATTATGCTAAATTGTATTAAACTGCAGAGAAATTAGACCAACTTTCAGCACATTGTATGAGGTAACAATACATTTGCATGTAATGAATGCGTCTCCATTGAATTTGATCAGGGCAAAATATAGTACATGGCTAGTGAGTTTTGGGACATTTTAGCCATAGATCAACTCAAGGGGTGTCCAAAAAAATTGCGTAGCAAAAGTGAAGTAGCCAATAGCAAAATATATCACCGACAATTGCCTCAGGTTCAACTGAAGGGTCTAATGAGGGTGACAACATTTTCGCACTTTTTGTTACAAGTAAGACCTGAAAGGTAATACTGTATCCTTAGTGTGAGGCTGCTTTGTTGTTTTGGCATTTATTTTTTGCGACAATTAGGCCTAATCTATGTTACCGACCAGTAATTTTCTGTATAAAAAAAGATAATTCAATCTGCACTACGCTCCAACTAAGCATGCACCAGACAAAAGTCACTAAAAAATAATAAAAAATGGGGAGTGGGGGAAGGGGGAGGGGCTGGATGGGGGGGGGGGGGTTAAAGGACATGTCTTCAATGTTATTGGCTCGCGTTATTTTGACTTTTCAATTACCACACTGCTGTTTATAGTGGTATATAACATTATAATTTATTATCAAATATTCAAAATCCCGTAAAAATATCATCATCATATGATCATTCCTATTTTTTCTAAAACAATTTTTTTAAGATATACTTTAATAGAATGGGATACTTGATGAGTAAATTATAATTCTCCTGAAAATTGGAGACGTTTTAATTCTCAGGGGTGCTGAAATTTTATCGGAGATCATAATGCCACATCTTGACCTCTTATGACCTTCAACCTTATCCAATCTATTTTTTTCACCTTATCACAGGGTCTACACTCGTCATTTTGAGGGTTTAAATGATTTATGTGAGCAGAAAAGGGGGAAAGGGGGGGGGGGCATCGCTGTCGCTCATTTTTGCACGCTCGCGATGAGGTTTATGCACCGCACGCAATCGCTGAGTGTGCGACGACGCTGAGTCATCGCAGATCGCAAATCTGCGATACGTCCGCACAATTTTTATGCACCCGACCCCTGCATCAGAGATATTATAATAACGAGATATGCCACTCTCATTGGCTGTATACTTGACAGTACTAAACCGGAAGTGTTACTACATGGGCGAGCCAGATGCCGGTTTGGAGGAGTACATTTCCCAAACACAGCCTAAAAAAACTACATGTTATAGAGAGGCCGTGTCGGTACCGGTTCAGAAAACAGGCCAAAATAAACATTACAATGGATGACAACATTACTATCACCTCATTTTATTGAAATAAATGTTCAATAAACAAATTCACATTGAAAATTATACTTATAACGTCGTATTTTATGAAGTAAAATAGCAAAACTGTACAAGTAACCGACTCGCCGATTGCCGCCGATTGTTTGTCAACCGATGGATGAGTGAGGAGTGACAGCACATTTGAGCGAACCGTCGGTAACAGTGACAGACAGCTAGAAGTTGTACGCTGTCAAACGGGCAAGTGACAGTCGGAAAAATCAATAATATGGATGATATAATCTAACAGTTAGTCTACTACTTTATAATAAAAAAATATTGCCACTAAATTTGAGGCTAATTCTAGTAATTGGATCTTCCGATTTCATGAAATTGTCAACAGGGAGTGACAGTGACAACAGCTAACGTGACTGTAGCTGGGGACTTTAGGCCTATAGGCCCTACGGGAGAGGGAGGGAAGTTGGGCCACGAGGCAAGTATGGGCATTGGGCACCCCTTCTATTGCCAAATATTTTTTTAATGTAGACTAGGGGGCCTATAGACCTAGTTTTGCAAATGTTTGATGTGTATTTCATGCTCATAATTTTTCAGTACTTCAAGATATAGACTAGACCTAGGCCTAATTTAACTTGAGACCAATTTTGACACATCTACAGGTAGACTAGTCTATCTTTTCTAATAGGTTATAATGAGTCCATAATTCTAAAATGAATTAGGGTCTACTGACATCAGACAAGGTGGTTCACAGGGTTCAATTTAAATAACTAATATATAGGCCCTACGGATGCATGTGCCCGTAAAAAAAATATTAGGGGCGCATGCACGTGCTATTTGTTTTTCTATTTTTTCAATATTTTGACTTTTTTCCCAAATTTAGTTACGTGAAGATATATAGGGCTTACTGTAGCCGTGTCGTCCTCTCCGAAGCCTGTTTCAGGCACTGGGGCTATATATAACTGCACATGAATAAAGTGTTGATATCCCTCTTGCGCATCGCGACCAAACACCTGAAACTTGAGTGCACAACACCCCTAAACAAAAAGATTTAATTGGCCTGGATCAACCCCCCCTTGATCCTGCCTTACCCTCCCATTTGATAAAAAAGTAATCCAGACAGAAGTTACAGAAAAAAAATAATAATTTGCCTTCACCCCCTACTTTTTTGTTCAAATTTGTTTTGAACCACCCACAGCCCCCCTGGCAAAAAAATTGGCCTTGTCCTTCCCCGCCGGTAAATAAACGTTCACAGAGGCTACTGCGTCAAATGAAAAAAAAACCTAAAAATAAACATTTGTTAAAACCCCCATGTGCCCACCCTGCCTGAATTTTTTTAATTGGCCTGTACTATCCCCCCTTCCTGCCTTATCCTCACATTTGAAAAAAAGTAATCCGGGCTGAGGTTATAGAAAAAAAAAATTTGCCTTGACCCCCCCCCCCCCTATTTTTGTGTTCAAATTTGTTTTGAACCCCCCACTCCCACAGCCCCCCAAGCAAAAAAATGAAAATGGACTTGACCCCCAACCCCTCAGTCTGACCCTCCCCGCCCGTAAATAAATGTAATCCACAGAGGCTACTGCAATAAAAGAAAAAAAGACACTTAAAATAAATATTTGTTAAAACCCTCCATGTGCCCACCCTGCCTGAATTTTTTTAATTGACATGGATCATTCCCCCTTCCTGTCTTACCATCCCATTCAAAAAAAATAATCCGGACGGACAGACAGACAGTCAGCCGGACAGACAGACGGACAACCCGACTACATAATGCCTCTGGCCGCAGGATGCCTCCGGCCGCAGGCTGGCGGAGGCATAAAATACACCATAACTACTATAAAAATGAGAAAAAGTCTAACTTAAACTTTTTATTGACAATGGGCACTCAAGATTCACTTGAGTAAAATAGACTATCAATTTGTGCCATGAAACATTTTATTGTAGCACTATTTTATGTTATCAAATATTTTCTTTAAATCTAATTCAACCTTGACAATCTCAACATGAAAATTGATAAGCAACACAACTGACATTCTAAAGTCAGCAAGAAATATCTCATTTCACCAAATACCTTTAACTTGTTTAAGCAAATATAAAGTGTCTTATGTATAATTATTAAATATAATCAAGAATGTGGTTGTATATTCTTGATATAATATGTCAGGTTATCCAAATTGAAGTGGATTATATAATTTCAGGTAAATGATGCATTTGTGATACCACAGTCCTTCATGGGTTATATAAGTCATTATTTACAGTAGAGCATACTATGAGCAGCCACTTTTATGAGCAGCCAACCTCCTATGGGAGGCCACTAGGTCATTCCTCAAAATGATCCTTATCAATGAGCTTGTGGGAGAAATTTGTCATCATCTTCCTGGAAACCATATGCATTGCACTGATGGATGCACAGATGTCCACAATTTCTTTTCTTCCTACAAAGAAATTGATATAAATACAAAACCAATACAATTTTTTTCATGTGCATACAGTAATAAAAATTTTTTATGACAGTGTAATAGTACATACATGTATATAATCATAAGGGGATGACCATTTTATTTCCTGGGGGAATTATGAAGGGCTAAGTTTATTTTTACACACACCATTTGAAACCAGATTTGTTTCTCAAGAGTTTAAAGTCAGCGTTAACAAATGCATAAATAATTTATTGGGTGATATTTGTGCACTTTTGTTCCTCCAAATTATACAAAGCCATTTAAGTAGCAATCATGTCGTACAATATTTTATATTTTACTTCAAGCATTGTCATGATTACCTTTTCATGAAAAATGATAAATGGACATGTTCCCTCTTTTAAGAGGTGAATCAATATCTTTTGAAAGTTATTCAAGCAATTGTCACGCACAAACAGGTTGTGCCAATTTATTTTCTCAGCCAAAAGTGGCACCAGATTTAACCCTGGTGCTGCTGAATTGTTTGTGAGTATTTTCAATTCTTTTGAAGCTGGAATTGCTAACACAATATACAGCTTCAAATGAAATGAAAGAAAAATAATATTATCTATGAAAAATAGGCATCTCCCAAACTGAATTATTTGAATAACTGAGCAGATACCAAAATATATGTTACAAATTTGTTTGGTATTTTCCTTTAATACTCTAAAATTTGCTTGAAAACTTATAAATACAGTCTTAACAGCACAAGGGTTAATTATATTTTACAAAAAATCTCCCTGCATAATTAAAATGTTGATTAAAATGTCTTTATATAAGGAGGGCGGAGGGGAAGGGGGGGGGGGGGGGTTGTCAAGTATTTCTATCTAGAATGTCAAGTAGGCCCTACATGTTACATTTCTCTAATTTCCATTAGAATAATAGCGAAGGTAAATCTTAGCTTTTCTAATTATTGCATTGCATTATTATTGAATGTCCGACAAGACTTATTATTATTATTTCAATTTTACGAGCCAATGCCCGGTCCTAGCCTACCTCACATAATAGATATCCTAATTATTGGGTAGATCAGATGATCATTAAAAAGCAGTATTTTTATTTTGGCTTCCTGATATGAACATATGATGTAAACATGTCCATAGACTAGAAATGTTGCGCATTTACCAGTTGAGCAGATCTAAAGACAAAATTTGTGTATTTCGTATTTTGGACATGCACATCCGAAATAGGAAATCTGGAGTTTTGTCTTTATATCTTGCTTTACCATGTTTACCCTGTTTACATACAAAAGACTTTTTTGCATGTCTGAAATAAGAAATCGGGAATTTTGTCTTAATATTTCGCTTAACTGGTAAATGCGCTAGACCACACACAAATTTAAAAACTTACACAATTCTAGTCTATGGACATGTCCACTTTATATGGCCATATTAAAATGCGTAAATTAAAATACTGTTTTTTTTTTAAAGATTTTAGCCTGATTGTGTCATTTTCACTTTGCAGGCCCTATCTTGTAATCATAGTCTAGTCTCTAAATTTTCCAACTTTATGACCAACACAGTCACACCATAAACCTTCAATTTATGTCATTTTAGGGTTAGGGATATAGGTACCCTATCCAAATCAAGTCAAAATAATAGACTAGGCGTATGATATTTATAAATTATATTTGCTATTTAAATTGCATGATAGGATGAGGTCAATTTTTTTTGGTCAAATCGAAAGCCAGAATATCTTTTCAGAAAATCTTCCAAGCCTTTCGCCCACGATATTATTGTGAATTTCAGGATTGTCACCGGGGAGGGGATTTTCAATTTCAAGAACCTCCCTTAACTTTCGTTGGAAATATAGCCTACTTTTTGTCATTATAAATTTTATAATTTCGAAGTTATGAACCATCCTCGGACTTGTCACAATGGAAGTACGGTACCCCGGTATGTTTACATGAAATAATATTAGCCCAAAAACACCCTTTTCAAAAGTCTGATGATCCTGGGCATGAATCAGTGAATGGGAAGTAGGCTAAGCCTAGACTAGAATCACTGGCCTATTTAACAGACAATGTTCACAGACAACTGAACTGGCCAATTTCGATATACCCTAAAAACACATTACCGCATTGTGTGGAACATGTAGTTATTATAATATATATAGTTATATATTGTGTGGAACATGTAGTTATACCCTGATAACAGATTACCCCATGGTGTGGAACGCGTAGTTACACCATAATCACGCATTACCCCATGGTGCAGATCATGTAGTTATACCATAATTACACAATACCCCATGGTGTGGAACGCGTAGCTATACCCTAATAACCTATTGCATCAATGTGCGGAACACCTTATACCTTACCTTACACCTAATACCTTACTCATTATCACACACTACCTCCAGCTGTAGAACATGTTATATTCCAATCACCCATTACGCCATGGTGTAGAAATGTAGTTATGCCCTAATTACGCATTACCTCAATGTGTAGAACAAGTGTGGTTATACAATAACCCTTTAATCGCTAAGCGAGATTATAAATAGTTGTTTTAACCCTTTAAGGCCACACGATGCATTAAAGCATCATTTTACATCCATAAAAACAGACTTATTCTCCTACAACAACTAGAGGTTTTAGAATGAAAATTTCCATGAAACTGGTTTACCAATACATGGCAGTTTTCTCTAATTTTTCACTCACTCCAAATCATCTTCATCCACTACAAGTCGAGAATTGCGACAGCAATTCGCGGCTTGTAGTGGCCGAAGATGACAATGGACAATTCAGGCTTGAAAGGGTTAATCCGTTTTATTAGCCGATCAAATCACTGTTATTGGTAATAAAATGAGTATGCAGGCAGAGATATTATAATAACGAGATATGCCACTATTTTGTAGTAACTCGTACGAGAATACGGCCCCAGTGGCATATCTCGTTATTATAATATCTCTGCCTGCATACCTAACAATTAAAACAACCTGCTCAACCCGTCAGGCTTAATTGACTTGTCCACGTATACACGTGTGAACGGCTGCAGTGAACAGAACTTGTTTATTTGGTTGAGTGGCGGACCGTAACTATATCAAGTAATATTTTAACCCTTTCCATCTGTGGCATTATTCAAACTAATCAAATGAAAATAAGTTGTGTTATGGTAGAACATATGTTTTATACTGACTCAAAGTTTTAGGTCAATATTGTGAGTACTTTCCACGTAAATAGCGAATCAGTAACACCATATGATCCCCCTAAAATGCGATTTTTAATGTGAATGCCACTATAGAGGCTTTTAATGTGTAACCGTTTTTGTAAAAAAAGTTGGGGGAGGGGTGGAAAATGGGGGGTTTGGGGGTCCTCCCCCCAGAAAATTTGCAAATTATTGTGTAACCGTTTGCGTACGTTGCGTATAGGGCGGTACGCCCCTGACATGTGTTTAAATTTTTGACAATATTCAGACAATCTCATATATCAGGGAAAATATCATCACTGGTGCCTAACATTACAGAATCCCTCATATATAGTATAATATATAGTATAATGTAAATGAATCCATGGGTTGTACATATAAAAATGAAAATAGTTTCTATCCTATATGGCATGCAACACAAATTAAGCTTTAACATGAATCAATTATTTTCGCCACATGCGCAAGTAAGTATGGATAATTTCTAGTGACGAAGAAACTGATCTCCACTGATCGATGGAGTATTTTTCGTGTTCAATTTCATGGATTCACAGGGCTATTTACCAGGAGTGAGTCTTCTAGCTACCATTGTATGTGAAACTTTCGGGCATATGCCTTAAAAATATCACTCAAAACGTCCTGGTAGATAATGATATTCCCGAAAAAATAAAAGGTAAATTATCAATGAATCATTAATTGAAATCTTTCAGCCACACAAAGGATTTATATAACACATTTATTCAAATTACTATTTATATGTTGCATAAATTATAAGCCTAGTCGTAGACATTTTTAGCTTGGAGACAGAGTCTCCAAGTTTTTAGTTTGACATTCAAGACAAACGTCTGTCGTTAACTACCGCTTTACATCTGTTCTGCCTCTGCCAAGTCAAAAGGCATTATCTGCTCCCTGGTAAACTAGCCATTTACTGCTTCTTAACAGGCTCTTCCTGCCATAGCGCTGCCAAAAAGTCGTATTTGCTAACTTGTAAATCAAGTATATACTTCCTTTACGCTGATGTCACTGTCACTTCTTCTTGTTAGTAACAGCATGTTCAATAGACTGTATCTGCACACTTGTGAAATAAGCAGATACTTGGTTTTGATGTGAGCAGAAGTTTTCTATGTCATGCTTGCTCTTGGCGGTCAATATAATGCACTGACCCAATGTTGGTTAAGTGTTGTGCCATCATTTCTAACACTGTTCCAACATTAAAGTAACATTGTGTCAGTGTATCAAGTTGCCTGTGCCTCCTGGCGAAAATTAGACGTTTAGCCAATGCTGTTTTACTGCTGAGCCAGGGTTGTAGATGATGGGCCAGCATTAAACTAGCATTGGGTGAACATATATCGTGTTAAGGCCATTCTACTGGTAGGCCAATGCTGGCCCAGTGTTGTAAACGGTGGGCCACCATTAGGCTAACATTGTGTCAATGTCTCGTGTTTGCTGTGTGGCTGTGACCAGGTGACACCAGAGAGGCTGATTCACGTGGCCGGCAGTCTGGGTAGCCCCCACCCACCCTCTTTCTGACAGCTGACATCTAGAGGAGTGTTATGCAATATAGAAGTTAGGTCTTGGCTAAGATATCTATCTTCAAAAATATCAAATTTTGTATTATTAAAAGAAGATTTTTGGCCTTGGCAGTTAAAGGCCTTGCAAATTCATATAATTTATACATTTATAGTGTGTAATACGACTGAATAACGTCTTTTTTTGCAATGCCCGTTCATATATCATTCAGTTATCACCGCCAATACGCTGCCGTGCAAAAGCAAAAGGCAGTAACTGCGTACTACGAAAGTATACTGTTACTGCTGTTTGCCGAAATGTAATGGCAGTTTGTGCTCTGATCCAGACCACCCAGCAAACACGGGGCATTCACCCAATGCTGTTTCAATGTTGAGCCAACGTCGAAGACGGTGTGCCATTATTGAAATAACTTTGGGTGAATGCCCCGTGTTTTCCCGGTATGCATGATCTGCTTCTCCAGCGAGAGAAGTCGTTAAGCCAATGTTGGTTTAATGTTGGGCCAATGTAATAGACGTCAGGACAATATTAAATATGCATTGTGGAGTGCCTGGCGTTTTTGCGAGTGGTGACTGACCAGGTGACGCCGCACTCAGTCTGTTGATGTCATCACAGGATGTGTTGATGTTCTCGCAAGCTCTACCGTATAGGCATATTGCCAGTTAGAACCGCGGTTTATCACTGGAAATATGTTTGGTAAAATAGCTTTAAAAAATCGAAACTTAAGGTGCGGTTTCTAACCAGACATTTTGTGTGAGCCATGACGATTTCCGGTGAAAATAGGAGTGTTTACCGGGTTTGTTAACCAACTGACAGACCGGGTAGGCCTATCGTCTCCTGCGTTGGTGTGAGCTTTGACGCTTGACTATGAAGTCAATTACCCATCTGCGTCCCAATGTGAATAATAATAATATGGACTTAATGCAAGCAAATTAAACTAACGTAAATCATGTAAATTGAAACATGCTTGTCGGCTGAAAGCAGAAATAATTAGTTCTAAATGTTAATAAAACTCCTTTGTACAGTCATATATATGTAAGCCTTGCTCTCGAGTTATCAGGTGGAGGATAGGTTTATTAGGATCAGTAACATTTCAGCTACTGCTAAGCATGCTCAGCTTATTTTCTGCAGCCATTAAAAAGTTATATTATTATAAAAAGTTATAACACATCAGACCAACAAACACGTGTCATGTAGCCAATACTGTTTAAATGTTGATCCACCGTCTGAGACGCTGAAACAACATTAAACTAACAGGAAGCAGACGTCTCGTGTATTTGCCGGGAGGTGCCCAGCAAACATGACACATCGACCCAGTACTTTTCCGACAACCGTTTTACAAGATCATTTTAATATGTCTAGTGCATTGTCCGTAATCTATTATCGATAAAAAAAAAATTGATGATTTTTAAATTATTTTGTTATCTGTACATTTCAAAAAAGTGTACATGGTTAGTGATGAATCTAACTTACACATCACATTATATAATAGATCGAGACATGCATGATATGCCACAGAAGCTGACATTAATAGAAAGTTACCTTGTGAGGCCTACGACGCTGTTTCAATGCCATCATTACAGGGTCGGTTTCCCGTTGCGGGATTCCCCCTTAACAGCACCCCCCTAAAATTAAGTAGCCTGTGAACCCTGGCCCTGTCATATACACAATCATCCCGTCATTAATATGTCCTGGTGCGTTAATTATTCTGTATGATAATGAGTCTTGGAAATTAGGAGATTGAGTTCACATTATTATTATTTTGTATTTTCAAATATCCCTTATTTCAATAAAGACCTAATTAGGAACATACAATAAAATATGCCTGATAATATAAAATGGTTGAGTTCACCCATAGATGGCCCGCAGCATTATCGCCGCGCGGCGACAATGAACTAGTTTTCAGACACTGACTGGTTTAGAGACTAGTGTGTCTTGTCTGACAAGGAATCTATATAATAGGCAAAATTCTTTGGTTTGACTGAACACTCGCCCGTTCAGCACAGCTGTCCTACTGTCTCAGAGGTTGGCCCCTAAACCAACACTAAACCAACAATGGCTAAATGTACGATATGGTGTAGTACAGTATAGTTCCTATTGTAGGCCCTACGTGTTATCCATATATCTCCATGGTGTTAGGCTGTTAGCTGTGTAAGCCTAGTTCTATGGGCATAATACTAGCAAACCCTGGAAGTAGGCCTATACCGCATGTATGCCTGCTCAGTACTGGCCATCGTTTGCGACGTCAGTACAGCATTGAACCAACCACGAGTCAACATGCATGCATGTAAAAAGCGGTGATGATTATACATTGTACGGTGATGATTATACACATTTAATATGTTGTGTGGAATACCATATGAAAAATGTTAGGCCAGAGCCCTAGACGGTAAACCGATATTAAATCAACATTGGTTCAGTGTCTCGTGAACTTTTGTTTATTTACATTATTTGGTAGTATCAAGAACATATGAAGTTCTTAGCAGTACTACCTACTATTTTAGCCATATGTTTCGCTTGAATAAAAAACTGGGACATTCCTTTGGACAGTCATATATATGTAAGCCTTGCTCTCGAGTTATCAGGTGGAGGATAGGTTTATTAGGATCAGTAACATTTCAGCTACTGCTAAGCATGCTCAGCTTATTTTCTGCAGCCATTAAAAAGTTATGAGCATCTGCATTTTTTGGCTCCTGTGCTCAAAATCAGTCACCGTCATGTTAAAAACGTGATTTTCCAGGGTAAAACTAATACAGCAATCTATGGCCCACCCATTAATGATGTGGGCTCGTCTATGGCTATAATAATCCTAACTATCGTGGAAAATAACTACATAAGTGAGTTTAAACGACACATATGAAAACTAAAAAAATATATATATTTAAACCAATATAGTACATCATCAATGTCATAAAAATCAATAATTGGAACTGTTTAGCTAATCAGCTTATAGATACCAGCAAGAATACATAGCACATCATCTTGATATAGTAATCAGGTGATGTGTTTGTATATACATGTATGTAACAACAAGAGGATTCGCCTCCTGATCTGGCATTCAAGTTTTAAAGAACAAAAGGTTTCCTCCCTGCTCAATCGTAAAGATTGAATATCGTGGGCAGCCTCTGTGACCGAGAGTTACCGTGCTTGCCGCAGACCAACAGGATTCAATTTCGAATCCTGTGTCTGGAGGGCAGTGTCACCTCATTCATATCACAATCCTCAGGAAGTTCTCCTGGCCCAGTTTAGCCTATATGTGCACAAATGTGACGTAAAACCCCATTCATTTAATTTCAATACATTTGATACAGCCAAATAACTGACTCGACGTTGACCTGATAACATTACAGTAACATTTCAGCAAAGACCGTGGAGAAAGCCTTCATTGGTCTTTAGCCTTGGGTTGATCTACTGTGTGTATTTTGATTCCCGTAATTTGCATTACATAAGAGGGTGTAGTAAAAGTGCATTACGTCTACATGTGATAATAATAGATTAGGGCTGAGCTGTAGATTTCACGGCTGAGTAAGAAACATTAAAAGTTGATATTTCACAACTCTGTGACGATTTTGTTAGGACTATAAAGGCTGAAAAATTACAATTAAAGAATAAAGACTTTGTGAAAATTTCTGGCTACTTTTGTAATATTAACATTGTAGTCCTGTAAAAATGATTTTTTGTCAAGCATTTTTCTTTATGTGCAGTAGGCCTACTTCAGAATGTGTGTAAAATCAGCAAAATGTATGATGGGAATCGAACAGATAATATAAATTCCAATGATTGATAAATATAAATATATGCTACCGGCCTATACATATTTTATTTTCATGATATTGCATTTTAGAGCATAGATATACATTCTCTGACACATCTGTAGCTGATATTTTGCAATGCTGTTGACAAGCGTCATGGCCCCTGGGCCTCTTGTTTAATTTATTTTTGGACACTCATTTAGCACTTAGCATTAGGGGGTTGTGCATTTACTTATTTTATCACCAAAGTCCAAAATTTGAAACGTATCGTCTACTAGATTTTATTGTTTCACTGATATTAATCCAAGCTCGTTGTTTTCAGTTGATGATCACAAATGCCAACATTCAAGATAACCACCATTTAGGTCGAAATCTAGAATAAATTTAAAATTTATCTTTACCAAAAATATATATTCTGTAATTGAGTTTCTCTTCCTCCTACTCTGGTTTCAATTTAAGACAATTGTGTCATTAAAATAACATAATCCATCTAATGCGGCCATATTTACCATAATTCTAAACACTAAATTATTAATTTGATCTTTTCTTTACCACTTTTACTATACAATATAAGATATTGTAATACTAGGAATTTTCACTTAAATACTGGCCGAAAAGTGAAGTAAAAAAGACATTTTACTTACTTACTTATTTTTTATCTCTTGGTCGGGTGGTGCTTGTGAAGTTTTATAATAATTATTTATGCTTTGATGGTGTGCATGGCCTGGACGGTTATAGTTTCACAGGGCAAAATCGAATATGAATATGCAACAGAGCATTATAGGCCTAGGTACATATGATATATGGTCACATCAATACCAAATCATTGCTAGATCTAAAATTGCTGGCAGACAAGTAGGCCTAAGTGAAGTTTTGGCTCAACATCAATTTTCTACTGGAATGGTGTGAAGAACACCTGATTTCTTCACATGGCCCCCAGAGACATCAAACTAAGACAAATGATGTTAGAGATATGTTCGCGTAACATAAATTGTAGGTGGTTTTATATTACCCCACTGCTATTTTAGTTGATAATTTTAGAGAAAATATCATCACCTGTGATTTATATAATTTGAATAAAAATCAATGAAAATGATGAGTTAAGCCATATTTATTTCACAGCTTGCATTTAAAGATTGCGATATTCCAACTGACTGTAATATAAATTTGATTCACATATTAGCACCCATTAGCGCGTGATTTTTTTTTATGGATTTATAGGCCTATTCACGGGACAGATTCATTAGTTGTAAACGGTGCTGATTTAGAATATACTAAAAAATAGCATTTAAAATTTAATGGTGGATGATGCTTTTTTGAGTAGGCCTATATATATTTTTAAAAGAACAAAAATTGAAGTCAAAATTCCGATGAATCAATGATTTTGCACTACAGTTGCATGCAAATATATTCACGAGCCTTCAAAACGGTTTTATAAAGTTAATGATGAGTGTCCGAAGCTACGTCTGATGTATGTCAGAGTCGTACGTTGGATCAAATTTTAACAGCTAATCTGGGTGACAAATTTACTGTTGCAATCTAGCCAGGTGGTTTTTTTTGCAGACTGCACCAACAGAGATCC
This sequence comes from Flabesymbios commensalis, assembly GCA_964017125.1. Lineage (NCBI taxonomy): Eukaryota > Metazoa > Annelida > Polychaeta > Terebellida > Flabelligeridae > Flabesymbios > Flabesymbios commensalis. Next base: position 23,195,521 of record OZ024908.1, on the reverse strand, counting down.
ATCGATGTCTTCATATGGTCTGAAAATGTTTTTAAGTTAGTTGAGAATTGACTAATCAATTAACATTAGCCTAGGAGCCTTCTTGAGTGTTGATGTAACACGTAAAAATCCAAAATGACCGCCGTTGTGACCAAGGTCAAAGATTAAGTTGATATAATTTTTGATAGAATATGAGCAGATTCATGATTTTGGTGTCTACCATAGTTTTTAGGTATGCCCGACATAGTTGTTCGGCCAAAAATTATTTTACATATTGGATTGTGGGGGAAATCCAAGATGGCCTCCATTTGTGCAAGGTTATTTAAGCTATAAATTTATCTCATTTTCCCAAATGGACGCAAATTTTAGGTATACCCGACATAGTGGTGTGGCTGGAAAATCCATTCCATTATGGATCAAATCCAAGATAGCCGCCACTTATGCAAGCCAAAAAATAATATAATTTTCAACAGAATTGAATCAGATTCGTGATTTTTGTATGGTATCTAACAGAGAATTAGAAAAAAGGTTTATGGTATCTAACATACATGATTTTCATTGATACACACATGAATGGCAAAACATATATAGGCCATCAGAGATGGGAATAACATATATACGATGTTGAAGTTAGCTAGACAGACAAGTCAGGGGACTATTGGCCTTATTTGGATCTGACGTTTATGCAAAGTATCCAATAAAAATGCATTAGACTGATTTAACAATCTTAACAAAAATATATGTGTTCTCCCGTCACGGCCATGTGACACATAATTTTTTCTCCTTCTGGTCACTATCTTTGTCTTTAACCCCTTCGCCATGTCTTAAGGCTGACTATTTTTTGCGTAACACAACACATCCTAAGTATTTATTCTACTTTAAAAAACCCACATAGCCTTGTTAATCTATAGCAATGATATACATCTAAATACCTCCAGACAGAAATGAAAATTTCCTACATCAGGCTTTCTGGTCAAGCGGAATCTCCCTCCAATGAACGGATTGCTTCATGGAGGTGGTTGGAGATGTCACCAAGCTAGATAAGACGTCTAATCCCTTCCAGAATAGGCCTACTTGAAAAAGTTTTTTATTCAAATAAAGGAATTAAAATCATGTTTATTACGATGCGCTGCGCAATTTACAGTTACATCCTGGGTTAATGTATTTTGCGCAACGCAACAAATCCTATAGGCCTATCATCATTACACTCTGTCATCATTCTATATGCAAAAAACACGAAGCTTCGCTAAGTTATTCTAATGATAGGCTACATCCTAAAACATCCAAACGGAAATGAAGATTTCGTACATCAGGCTTTCTGGTCAAGCGGAATATTCTCCAATAAACGATAGGAATCACAGGGTACGTGATGGAGGTGGGTGGGGATGTCACCAATTAAGCTAGACGATATGTATAATCCCTTCCAGAATACTTCATAATGTTTTTAGTCAAATAAGGATAAATCAAATTTGTTGTGTTGCGTTGCGCGATTTACAACTGTATTTTGCGCAACGCAACAAATCCTAATTAAGCATCATTATAAATGCAAAAAACACACGTAGTGTTGCAAAGCTATTTTAATGATACAAGTAACATTCTAAAACATTCAGACTGAAATGAATATTTCCTACATCAGATTTTCTGGTCAAGCCGATGCGGAATCTGCCAATAATTAATAGGGACAAAATGGTGCTTGATCATATGAGGTGAGTGGGGTTGTTGCGTTGCGCAAAATACAGTTTTCGCCAAGCTAAATACTGCGTCTCGTCCCTTCCAGAATACTTGGACATTATAGTCGGTCTGGAAAGAGACAAATAAAGGGTGGCTCTGTCATCGGCCTTTTTCTCACAGCAGACTCTAAGACTGGGGATCTGGCAACAGTCAAACAGACAGTCTGGCAACAGACAAAACCACTGTCACACTGTGGTTAGGGCGATGAGTATGGGTGTTCATGACATGCAGCACACCATAGCAAGTCTGAGGCAGTCGCAAATCATGGATGCGGATACTCACCTCCTTTGTCGCAATCAGTGATGTGATGACAGATCAACAAAAGTCGGTTCCGCCGTCGCCGAGTCTGGCAACAGACTCGAGGGGTCTGGAAACAGACAGACAGTCCGTCGCCGATATGATTTAATTGGGCTGCTCCGCTTGGCAGCGGATCAATGCGGGCTTGTTAAGTGCGAGAAGACGCGGTCACTCGTCTTGGTTAGACCACTGCTTCCCGGCATCATCAACATCACCACAGCGATCTGAGACTTTTCGAAGTTGAGTCTGGAGGTGCACTGAGGAGAAACAGAGGATGAGGGGAGTGGCTGGTTGGCAGATTCGTAAAGTGAGGCAATCGGCTCGGCACTCATGGGTTCTAAGAGATACATTGATCCTTGCCGGGAGTTAGAAAGTGATCGACAAAGTCGGAAGGCCCGCGCAGCCCCACTTGAGGGCTAGCTATCCCAAACAAACAAACAAACAAACAAACTTATAGTCAATTAAAGAAAAATCAACTTTGTTGCGTTGTTTTGCGCAATTTACAGGTACCGCCCAGGGTAACTGTATTTTGGCAACGCATCAAATCCTAAATCTTTATTCTACATAAAAAAACACACGTACACAGCGTTGCTAAGCTTTTATAATGATAGGCCTACATCCTAATACTTCCAAACAGAAATGCACATTTCCTACATCAGGCTTTCTGATCTAGCAGAATATCATGATGAACGATGGGGACAACAGGGTTTTGATGAAGGTGGGTGGGTATGTCACCAATCTAAATCATACGTCTAATCCCTTTCACAATACTTCAAAATGTGTTTTAGTCACTTAAAGGAAAAATCAAGTTTATTGCGTTAAGTTGCGCAATTTACAGTAACCCACTGGGAGTAGTATAAAGGGGGGGGGGGGGGGTCCGTTGGATGGGAAGGTAGAAAATCATGTGAAATGTGTGGATGCTGGATTCGATTTTGTAATAATAAAAATGACAGCCACGTACTGATTAAGTAAAATTAAAAATGGCCGCCACTGATTGCGTAATAATAAAAATGGCCACCACTGATTACGTAATAATAACAATGCCCGCCACTGATAACGTAATAAGAAAAATGGCCGCCACTGATTACATGATGATCAAAATGGCCGCCACTTACTACCTAATAATCAAGATGTCTGCCACTATTTATGACGTAATCGAAATGAATGACATGACGTAATAATATTTCCTAATTAAAATAGTCCTAGGCTTAAGGGTTGAGGTGAATAGTTCAATATAGTTATGCTTGAATTATTTTATTATCAATATATATTGAGGATATAGTAACGGTCGAAAGATTCTGTTTACAGTCTCACTTGAATGATTCTCATAGGTCAAAAGTTCAAGGCAGTTGCGGTCAGAGTTGGGGTCAATTCCTTTTTATCAATTCCAAATTCCATTCCAATTCCTTTTTATCAATTCCTGAGTCAATTCCAATTCCTTTGGCTTTAAGAAAAGTCAATTCCAATTCAATTCCAATTCCTAAAAAATTAATTCCTTATCAATTCCACCCAAGAATGATACTTTTGATACACATAGAACAGCTGTATAATAACTTGATATAATATAAAATAATAACACCTGATTTAAATAAAATACATTTTATTTATTTTCTTGTAAACATATTTAAACATGTTACACTTACTAAAGTTTACTATTAGTAGGGTGGAGTACATCTTTAATACTCTTTGTACTCGTGTGGGCGCGGATGTGAGCGCGTTATTTCTATAGACTAACTGTTACTCCAGAATTGCCATCAACACGGCAGTATAATTAACACAATGTCTCGCGACAAGCCGTGCTACTTAAAACTCTGATAAGTCTGACCCTGTGGAGGCTACGGCGTGTCGAACCACACCTCACTCAAAAAAAACTCGTATAAAAATAAAGCAACGTAGGATCTATTGCTGTATTTCAATTGATGCAATTATTCACATTATTTATTTTCCGATTCTACTATATTATAATATCTAATTCTAGCGTGTGGCGATTAAATATAAGAAAATATAGCAGGATAACCTCTAGGGTACAAAAGGCATATTACCGAAGTAATCAAAGGGTCAATTAAAGCGCCTGGCTACGTTGCATAACTTCCTTCCTGCTAACACTGGATGTAAACCCAATGTTGCCTTAATGTTGCTCCACCGTCTTCAGCGCTTTAGCAATATTAAATCAGCATTGGCTCAACGTCTATTGGAAACGCATTCGTTTCAAGGTCCCGATATTTCTTTTGTTCTACCAACTCGAGGGACAAGCGATAGTCATGTTCTAAGCCATTCATTCATTCTAATCATGACTCGTGATTGTTTTATAAACTATAGACGTCCAAATGACAAAAAATATAACAAATACGAGAACTAAATTATGCCCATGAGACAAACATCACTTTTTAAATACAAATGTTTAAAATGCTGTTAAGTGACACAAAAGTGATAGTTAAACAGTGTGATCGTGCTTGCGCGAATATATAAGGGAAACATTAATCAAATAATAGTACAATTATTTCCAGAACTTTAAGCCAGCAAACACGAAACATTGACCCGATGTTGATATAATGTTGGCCCGTCGTTTGCGATGACGGCCCGTCAATAAACCAACAACAGCTCGGCGTCTCATTTTGCTAATAATTCAGCCACTCGATGGTAATTATCTAACACTATATACACTGTAGGTTTTGAGTTGTCACGAGTCGCACTTCTCGGCAAAACTGTTACCGGCTGGTTACCATGGCTACACAATTCTGCGGGAGTAAATCAAGGGTGTACACAAGTAACAACAAGTAGCAGCTCTATACGCACACACCAATTTGTGATAGTTAGATTGAATTGCTCAAACTCAGCAGGAGCAATCTTGTTTCAACTAATATTTGGATTACACATCACAGTCTTATTTAATCTTGATGGCCATTAGTCATTTAAATGAGTATTTTTTTCACATAACCTAAATAAAACTTTTTAATATAATTTAGGCACTAGGCCTATATAAGTTTTTTATTATTATTATTAATATTATAATACACATATCAATAAACATAGATCAGGTAAAATTCTATTGCAATGACAAAAGTGATGATCACTCATGCGCTTAATAGCGCCTACAAAATAAACATGGATAAAAAAGTCAATTCCTTTATCAATTGTGAGCCTTTTTTGTCAATTCCAATTCAATTCCAATTCCTTTTTTTTCAATTCCAATTCCTAGTCCAATTCCTGGAATTGAGTCAGGAATTGAGCTCAATTCCCATTCAATTCCGGAATTGACCCCAACTAAATAAAGGTAGTATTCATATAAATATATGTATGAAAATAGTTCTTGTCACAAGGCAAAGTAACATTAAAATGATAAAATTTGCATAAGTTTATATATATTTTACACATTTTTATCGGATAAAATTTACTTATATCGTATATAGTGTACTAGTTCGCATTTATCCAGCACCACCCCGACGTCAGATCACCGCTCCATATCTGTTGAGACACCTTAATTTTTCAAATCATGAAAAATAACATCCCATTTACCCAGAATGACTTCATATTTGTTAGTAGTTTTAGCTGCTTATTCATCCAAGGTAAATATTTGTTTTAGGTAAGAATAAAAATTATTAAACAGTTGTCTTCAATGTTGACATTTACAACAATTTATAAAATGCCTAGCAATAATATATTCAAATTTAACAAAGTATATTTCCCACCTTTAAAACCTAATAATATTTCTTCAAACCTGCCGCCATGGCTAGCTGATATTTCTTAGATATTGTTTGTATTGTAATTGTGATAATTTTGCATCGTTGGTACATCCATATCGACAGTATTGAGCAATGGCTTGTTATTGAATTATAGTCGTTGTTTGAAACTTCCCCCCATTTATCAAATGCCTTTATATGCATATGAGTTATATTTGACAACACATTTTATACTCGATCACAACCTTTTTTATGTTGCAAAAGAAAGTTTAGTGGACTAGGAATAAACACTGCACATTCTGCTATATGCTGTTTCTCGTTTATACTATTACACATATTATACACAGAACCGAAAAAAAACCCGGATTATAACGATTGTAGGTCAAACATTTTTGTCTTTTAGATCGAACCGTTCTATAATAGACGTGTCATGATCGCACCCCACAAATTTATACACACATATAATTAAAAAGTAGAGAGAGTTATATCCTAGACATTTAGGATTCTGGCCCATTATGAAGATCAATACACTTTTATGTTTAGAAAATATTAAGCCGATTTTTGTCTATAGCACTCAAACAGACGAAAGCCGAGCCTCAGAGTTCGGGAATTCCTTTTCTAGTTGATTATGTTTTTCAGATTATTATTCACAAAAATATGACAATTTATAGATATTACTATTTTGGCGAAGGCCATCTGGGAATTTCCCATATTATGGGCGCAAAGAAAAAACATGATGTAACCATAAGATTCAGCAAGTCTGCAAACATATGAAATTACATGCTTTTATGATGATTATAAACAAAAAATATGAAAATTTATAGATATAATAAATTTGATATTATCCAATAAAGCTTATTTCACGTCAAATGACTGTTGGATACGACCTATTGGTTGTATGGCAGGAATAAATATGTTGTCCCAATTATCTTCAAACTGCAATATTCTACATACGCAATATTACCTGGACAGCGAAGATATATAGGTGCAGGCAAGTCACGTGCTATGAGGTGCCGATTTTTCGTCTGCAATCGCCCGGCTACAGATCACAGTCCATCACAGCGCTGTCGCCGACAAATATGAGAAGCGATTTAAAGGGAGACCAATCTGAGAGTGTTATGCGACTGGTTTCAGAATCCGTCACAGTCAAGTTGCAGACAAACTAGCAACGGATCGATCGCAAGGAGCTTGGACGTCGGGCGAATCTGTCTGTGAATTTTATCGTATCAGATTGACGCAGACAAGAATGAATGCGATTATGCTGCAAATTTGCCTAAGAGTCATCATGCACAATATGCAGTCTACTTAAGCTTTCATATTGTTTGACCTTAAAATAATTTTGACCTCGAGTGGGCTTGACCTAGAGAGTTTTCCATTGCAATGTGATGTTTATAATTGATTATATGCACCTCGAAAAAAACCCATAAAAGGCACTCAAAAACACTCAAATCCATATCACTGAGATATGAAAAAATACGTTTTCCCCAGGATTTGGGAAATTTTAGAACTATGACCTTGATAAAAACCTATGACCTTGACCCTAATTCTAAAAAACATTTGCCATTTCATCAGCATCCACCCCGCAAAAAAAATATTAAAGCAGCCCCTTGGGATTACATCAATTTTCGTTTTTAGTTTTGTAGTGAAGTAGTGTATCCCCCAGATCATGATTTTATTTTTTTCAGAGTTTTTAGATTTTTAAAAATATTTCTTATTAATATTTCTATGAAACCGCTTAAAACCCAAACAAACTTTTTGTATACCTAAACACATGCTGAAGGAAGATTAAATGTTCCTACAGCACTGGGCCACATGTTGATGCCATCGGCCCAGCGTTGGGCAGACAATCAGTGTTGCAGGTGTATCACTTCATGTCCTGACTATAAGACACCAATCAGACACCAACTAGCGGCGATTGCTTTGATCTCCTCGGCCAAGACGTGGGAATATGTGGTGTGAAGTGCTGTATATTGCTGACTTGTTTTGTTTACATGTCAATATACGACCTGGAAATATAACTATTTCACTCTTTTTCGGTGCTTTAAAATTGTTTTTTGAATTTTTTGTATTTTTAGTTCAGATCAGTAGGCTATATAGCTTCATATAAATTCAATTTGCAAAATTGACAACATTGAAATGTCTCATCCTAAGGGGTCCCTTTAAAAAATGGGTATCGAAAGCATTAAAATCAATATAGTAGTTCCTAGATATGGAAAAATAAGCTTTCGAATAAATTTTAGACATTTTAGAAATCTGACCTTAATAAAAACACATGACCTTGAATTTAACCTTCCCGGGAGAAAAAAATGTAGCCCTAGCATTTTCTAGTTGCGTATGCCCCAAAGTTATCAAATCAATCACTGACCCAATTTTGGCTTCAAAATTTTGCTGGATCCCATCTCACTGATATAGCCAACTTCACTTTGTAATGCGCAATTTAGCCACACACAATTAACCTATATAAGTATAAGTTAATGTCATATCGAGGTCACATCAGTGTCAAATTGAGCTGACACACTGCATGTCTATCAGCCTAGCATATAATACGATGCCATGACTTCATGCAAATTTAACCTTTATTTTGTATTTTAGTTCAAGGAAATCTGAATCATAACAGCAATTTTCAAAAAATGTTGAATTTATTGCTTCTTATAATATGACCTTGGGTGACGTTGTTTGTATCTTAAAAATATGTTTTCATTTACGTAAGCATACATCTCTCTTCTTTAATTTCCGCACTTATGTATGGTCTTGCTGGCAAAAGATTAGTCAAATAGTGTGTAGCACTTTGTAATGCGCAATTTAGCCACACACAATTAACCTATATAGGTATAAGTTAATGTCATATCAAGGTCACATCAGTGTCAAATTGAGCTGACACACTGCATGTCTATCAGCCTAGCATATAATACGATGCCATGACTTCATGCAAATTTAACCTTTATTTTGTATTTTAGTTCAAGGAAATCTAAATCATAACAGCAATTTTCAAAAAATGTTGAATTTATTGCTTCTTATAATATGACCTTGTACGACGTTGTTTGTATCTTAAAAATATGTTTTTAGTTACGTAAGCATACATCTCTCTTCTTTAATTTCCGCACTTATGTATGGTCTTGCTGGCAAAAGATTAGTCGAGTAGTGTGAAGCACATTTTAATCATCAGACGATAGTCATAAAGTAATTATAGCAAGTTCGTTGTTATGGATCAGTTTTGAATGGTTGTTTCCATAGTCATACTTTTCTCACATAGAAAATGTCACATAACGACAGTCGTTGATCTATAGTTCTTTCATATAGCTCAAAACTGGCAAAATTACCCTTCTTAAAAATCCGATAAAAAAGTTTTACACTGTTTATATCATGTTTTGAAATTGTTGTCATGAGTAGTTTGAGGGACAGTTAATTTTTCAGGAAATTTTTAGGATCGATGCGAAATGACTAGAAAATAGGGTTTACAAAATTTCATGAAAATCGCTTGAGAACTGACTGACTGGATACCGAAGAGCTAACTTTCATTTTGGACCATCCTCCACTGTCGGACAGACTATTGCCTACTCTGGAAATGCTGTGTCAAAATTTCAAGTTGATAAAAACTCAGGGAGAAATAGCGTCTTACAAAAACGTGCACAAAATAATAAGTTCAAAGCTCTGTTGAAAACTCAATATATTTGGGCATAGCCCAAATATAATTAGACAGTCTTCTGAGTTAGAGGTATAATTTGAGAGTTTGCCCAAATTAATTAGGCTAGATGCTAGATCAGGCTGATCCACTTTGCTTCGCGACGCAAAGTGGATCAGCCTGGTCCCCAGCTTAGACTAGCTAGATGCATGTCATCTTCTGCTAGAAGGCTAGAGCGACCGACAAAGTCGAAAGGCCCTGGCTAGCTATTCCAGGACTAGCTAGATCTAGCTATCCCAAATAAATAAACAAAAAATGGCGATGAATTTGACAAGGACTTTTCTTCAAGGTGTTTTTCGTCAAAATACACCTTCAAGGTCCGATGTCTAAGTATTTAAATAGTTAGAATAAATGTATTGGTTTACATTTTGTTAAAAACTTTGAAGTTTTCACTTGTTGTAGTTTAGAATTATTATTTTTATTTCATTTTCTTATATTATCGCCCGCGCCCGATTCTTAAATTCAATTTCAAGGTCTCACCACCCCGAATTGCCTCAATTCCATGGGCCGATTTCAGTTCTCTTTGACAATATCCGCATCTAGTGTCGCATATCATGACAAAACATGATATGTCCTTTTTCAAAATAGGTCCGATATATAGGGTTTCCCCCAGAAAAATGAGAAAGCATCATGGATGAGATGGTAACTGATGGTTCGGGTTCAGCGCGGCGCGCGTAGTCTGGGGTCAGGAGGCATACCCCCCCTCTGGAAAAATTTAAATATGAAAACTTCTTTATATATCTTTCTAGTAACTTATAGAACTAATTTGTATCCATTGTTTGCACTGGTACATGCCATTTTTTATGACATTGTAAAATATTAAAGTAAAAAGTTCCTGAGGAATACTATAACAAGGTCTGTCTTTCATTTGTTTATTAAGCTTTATATTGACTATATACCGTTTTAAAATGACCACTGTTGCAGCCATGTGTAGATTCGAAAATATAAAGTAAGCATTTGATAATATGGCAGTTTGGGGAGAGCATTTAATGATTTTACTGGAGCATCATGGCATTTGGTAAAGCATCATGGGAATTACTGAAGCGTCAGGGTAAAAGTTTAAAGCATCATGGTACCATGATGCTTTGATGCTTTGGGGGAAACCCTGGATATAGCCTAGGGCTAGGTAGCCAAGTAAACAACGGCCCTGGGCGAGCACAGCGAGCCATACAGCGCTAAGCCTAAGGGCTAGGCTATGTCTCGTAGCCAGACAGATCTTGAGCTAGGGTGGTCAGGCCATTTTTAGCCCGCCTTTTAATTTTAATTAAAAAAGGTGGGCTATTGCAATTGAAGTTCGGCGGCGTCGGCGTTAACATTTACTTGTGGGCGCGATAACTTGAAAAGTTTTTCATGTTTCCTTCCCAAATTTGTTTTGCATGTTACTAATGACCACTTCTCGGACAAGTTCAATAATGGCTGAAAAAAAATTCAAAATGGCCGACTTATTGCGATTTTTCACCTTTTACGTCAATAATTTGACCTTGTGGGCGCGGTAACTTGAAAAGTTTTTCACATATCCTTTTCAAATTTGTTATGCATGTTACTAATGACCAGTTCTCGGACAAGTTCAATAATGGCCGAAAAAAAAAAAAAAATGGCCGATTTATTGCGATTTTTCACATTTTACGTCAATAATTTGACCTTGTGGGCGCGATAAGTTGAAAAGTTTTTCACATATCCTCTTCAAATTGGTTATGCATGTTACTAATAAGTAGTTCTTGGACAAGTTCAATAATGGCCTAAAAAAAAAAAAAAGGCCGATTTATTGCGATTTTTTTCATTTTACGTCAATAATTTGACCCTGTGGGCGCGATAACTTGAAAAGTTTTTCACATATTCTCTTCAAATATGTTATGTATGTTACTTATAAGTAGTTCTTGGACAAGTTCAATAATGGCTGAAAAAAAAAAAAAAATGGCCGATTTATTGTGATTTTTCTCATTTTACGTCAATAATTTGACCTTGTGGGCGCGATAACTTGAAAAGTTTTTCACATATCCTCTTCAAATTTGTTATGCATGTTACTAATAAGTAGTTCTTGGACAAGTTCAATAATGGCTGAAAAAAAATTCAAAATGGCCAATTTATTGCGATTTTTCTCATTTTACGTCAATAATTTGACCTTGTAGGCACGATAACTTCAACATTTTCACAAGTATCCTCTTCAAGTTTGTTATGCATGTTACTAATAAGCAGTTCTTGGACAAGCTCAATAATGGCCGGTAAAAAGATCAAAATGGTCGACTTATTGCGATTTTTCACATTTATTTTACGCCCATAATTTTACCTTGTGGGCGCGATAACTTGAAAAGCGGCTGGTTTAACATACCATTTATATCTTGCGTTGTTATTTACGTGATGACATTCGTCTTTACTTTCTTTATCATAATTCGGCGGCGGGCTGTTATCGAGTGTGCTCTTGTTTAAATATAAAAATATCATATCGTACTGTATACCACATTAAAGGTATTGTCATAACAAGAAGATTGACATTTCATTTAATGCTGTAGGTGAAAAATTCACTGAGTTATAGCCATTTTAAATTTTGACTATTGTTCATTTTTCTGCTTTTTTTCACATTTTTTTTTTGGTGGTTACATAATGTTATAAATACACATAACACAGATTTTTTAACACAAAAATATTTTATTTTTGTAATAGTTACATCAGTGCATGATATTATAGGTGATTCATAAATTTTTGATGCAACTACATGCCATATTAGAAGAATGTTCCTTTCAAGCCTACACTACTGCTTAATGCCTCCTAGTTTTCGTTGTTTTAATAGCCAGAACAAAGCCCTGGGTTGTACAGTATATACTGGATTGTAGTATTACCCCCATAGTCACCCACAACAGTGAAGAAAGGGAGAGGGCGGAGAGTAAGAGGGATAAGAGAGAGGAGAAAGAGAGTCCTGCGATATATAGAGAAAGAGATATCGAGAGAGGAGAAAGAGAAGAGGAGAGATAGTGAGAGAGAGTGATAAAGAGAGAGAGAAAGAGGAGAAAGGAGGAGGAGAGTGAGAAGAGAGAGAGAGAGATCTAGGAGAGAGGACGAAAAGAGAAAAGAGGAGAGGGAGAAAGAGAAGAGAAAAAGAGAGGACAGAGAGAAATAGTCAGAGAGACGGTGAGGAGAGAGTGAGTAGAGAAAAAGAAAGGAGATAGTGAGGATGGAGAGAGAGAGCGCGATAAAGAGAGTGAGGACAAAGAAGAAGAAGACAAAGAGAGGAAAGGGAGAAGAGAGAGGAGGAAACAAGAGAAGAGGAGAGAGAGGAGATAGAAAGAGAAGAGAGAGAAAGAGAGGAGAAAGCAAGCTAGACATAGAGAGAAAGAGTGGAGAGAGATAAAAAGTCTTAGAGAAAGAAAGAGAGTGAGAAAAAAAAGAGAGTGAGGAGAGACAGGAGAGAGAGAGATGAGAGGGACAGATGAGAGAGGGAGAGATAGATGAAAGAGAGATGAGAGATAGATGAGAGAGAGAGATGAGAGAGGGAGATGAGAGAGGGATGAGATAGAGATGAGAGAGAGAGATGAGGGAGAGAGATGAGACAGAGATGAGATAGAGAGGAGAGAGAGAGATGAGAGGGACAGATGAAAGAGAGGTGAAAGAGATATGAGAGATAGATCTATGAGAGATAGATGAGAGAGGGATGAGATAGAGATGAGGGAGAGAGATGAGAGAGAGCGATGAGAGAGAGAGATGAGAGAGGGAGAGGGAGAGGGAGAGGGAGAGAGAGAGATGAAAGAGAGATGAGAGAGAGATATAGGAGAGATATATATAGAGAAGAGAGAGATTGAGAGAGAGAGATGAGAGAGAGAGATAAGAGACATAGATTGGAGAGAGAGCTGAGAGAGATAGCGTAGAGAGAGATAAAGGAGAGATGGATAGAGGAGACGGAGAGAGAAAGAGGAGAGAGAGGAGGGAAGAGAACGAGAAGAGAGAGAGTGGAGAAGAGAGTAAAATATATGTATCCTCTCTCTTCTTTCTGTCTCCTCTCTCTCTCTTGTGTGTGACTGGCCTACCTGTTAGGGTAATACTACAATCCCTATTATTACAATCCCTATATATTTTACATACATACAGTCTATTATATATATGGTCTAAAAAATATCCTGGGGTTGACATGGTTGAGTTTCATCTCCAGCTTGAGGGTATGTTGTCAAGTGATTTGGTAAGAGCGGGTACCTGTAATATGAGCAAAATGTATCATTATATTTGTAAATATTGATTGACAATTTAAAGTAGAAATCATAAGCCAAGGTAATGTCAGTAATAGTACTAGGCTAATACACTTGTACCTTGAGGTCACCACACACAAGATTTTTGACTGGGCTATTACTTTTAGCTGTAGGGCAAACTAGGGCCTATATGCTAGTCTAGTACTGGTACTTCAGTGGAGCATAAGTTATTTCAGGCTTAACTTTTTTTATTTAATGATAATCATCAAGTATAGGCTAACCATATCTGGGCATATTCAGCTAGTAACTATAAACCATCGCACTGCCAGCCTGCAGGTGCATGTAACATGTATAACTAGGATTTTTTATCCCCCGCCCGACGAAGTGGGGGCTGGTGGTATTGGCGTCGCCTCGGATGTCCGTCCGGCCGTCCGTCCGTCCCGCATCCTGATGTCCACATTTCGTTTCCGGAGCAGAACTCGGTAACCCGTGCATGGATTTCTTTAATTTTTGACACACACATCCCTCAGGGGGTGTAGATGTGCCTTTTGGGGTTTTTGAAATTTTACCTGCTTAATTGGCCGACCATCGGCCATAACTAACTTTAATATGCCTGATATCTGACAAACCGTGCCATATAGCTAGTCCATTACTACAAAACAAAATGTGCGGTTTCAGGTAGGGATATGCTCTGAAAATTTTCAACTTCATCAAATTAAAAATGGCCTACTATCGGCCGTAATTAACTTTAATATGCCTGATATCTGACAAACCGTGCCATATAGCTAGACCATTACTACAAAACAAAATGTGCCGTTTCAGGTTGGGATATGCTCCGAAAATTTTCAACTTGATCAAATTAAAAATGGCCGACTATCGGCCGTAATTAACTTTAATATGCCTGATATCTGACAAACCGTGCCATATAGCTAGACCATTACTACAAAACAAAATGTGCGATTTCAGGTAGGGCTATGCTCTGAAAATTTTAAACTTGATCAAATTCAAAATGGCCGACTATCGGCTATAATCAACTTTATTATGCCTGATACTGGACAAACTGTGCCAGATAGTTAGATGCTCTAACCTTCAAAATTGGCATAATGTGGAAAATGATGATGATAAAAGTTAATTGTACACTTCTTTAATTTTTCTGATCCAAAAAATAATATTCATTCTGTCCAAATTTGCATAAATTCATGATGGCAGACAAATAATAATTGTTATCAAAGTTTTTGAAACGTGCACAGGAGAAGCAAAGTGAGTCATCGTCTCAACTGTGTACAATCACCGTTTACGGCGTTTACGCCCCTTTCGAAACCCCATCAATATAGTTTTAGAGCGAAAAATGGGTCACTTTTTAGGGTAAAAAATGTTTTTTTTGCTAGAGAAAAACACATATAATTAAAATCTACCAACGAAATTCAACGTTGATAAGGCATTAAATCTATTCACAGCATCAACCATTGGAACAAAAATTCCATAGGATATGTACCAGTCCAATAAATACTATAAAACAAAAAGTATGGTTTCAGTGAGGGATATATATATATATATATATATACCCTCTTAAGGGATACTTGCTCAAACTAAAAAAATGCTGACTTGCGACCAACATTGACTTCAATATCTGTAATATACACAGTAATCTAGATAGGTGGATCATTATTGTGGAGCAGAATGTGAGACTTCAGGGAAGTATGCATCCTGTAAAATTTCTATCACGCGGGCGGGGCGGGGGATTATGGTGGCCGGCTGGCCTCTTGTTATTTCAAGTCTGATGTATGCATTGTTGTTAATGTTATGACACTATATAGCGGAACAAATTAAAAAAAAATAAGCTATGTCAAAAATAAAAATAGGCCTATGAATAATCAGCTTTAGGCCTAAAGAAATTATTAAGCTAAAGCCAAAGGTTTTTTTAATAGTATGAGATGGCTTGATTAGCATTGTTGTGGCGAGGTAAACAAGGCTGGAGTTTGACACTTGGTTTCCTGTCAGCGTAGCGGGGCATGAAAATGACAGCAGCCAACGACGGGCGCTGTGGCAAAAAGGCTCGCGCTCATTTGCGCTACATGCTTTTGACTCAATTTAACTTTGAGGCATAAAAGTGTATGTTTATCTTTACTTCGCCACATTCATCTAATTTCTTCAATGAAAAATACCATTTCTATTTGTTCCTTGAATATTCCTAATTTTTAATCTGTATTTTTTTTAATTTGTCATTATTTTCTTACTATAATTTGTATACTGTTTTGAAGAACGGCATATCTTCTTTGCATCTGAACCATGGAAAATTACAGCAGAAGACCACGTGACCTTGCAACATGCGGTTTAGTGAGATGAGCCGCGAGAGCGTTGTCCAAAATGGCCGCGCCCCTGTTTGTCAACAATCAAAATTAAACGATAATCCAGCGGCGATAACAAAATATTGCCAATTCTTTCAAAGTTGAAATTTTCCTCATTTGCGGCAAATTAACTTATCTACCAATTAATATAATTTTATCCCAGATTAACAATAAAAGAATAAACAAAAACAGCATTTTGTTACACCTCTATCTCTAATGCATTCTGAAGCTGAAGCGAGCCGCAGCGCATTCCTACAGTACAAGTCAAGTTGTGAACTTTTAATTTTATTAAGAACTTCATGTAAAAATGTGTAGATTTTTTGTTCTCATACAACACAACACAAATTAACATGACAATACATGACAAACAAACAGAAACAGCAAAAAAACAAACAAAAAACAATATTACAAACAAACAAATTATAAAATCTTCCGTATTTTTTTTTAAGATGTTTGGAACAACCTCAAGTCACAAAATTTGAAGATCAAAATCTAATAATGAGTCATTAACATCTCAACTTAGGTCTTTTCACTATGTATCTCCCCATTTTAATGTGAAGATTATGTGCACTTATTCTTAGTTTAGTTATTACTTTTCTTAACTTGAAATTACTAGTTACAAAAAGCAAATATTTTTCAAATACATTCTTAAACTGTTTAAAACCAGGTGGGGGCTGACCGCAGATTAAAGTACATACTTCCTTTGAAGTACGTACTTAGATTGAGGTATGTCCATACTTTGATCTAAGTACACCCTGAGCTTCACTCTCACAAATGGGTAGGCCAACTCTCATTTGTTATTTTATTACTCCTTTGCAAATTAAGATGTTATTGGTTGAATGGTTTATTTCTGAGCATGGATAATCAAGCTATTAAATTATACATAAAAGGAACTTCCAATTATTTTCTGTTCACCTGAATATATCCAAGACTTTTGCACCAGGCTACATTTTTTTATCTCATCCTTTTGTCCTGAAACTGTCAAGCATTTGCCAGCTACCAGAAATAGTTCAGTTGAAAGAGGACATTTCATTGTACAAAATGTATTTTATCAAAACTGTTTTTCATGTTTGGAAAATTATATATTTAACTTTATATCTGTTCTTGTGATTGAAGCACAGGGTGTACTTTAATGGAAGTACGTACTTCAATGGAAGTACAGACATGACAAACTATGATGAGGCATGTGATTCTATAGCCGAACTTTAATATCACATTCCTAATTTTCTAGATATACGGCTGCTCTATAAAATTGTGATTTAATATTTCAAACTATCTTTTCCATAGTCCATTATTTCTTTTAGTTGGCAATATATATTATCAACTTCAAATTGATAAATGTTACCTCTTGTTGCACTCTCAGCTTCACAGTTGAAAGCATGGCCTCTAACAAAGTAAATTTAGTAGCCTGATTATCATTGGATAGACTGACTATTGGACCAATGAAATAATATGTTGCAAAGGAATGGGGACACAACAAGTGACAGCCCTATTAAGCCAAAATGAGGCTGTAGGCGTACTTTGATCGACGTACAGCACACCTCTATGGAATTACGTACTTTAAAGGAAGTACGTACTTTAATCTGCGGTCGGCGCCCATCTGATAACATCTCCGTTTACTCTTTTCATCAACATTGGATATTGCCATTTCCCACAAAAAACTTATAGTAACATTTTAAACTTTGACTAATGTCGTCTGGCATTTTTGAATTTCTTGAAAACTGATTATCCCATATCTCTTTATAACCTAGCTTTAATAAAATATCTTTCATCAAGCCTAAATAACTTTTCTGACATAAGTTATGATTCAATATCCAGTGATTTGCTAAATAACAATCAGCTGAAAGTTTATTAAAATCTCCAGAAATATTAGAATTACAGTCTTAAAAAAATCCTAATTGATCTATGCCAGTGCCACATGTCAATTTTACTTGGGTATCTTCCTAGTTCACCTCTAACTGTCAAATTTGTAGCTTTTTTGTTAACTCCCAAGCTTATAAAATCTCAAAGCCACTTTTTCGATATATTCAGCATCAAAGTATTCTAATTTTACACCTTCAACAACTCCTAACTTTTTATCAAGTTTGGGTAAATATGTACCCCATATTCCATTACCATATGTTAAGATAGGTAGCCTACAATGAAAGTGTCAAATAATTTAAGACTAACATCGACAGGTAAGTTATGCTTAAAAATTATACCATTAAGTCTAAACATTGCTTTTTGGGCTTTATGATGTTTATCTGTCAATATTTTTATAGTTGAGCAGAGCTCCAGATAATTTTTTGGTTTGAGGAGTATTTCACTCATTGAAATGGATGACGAGGAGTGAAATATGATGAAAAAATAAACGAGTCTGAGTATTTTTCATATGTAACAACATGAAAGCTTTATTGATTATTTTTTTCTTGCACTCACTCATTCTCAGGTCACATAGCTCTACTCACATACAAAATACAACAATCGTTTCATTTTTCTGTTTCTTTTTACTTTGATGGGTATTTTAATAGTTTTTGTGGGTAATGTTACTCCCTAAGATTTTTTATCAATGAGTATTTGCTGTTTTTACATGCGTATTTTACGCATATACGCATGTTATCTGGAGCACTGGTTGAGTCAAAATTACCTCTACTATTAATTATAAATCCTATGTAAATGTGTTCATTAACAATTTTCAAAAAATCCCCATTTAATTGAAAAATTTGGATTGTTTTCAACTTGGATTTGGATATTATCAACACCTTAGTTTTCAAAAGCTTTATGGACAAAATTTTCCAACTCTCACAATAATTAATATATAAATAGATACTTTCTTGAAGACCTTCATTACTTTGACTTATCAGAACTGGGCCATCCGCATACAATAAACATGGAGCCTTACTATTAAACAATGTAGGAGATTTACAATTATCTAGGAATATCTCAGGTAAGTCATTCAAAAAAAGATTGAATAGAGTAGAACTTAAATTACATCCTTGTCTTACACCTGTGTGACTATGGAATATTTTTGTTCTTCCTTGTGATAATTTAACAGAATACAATGTGTTCTCAAACATACTTTCAATAAATGTTATCATTTTGGTATCAATGTTCAAACTACATAATTTAAATAATAAGCCTTTTCTCTTATCAAATCCTTTTTCTAGGTCGATAAAACACAAAAAAAACTTATTACATTTACCTCTAATTTTAGTATTCAAATATTTATCAACCAAGCACTTTAATACATGTATACAAACATTTCTCTTACCAGCAGTTATATCTAGTTATTCTACTAGTCTTTGATTTAGAATAGAGCAAAAGAGTTTGCCCACACAACTAGAGATTGAAATTCACCGATAATTATTTGGATTAGTCTTATCTCCTTTTTTATAAATGGGGTTAATCAAGTTTGTGTTCCAAATAGTAGGAAAGTGACCAGAAGAATACACGTAAATTAGAGTTTTACTAACGAGTCACTCAAAACAGAATATCCATATTTCAACATCTCATTCTTTATACAATCTAAACCTGCACTTTTAGTATTCTTCAAGTTTTTAACTGCGAAAGACAATTCTTTTGCAGCTATATTAAAATCTATGTTACTATCTTACTAGCATCTATCTTACTAGCATCAGATATATCAAAATCAATATCATTATTTTGTGCAGTGCATTATCTACCTTACCATTTAATAAGTGCTCAAAATGAATATGAATAGGCACTGCCTAGCGAGAGCTCGTTCCCATATAATCATATGCACCGGTCCACACATTCATGAATATACTGTAGATCTGGTAATTTTCTAGTGTTTAAATTTTTCCTTATTTCTCATTTTGGTACTTGTTCCCGAAAAATAGTAAAAATTAAAAGCTCGTGAATATTACCAGATTTACAGTTTTATATTTATTTTGACATCTGTGATTTAAAGCGACAACTTTCCTTGCCGTTGCCGACATTTTACCAATGATTAAGATTCAGGTGGGGCAGGTGACTTTCAATTTTACTCGGACATTATAAATTTAATCTAGGTAGATGTAGGCCTACAGTCGGATGTTAATTTTATCAGCTGTACAAGTCGACATGATACATCTAATGATATTATACTTAATAGTCGTAGAACTACAAAAAAAATATTGATGTTTGACCTTTTTTACATAAATGAGAGTAAGGACTTAGCCAGGAAATGATAAGAGAGAGTCCAAATTTATTGTTGGGCCATGACGTGGTCTGGGGTCCTCCCACAATGCAATTTGGTGGAATCTGACAATATTTTTCTACGTCCACGCTGAAAATAGGCCGTCCAAAAGACGGCTGGACGGGTCTCTGGCTAGGTCTTCGAATAAGAGGCTATACCCTACATAAGTAACATGTGCTCTAATATACATATAGTCTAAATAATAATTAACCACATTACTAGGCCCAGTGTTATGCACACAGTGGGCGGCCGCACCCGGCACTATGATACGCCGCCCACCACAAAAGTTGGGAAAAACATGGAAAACTGGGTATTTTGAGTATAAAAACATGGCTGTACATACTATAAAAATGGTGTTTTTGATGCCAAGACCGCCCACCACTGCTTAATGTGGCAGGACCCTGTAGGCCTACTCACTGTCATTAGCAGTGCCAGTGGTGGAAATTTTTTTGTGATTTCTCAGACAATTCTTGACCAAATTTCAAGAACATTTACGCACAGTGAAACACTTTTCTAGATATGTGACCGAAAAACTTTGTAATGTAGGCCTAACTTGAATTATGAGACAAATTAATGGGTGAAAAGAGATAAGAGAGGCGACATTTACACTTGTTATAGTGCCTATAAACTTGTAAACAATATTTTTCAATGGTAGACATAGGACTGTTTTAGTCCATGGTTTTAGGCAGCGACCAGTTACTTAACGGGAATAATGTCAAAATTGCTGGCAATAATTGTCCAAGTAGACTTATTATTACCTGATTACCTAAGTCTACACTAGAGTAGAATCTAACAGTATTAATACAGTACCACAGCATTAGATGGTCCAGCATACAGTGATATTAAAAATTTGTCTATAATAGCTATCCCCTTGTACACCTAATAAACTAATAGCGCTGTAACATGATCGGTAAAAGGATTGTTGACGTTACTCGATAAATAATTAAATATATATGTGTTTGACAGAAGATAGATTATTAATTTGTAAATGAACAATCCACAAAATAAAAATATTAAGCACATTTTATTAGGATTCAAATGTTATGTATATTCGATCCTAGCACGATCACAGGATCGTTTTTATTTCATTTTAGCCAGTGACATTAAAGAGGATAATTTAGAGGAGTCATCAGTGCTGTGTCACATTCATGAAGTTGCACCTGGCTACAGTGTGACAAAGGAGGTGTGGGTGGGGGGCATTGATTACGGCATGCATGGATGGCTGGTCAGCACAGGTGTTATAGTTGTGTTAACGCACGCTGTCGGGCTCAAGAAGAAAAATATAGGTACCAAAGTCACATTCTGCCAGATCTCGCGATTCAATTATTTATCAGCTTAAATAATTTTAAAAGGGCATGCCACCAGGTTTTGGGGGCATGGAGCCCATGAGTGAGGGTAGGGGGTTCAACAGTGAGCGCATGGCACCCAAAAGTGAGGCAATGCAAAATATGCCTACTAGTGGGAAGCCTGCGATATAATAGATTTGTATTTCTTTGATTATAGATGTTTTTCTGCTACATCTCCCATGCTAGCTGATGTCAAACTGGTGCCCACAATTTCTAAGGACCAAACTATAGAAATAACTGAAAAGGTAAGCCACCAATATTATATTGACCAAGACAGTATTTGAGCTTGTTACTAAGCTACAAAATAATCTAAATATCCACATAGGGTTAAAGAAATTACACCTTATTGTGGAAAATAATTTACTATGCTATGTGTACATGTGTGTGTAAATTGACATTTACAATAAATATCCAGGACTAAAGTTGAATGTCATATTTTTGCATATTCAAGATGTCTGTCCGTCTCTTACTTGCAAATCGATGTAAATGCTCTACAATTATCACTGATTTTTTTCTGAATGTTCTCTGATAGATTACTCTGGTTAAGTTAGAAAAATGGCAATTTTTCATATCGAAGTTGGCTCTTCCTTATTATGAATCAACGTAAATGCTCTACAGTTGCCAATATTCATACGATGTTCGCAATTTTTTTCTAAACATCCCCTAGTTAAGTTATAAAATTGTCTAATTTTCATATTCAAGATGCCCACCACTGTTTTTTCTTACAAAGGAATAATAATAATGCTCTAGAGCCGCCAATATAATATTGATCCGACCTTAAGCAATTTTTTCTGAACATTTTGAGACCCTGGTTAATCTCAAATTACCAATTTCTTTATCCAAACTTTTCTATGTAAAAACTAAACCGTCACCAACGGTCTACTCAATCTTCACAAACTTTTCTCAGACCCATTCTCTGTCTGATTACCCTATTTAATTTATAAAATCAACGGATTTTTATATTTCAATAATTTTATGGAATTATGGCTGCCACGAATCTTCTAACAGCATTCGAGATAAGGTTGGAAATATAGGTTGCCAACTAGAGACCTGTGCGGGCCTATAAATAATGCCCGCACCCGCCCCGCGGGCCCCCCGCGCTTGACTGAACCCACACATGAATTTATAATCTGTATCTCACCCGCCCCGCCCAGTACAAGTTGTACCCGCCCCGCACAAGTTAGACCCGCACCCACCCCACATCTGCACGATTTTTTTCAGGCCCGCAGCGACCCACAAAACTCACATTGTCACAGATTCACAAAATACAATTCCTTAAGTTCTTTTTATTAATGATTGATGCATGCGTATTAAAAGTTTACCTGTGTAAAATAAAAATATTGTTATTAGCCACACAATACAGATAACAATATAAACATGATAAATGCTAGAAACGTCATATATAATATATGATGTTAGGACACGCCTATTGCTGATCGAATATATAATTTATGATTGGCTTATTGTCTTTAGTTTTAGCACCAAGTTGTTATGCTGAAAATGTCCAGTGGTGGTACAAATTTGGGCTAGCTTCACAAACGATGGCCCAACATTGTACCAGGTCTGAGGATAATAAAGTTAACCAACACCTCGAAGAAATAAGTTTGTTTGAACAATGTCTACGTGGGACCACAATATTGGTGTAATATTGGGCCAACGTTCTCGACACTCGCCCAGCTCAGGTGTTTTGTCCAAACCTGGTGATAATTACGTATCTATTGTCTTGATTACGTAACCACGCACGGTCGATAACTTGTACTAGCGTTTATGCTTCCTCCACCCCCTCCCCCTCCCCCCCCATCCATATATGCGATGGATTTAGCTGATAATTTACACCAAGCATTGCGTAATAAAAAACATTTTATTATATCATGCACTTTATATATTTTAAATATATATTATATTATATTTATATATATTATAATTATATATTTTCAAGCAAAACCATTGTTTTAGGCATTTCGTGGTCACTTGATTTGCCAGAAATTGTCATTTTTGTTGTGTTTTTTTTTGCCCGGGAACATTAAATAGTCACCTCACTGTACCAATTATTGTCATCACACTTTCCGACCAGTAATCACCATGACGTAACATAAGTAGACATTACGTTATTGTCACTAATTATCTGTGGCTGACCGACCATATAGAGGCTAATCCCCTTGACACGCCTGGCGTATATTAACGCTATCAATCCTGCAAGATATCATTCAATTAAAGATTCATACAGCTTTGAAACGCGCATGTGTGGGACGGTCAAGTGTAGGCCTACATTAGCCTATAGAGTACACTTTGACAGCATTAATATCAGCGACTGAACTGATTACAAGATACTACTCCAACGAGAAATTGGCCCGATGCTGTTTTAATGTTAGACCAACGTCTGTGACGTTGGCCGACATTAAACCAACATTTGGTGAGTGTGCTGTGTTGGCTGGGAAAGCTCTTACTGTCAATATGCTGGAGGTGAACTGTTTCCAAACCCCCATGGTAACATAACCTTTTGTGTCACAACACAAAGCCCACATAAGAGAAATAATGAATTATTTGCTCATAGATGTCGCTCAAGTTTATATGATTTGGGAACTTGCTCTTAATGCGGCGATGGGTATGAAACTAATATAGTATTATTATCTTGGCTGATAACTGTGGATGTGGGGTGATATGTCATTGTTGAATGTCCAGGGGCCACTGTTGCATTCTGGGGACCACATTGTCCGGCGTATTTTGACAGTTGACTACACCTTTAATTGTTATGTTTGATTGCGCGATAATAAAAAAATGATATAAATATGTCTAGTAAAGACTTAAACAAATAATTATACAATATAATTAACCGCATAAATTTGAAATTTAAAATGTCCTGTCGTTCTATCTTTCTTTTTTAGTCACAAGTCGCTGAAACAGCTATATTGTTGGCTAATGTTTTCTCATTGTATACACTTGCGAATATTAATGAATACACGTATTATCTTATCTAAATCCACACACTGTGGGGAATCAAATGGGACAGCCATGCTAGCACCACACATTCATCGAATGCTAGTACAATGCTGGTCCAGCGCCGGATGGAAGAATATGTGCTCACACCTCTGAGAAAGGGGCCCACACGAGCCCGCGTTATGTCGACCCGCACCTCAAGACTGACAGAAAATACGGCCCGCGGGGGCCCGCGAGTCCGCAAACCTGCGCGGGGTGGGCTACCCCCGCAGGTTTCTATTGCCAACTCCAACGCTCGGTCAGCCAAGCCCCCCAGTCTACATTTCAGGCTGCCCGCTAACATTTTTTGTTGTCTTGACAAAAAGATCCAGGATAGAGAAAGCAGTAGCAGTGGTGGGCAACAATGCCATGACTGCTGCAGTGTGTATTCCAATCCCCGATGATGTTGCCTCAGATGTCTATCCTTTCGTCCGTATTTTTGTTTCTGGAGCAGATCACGAAAAACCATGGGTGGATTTTCTTCACTTGCACACACACATCCCTTCCCAGAAAACACGATACATTGATTCTATGCTGGTTCAATGTTGGGACAGCGTCGAAGACGGTGGCCCAACATTTAACCAGCATAGAATCAATGTATCGTGTTTACTGGGTTAGGGGTGTAGATAAACGGACAAGAACGTTCTTCGAACTGGTTCAGTGTGACTGAGCCAATTTACCGACCACAGAACAAGATAAGAGGTGAAACAACGTGAATGTTTGAAAGGCCCTATTATAATAATTAACAGAGAAGTATGTGTTCCATTCCTGTGCTATTAATTACTGTGATTGCCACATGATATAGGCCTATATATAATATACATTGTCATACTAGAGCTGATGCCGCCGTACACGGTAGACCAACACTACACAAACATTCAACATTTCAACGTCTGTATCATATTAGTTCAATGCTGGTCCAGTTTTTGTAGTCGGTGACCCAGCAAAAAAACAACATTGGTTCCACGTTTCGTGTGCCATCCCATTAAACACACGACGCCGAGTCAATGCTGGTTCAGCACTGGCGTCGCAGTCATTGATTGTATTAATAAGCTGATTAGTGACGGCTCAAAATTATACACATATAGCCTAGACCAATATGAGCCCCACTGTATCAAGTGTGGAGGACCTTAAAACGATTTCATTCATTTTAGTGATGTTGGAACTATCTTTGTTCAAATCAAAGACAGATTATTCTGACAATTGGTGATCACAATGATTAGTCCAACTAATTAAATACAATATAATATCCACATAACCACTATGTACACACAGCCATTAGACATTACTTAATACTAACATAATAGTGTGAACGCACATCACCGTTTTATTATAGAACTTTATCGAGTTGTTTTACACAGGTTTAATCAGTCACACGGCGCCTTCTCAATAGATAAAGGGCAACATGGCGCTCATGAAGGGTAACCTGGTGCTCAATGATTGGCAGCATACATGTCACAGCTCCATGTTAGAAATCACTAGATGAAACACTGGTTGCAATATAGCAAGTACTTTACATCCTTGACTTTTTTATTAATAACTTAATTGTAGAGGGATGTATAAATGTCTCTCGCAGTGTTATTTCCCTTTTGGATTTTCTCTGCAATAATCACTGTCAAAATGTTAAACAAGAAGATGGCATCAGAACATGTTTCTTTGTCTCCACAAGAGGGTGGACCGTGGAGGTATATTGATTTTGATGTGGTCGTGCACTGCCGTTATTTCCACAGCCCTAATTTTGATATATTTACATCGCATCATTTTCATTCACATTAACAATAACATACATATATGTTATATGACTGATGCGAGTAACTTTGCTACAAAGGTAACCCCTCAACAGCCAATCCCGCCACAGTTTGGTCACACCATACGAGAATGTCACACAAGACAATAAATGTTGTATTTTTCTTGAAATGAAATGAAATGAAAAACTTCTAATGCGCCTAAATCCTCAGTGTCCCGAGCTCAGAGGCGCTGCAAATCCGAAGCAGGCTCGTTATCATTGTCCGCTTGCCGCTCCAATTCTTAGATCCAGCATGCCGGGACACAAAGGATTTAGGATGAAAAACATGGCCGAAATTTTATTTGGTCGATGTTGACCACACTTTGAAAGTAAATAAATCCTGTGAATGTGATATCTGTCATACTCTGTTCATTGACCATTCAATTCATTGGGCATTCCACCCCGACGGGTGCTAAATCGTTAGGACATAATATTGTAAATGAAATGGTGAACCAATGACTGAGCTTTGTATCCCAAACTGATCTCCACATGGATGCCGTATCAGGTCTCACTCAGCATTACGGAAGGATTAACCATAACAGCGCTGAAACAGTTTTGTTTAAACCATGGAGACCGAAGGTTTTTTTTCGATTTTAAATCATCATAAATGTCTTAGTATAGTTAGTCATTTACGCTTCATTTGCATACCTATGGTCTGGGTCTACAGCCATTATATTATAAGTATGTTTACTCTGACGTCTACAGACGTCAGATTCTGACGTCTAAAGTCGATTCCCGCGTTATTCAGCAGTTCAAAGGAGCTGTTAACACTCTGTGAGTGTTAACAGCTCCTTTGAACTGCTGAATAACCTTCACACAGTGGCTAAATTCGCAACTTCGCAAATCTACACATGTTCAAAATAGATGTCAATTAGAATATCATCTCAAAAAATTATTTTTTGTTCAGCTAAAATGTTCGTACTGTATAATCGTATTTCAGATAACATGTTCTCCTAGTTGAATCATCAACTTATTAAAACGCGCGCTCCTCGTGCTTCTATATTTTTGTCATCGTTATGTACATGTACTTACACTAAATACACGGGGGTCGTATTGATTGGATGAACATATACATGCTATACGATTCAATCCAAAGAGAAAAATAAAAGACTTCGTCCCACTGTTTTATCATGCCCGTTCGGTCTCCTTCTCAATGACACACACATGTATTGGGGGGAGGGTCAACATATCGTGCTGCGCATTTCAATTGCTTGTATTATATAGATGAGTATGACTTTACCCTTGCCCATATAGGCCTATACACAATGTA
The DNA here is from genome assembly GCA_964017125.1 of Flabesymbios commensalis. Classification (NCBI taxonomy): domain Eukaryota; kingdom Metazoa; phylum Annelida; class Polychaeta; order Terebellida; family Flabelligeridae; genus Flabesymbios; species Flabesymbios commensalis. The sequence goes on along the minus strand of OZ024908.1, from coordinate 23,168,074 downwards.
CACATTTTAAACTGGTCAACAACAACTTACACAAAACATTTATCACTTTACAGCGCCCTGGAATATAATATGGATGGAGACTGAAGTAATAATAACCAGACAGTCAGTCAGTCAGTCAGAGACTGCAAACCTCCTGTCGAAATGAATGCTCGTAATGATCGTAAAACCAGAGATGAACAATCTCTGGTAAAACCTAATTAGTAGTATTGCATTCATTTATCAAGTGGTAGTGAAACTTCAGTGGAGATGATCAATTATGACGTAATAGAATCAACCTATTTCATTCATTCATGAAAGTAGGTAGCTCCGGCAAGAGATTTATACAACAGTTGTGAGACTATTTCCAGATCACACCCAAAATGTTACAGACAAGACCAAAAACATAACCTTCCTGATGGAGGTAATAATAATATACGTTTTTGCATGCAGGTTTTAAACTGAAAAAATAATATGCGACTGAAATGGATCAAATATTTTCTGGTTTATGCTAGATGTTCAGTATAATGAAATATATTTATTTGAAGATTTAGCTATTTTTTATTAACAAAACATATAAATACTGACTGACAATTTCGCAGGACAACATGCAGTTAATGGCGGGCCAATATCCGTGCCGCAGTTGGCAAACTTTTAATGTTACCTCGATGGCCCAGGCACTGATAGATGAGTTTGTTCTAGCTTCTACCCGGCCTGGTGATTAGAGCCTAATGAAACCAGCGACAGTTTGGCCACCGCCGACCATTCTTCCTCGACGCCGGGGAACGTTTCCCCTGGAAAGCGGACCTTGTCCAGACTGACCCTGTTGATCTCTGGCAATTTAGAAGCATTGGACAGCACCAAATGTCCCTGGTCAGTTGCTGAAAGTCTGACCTCCACAATTTCACCTTGCCTGCCACTTTCCCTAGTCCATTACCATCATCAAATACACAATGCTCAGACACACACAAGTTAAAAAATGGTCTAGACTACGATGCTGCGAATGACGCCATGAAAGCGAAACTTTCCATACCGTTTTACAGTGCTTAGCCTACGGGGTTTTATTTGTAGGAAAATCAGTGTAAGGTACGCCTATTTATCTATGTCTAAACTGAAGTCGTGATACTTTCTCAATACAGGTAAATGTTTATCTTTTGTAAATTAGCCTGAATGGCGAGTAAATCTTTTCAAATAATTTTATTGTTTAAATAGTTTTCGAGAATTGAAAGCAAACGTTCTTCATTTGATTATTGTCGAGTACAAAACTCTGAACTTTTTTTTGAAGTTGTCTAAACCCCCACCATGGCTGCCCTCCTTCCCCCAGCACACACGCAACATCCAATGTTAGATTAATGTTGGACCACCGTCTACGACGCTGTGCCAACACCAATCCAACATTGGGTGAACGTATCTTGTTTGTTGGGGGCCCACTCCACAAATCCTTGCCATGTTCCTTGCTGTAGATTGGAGAAGGCGTCAAGAAAAAGCGGCTAATTATGGAGAAATTAGGGTTTAATTTGCACGCCAGACGGTGTGTCTGCAGCCAGAAACCTGCGCATACTATTTTCGCATGTGAAGTGCCACCAGTCTCTTTTGCTCATGAATGGAGAGTCCATTGATATATATTAGGTAGACTGGCCGTCAGACTGACCAGACCGCCACACTCGGTGACCTGCTCAGTAGACATGGTCATCTGTTGACCCATTTCTCTTGTCTCACGTGAGCATTGGGTGACTCTTGTGATACCATTTTATTATATGGATTCATTGTCACACTGAAAAAGGCTACTTAAAATTTACAGGGTACACACATTTTAATAGGCATACGAGTTGCTGCCAGGTATTGCTTATAGTTTTCTTTTACGACTATAATGCTCTCTCAGTTTAAATGTATATTGTGGCTTTAATTTTATGAAAAGACTCAAAAGAGTTGCACATATTTAACATTCGGGTGTTTGCTTTTTTTCACATAAAATGCTTTTGTAGCAGAAAATTGTGACAGTTCACTTTAAGTTGATACATGCGTAATTTAGTCCTTACCCACTGGGCACACGACGTTGTTGCGACGTTGAATCAACGGCAATGACGTTGATTCAACGTCGCAACAACGTCGTGTGCCCAGTGAGTAACCTACGTCCTGCTAAACCCGTATATAAATATGCGGTTTTAAGCAGATTTTAAGCCAAATATTATGCCACAGAAAATGGATAATACAGTATGTGGTAGAGCTCAGTTAGTAAAATATTTCAATCTAGAAGATGTAGATCTATATTTTCAGAAATATTATCAATACTTTTCGTCTTTTGGAGCATCAATTCCAGCTTCAAATGAATGAAAATTAGAAACAAACAATTCAGCAGGACAAGGGTTAAAAGAGGCCAGTGTCACTTGGTTCGAATAGCTGCCAGCAGTAATGAACTATTAACTACAATTAATTCCACCGCTGTGACTGTTAGGGAACCTGCCATCAATTAATTTTTTTCGTTTATTACTTTAAAATCCATCTCAAGGATGTCAATTTATTTCTTTATAAAAAAGGTAAATTCACGCTGATTTGAAAAAGAGAGCATCAGAACAAAAAATAGATTGTCAGATGCTTCCTAACCAACACGATACGCTGGCGTAATGTTGGCCTAATGCTGGTTCACCGTCTGCAACGCTTTTCCAACATTAAACCAACATAGAGTTATTGTCCCGTGTTTGCTGGCAAATTAGCATTCACCCACGCACACTGTTTCATGTGTCAAGGCGGAATCAAATGAGACGAGGTCGACGCTTCCACATCAGTTAGTTATTCCGGACAAGTGGAAATTGTAGCTGGGCTAGTTTTAGACCATTGTTGATGACATTGAGTACGGAACACCAATGAACCCGTCGTTCTTATTTTGGATCACCAGGACCTCTTTCATGATGCGCAGCACTGCAGAACTCTTTGATCTTCATCCCTATCTACCATTATCTGGCTCTAAATGTATGAAACAACTCGGCGAAAATGAAAAATGAGGCCTACGATATACAACTTTTCAGATGCTTGTTTTAAACCAATTAATTTAAAAAAAAATTTAGTTCAAGAGCCTAAATGGTCTAAGGTTACTTAGTCCGAATAATTTAAGATAATTACCTAGAATAATCAATCACAATTACTTTCAGAGCTGCAAACAGTGTAGTAGTGATGAAATGTGGCATCAAATATATTTGCGTTAATTATCATGATAAATGTTAAAATCCACTTCGATGTGTGGCAGACTGGTAGAACATATCAGTTCAAGTTGTAAATACTAGTTTGCAGTCGCTTGTGAATCTGTAAGCTATTGTTGTCAGTCACTCACTCTTTTGGTGGATTACGAGGAACATTATTTCATTTTTATCAAGTTTATTCAAGTTTTGATTCAAGGAGGTTTCCTCATGATCCCATTTCGCAGAGTTAGCCTGCTCACCGACTTTTTAATTCCCAAGTAACTAATTTTAGTCGTATTGCTCATTAGTATTTCATGATGACCTAGTATTGTTAGTTGTGCCTTTCCACGCTGGGAGCGAGCTAAGGCATTATGTTTTCGGTTTGTCCGTCCGGTGTGCGTTCGCTCGTCTGGTTGTCCTTTTCATCCCAATGATCCAATAACAACTGAAGTTAGCTGTCCCATGATAATACCAGTGATAGACCTCATGAATAACAGACAGACAGACATATATTTTATCGACAAAAACATACTTTTTTGTCACAAAAATGAGATAAATATATATAATGTACATCTTGTATATACAAGATGGTTAATTTGTTAAATGAATGTCTAGGTCTAGTTTAAAGATGGGTGATCTTGACCTATTTTTCAAGGTCGTAAGAGGATAATAAATGAAAAAGTTGTCAACACGATATGTCCACACCCACTGTTTGTATTACTTCCATATTAACACCAATGATCCTAATAATTTAACTCAAGTTCAAGTTCAAAGATGGGTGACCTTGATCTATTTTTCAAGGTCACAGAGGTTCATTGCGGAAAAAGTTTGTCATCACGATATCTCCACACCTACAATACTTCCATAATAATACCAGTGATCCATATGATGAAACTTAAGGCCAAGCTAATAAATCGGTGACCTTGAACTATTTTTCAAGGTCACAGAGGCTAATAAAGGGAAAACAATGTCATGAAGATATATCCATACCTACAATTTGTATTGCTTCCATAATAATATTAGTGATCCATATGTTATAACTCAAGGTCAAGTTCATGGATGGGTGACCATGACCTATTTGTCATGGTCACATAGGCTGATAAATCTCAGTTTGTACAACTTGGATCGGTTTCGTATCCATACAAGTGATAGAACTTCTAGCACTGTAGGTCAAATGGAAGTTGGTGATATTGAGCTTTTTTTGTTGTCAAACATTGTCATCACAAATATGTCAGAAAACTCTAGGTCAGGGGGAGAGTATATAGAAGTGTAGCCTGACCACTGGCCCTGTGATTACATATTGGGCCAGAAACGGGGCTTTGTTTTTTAGGTTGTGATTGGCCAGCCTCAATTTGATTCAATTTGGGGGTGTGGCTTGAAGGTTGCGGTCCCATTGGCCGATTGAGTTTAGGGATTCCCCGACGTATTTCTTCAAAATGTTAATATAAAAAAGTACGATTAGTGATGCGTAGTTTTTTAAAGAGGTGTTTTAATAATTTAGTTTGACACAAAATGTTATTATCATATAATCTTGAAATAGTTGAAATTAAATTATATTATAATTATATCTATTACCATTCACAAGCATACGACTTTTTTGTTTTCATTATAATAAGCCTTCATTTGGTTCGTTGCAGTACATATCGGCGCAAAAGTGTACATAATGCATACAGCCACTATGGCTGAGATAGCGAGAGTCATACATCATTGCACATTGCAATGATGTATGACTGTCACTGTTTTATTGTCTGATTGTCCACCCAGACTGTAACACCCTTGAAGTCCTTAAAACCACATAAATAATTAGGTAGACTCCCTCTCCATACTTCATTGTATTAGCCAGCTCGATGAAAACAAAGGAGGTCAAGGTCATTGAGTCTTCACAGAATAGGACCCACATGACTGTCAGTGTCAAGTGCTAGTCAAAACTTTACAACTTCGCAAGCCACTACTTATTTACATAGACTTATATTCTTATACAAATAACACATTTAATAAAAACAAATAGCAGCTACCGATTTTTTGTTTAGGCAACAATCGGTATAAACTATGTATTTTATAAATGTATACATAATCAAATTATAATATTCCCAGGAAACACGTTAAATTGAAACAATGCTGTTTTTTAATGTTGGGCCAGCGTCGAAGACGATGGCCCAACATTAAAACAACATTGTTTCAGTGTATTGTTTTTGCTGGGTTGACAAAAGAGCATCACCGATCGTACTTGCATTATCGCTCTAAATAGCTCTGTGACCCTCACGTGTCCGTGACGTATATAGGCCAGGTGAACCGGTAGGAATTTCTACCGGTGAAAGAATGTCAAGAATGTAAAATGGAGACCGGTATCTGGCCCAATATCAGTGTTCAGGCTAATAGAGGTGGTCCACAAAAGCCCCATGTGATGGCGGAGGCATAATATAATCACGATGATCTTATATTGGTATTGATGATGATCTAGTATTGGTATTTCATTATGATCTGGTATTGGTATTTAAGTCTCCACCCACTAACTATGTGGTGGAAACTTATTGTTTTAGTGCTGTCTATTGTTGTTGTTATTATTATTATTAGTCTATTGTTATTATTATTATTCAACAATTTGACGACGTGAACGCTCTCCAGTCGCAAATATTCATCCGATCTCCACGAATTTTTTTTTTGAACACCTTCTGATGGATTATCCTGCTTAAAGGGACATGCCTGATTTCTAATTATTGACAATCATGTCAAAAATAAGAAATACTGGAATTTCGTCTCTATATTTAGCCTAACTGGTAAGTGCGAAGCACAAAAATTTAAAACCTTTTGCAGTTCTAGTCTATGGACATGTTAACATCATAAGGTTATATTAAGAAGCCGAAATAAAATCACCTAATTTTTGATGATTTTAGACCTGGGCATGTCCCTTTAAGTTTGAAAAGCAGCTAATTTGCATATCCAAGATGACAGTCATGGGCTAATTTGCATATTCAAGAGCGACATGAACGCTCTCCAGTCGCCAATATTCATCCGATCTTCACGAATTTTTTTCTGAACACCCTCTGATGGAATATCCTGTTTAATTTCGAAAATCAGCTAATTTGCATATCCAAGATGGCCGCCATAGGCTAATTTGCGAAGTGAACGCTCTCAAGTCGTCATGATACCAATACCAGATGACCATGTATGGTAGTATTGACACATTCAGTAACGGATTCTGAAAGTAAACATCATGTGTTTTCAGTCTGTGAGATTAATATAATAAGCACATATTTGTTTTCTATTAAGATATTTCAAACTACCGGTGTATAGTTTGTATCCATTTTTTTCTTTCAACAACTTTATTAGAGTGCTCATGCGGTTATTACTTGTCGTTTTAGGGGATTTGAATGTTATGTGAAGTAAACTAAAAGGTAATTAGAATGTTTTCAATTGATGCAGTAAATGTTTGACGGAAATCCCGCGATATTTAAATGACCCTGTGTCTGATAACACGCCTACAACTCCCAGTAATCATCGGACGTTGACCCAATGTAGTTTTCAATGTTGTTCCGCCGTCTGCGACGTGGGCAACCCAGTAAACAAGGGATATTAAACCAACGTTGGGTGAATGCTGGACCAGCGTAGCAGATGGTCAGCCAACATCACTTGATAGCCAGGTTAGCATCACAGTAGGTCTATATACCTGCTAACACAATTCGTTAAAACAATGCCGATTTAATGTTGGGCCGACGTCTAAGACGGCGGGCCAATATTAAATCGGCATTGGTTTATCGTGTTTTGCTGGCTGGGATAAGTTTCCCGAATGTTGTTATTATACAAAAGCTATAATTATATAAACAAACATTTTTTTTTAATTAAGTCTAGGGTCGTGGGTCGAGGGGCCAGGGGGGTTGAGGGGGGCGAGGGGGTTTTCGAGACACCCCCTAGGGGATCTACTTGTCCACGTATAGCTGTTCTTCTAAAACTAACCACTCAGACCTCTCTTCTGATTGATCAATATCACGGATCTCGACCAATAATGTGCCCAAGGTCTTTCGACTGTTTGAAGAATATTTGCATTCCAGAACACACGAACGAAACGTTGACTAATGTTGGGCCAGCGTTTCACAGTTGTCCACGTGCTCGACCTACTTTCCCAGCAAACATGAGACACAGAAACAATGTTGTTGTAATGTTGGTCCACCGTCTACGACGCTGACCCAACATTTTCCTGACGCCTCGTGTTTGTTTGGTTTTGACGAACTAGGTTAATTGACCAAACCCCACCAAGACGCCTCTAACTCGGCCACCTCATAAGGAAATTTACGGGATGTAGGCCTGTGTCTGTCTCATCAGAACTCGCCCCACTACAATACATGTTTAGTTTTATAATTAAATTATATCAAAGTACTAAATCAAAGCTAGCGAACGCATGACGAAGATAATTTTATTTCGAGCTTGGTTCTAATATCGACTCTGAATCTCCTTTAACTCCTTCAAACATATCAATAACCTCAGTCCTGACAATGCGTGTTTTGAGTCTCGGCGCAGGCGAGTTGTAATTTCACAACTTCCACATAATCATGATAATAAAGCAGTCATAGCAGACTGGTAGCCCTTTACCTCTCTGAGAATGTATTGAAATGTGATCCACAACTTCCAAGGTGTTGAAAATTACTCATATTTGTTTAAATTAAGACCAAACATTTGCAAATATTGATGTTGTTTAAACACTTATTTCATTCCCAATAATTTGATTTAACTGGGCAATAAAACAAATTACAAACGATTATGATCGTGTTTAGCGCTTAAAGGGTTAAATTAGAATTAAAAAACGTCTACGAGTATTCTGAAAATCAACCCGCCTAGCAGTAGCATCCATTTAAGTTGGCGCCCAAAAGGTTAGTACGCCACCGCAAAATCTCAGACCCATATGTCTGTATTTGTATAGATCAAAGAGAGCTTGACATTTTAAAAGTGTTGAGGGTTGAACCATGACACATATGTCAATTGCTAAATGTTAACAGAGCAATGTCTGGAGAGAACTCTCCTACGATGAACATAGTTACGTATATCAATTCACTTTACGTTACGTACTTCAGTCATAAAACTGTCTCTTTTATTGCAAAATATTGTTTCATGGTACGTCCGGTTTTGATTTGCTGTATGATAAACTAAAGTGCTAGCTTTTATGTTTCTCTAGAGAGCAAACACCTTTTATCAGAATGTAGGTTTGCTAGTCGTGGCAGGGAAATACCGTTGCAAAGGATGTGAATTCAGGTGCACTAGTCACATTAATTATAGTTAAGGTATTCCATTGCTATGTGTACGCTTTGCAGGCTTTGTTATTTGGCCATCGATTCCTGATATGTAAATGTCAAATGAGTGGACGTTAACTGGGCATTTTGATATGTGAATGTCAGATTACTAGACCTCGTGATGCGTGAAGGTCAGATAGCTAGACACCCGCACTACGATAACCTGATAACTGGTCATCTCTCTAAATAACCATCAAAAATTGGAAATGCTATCCCAGCAAACACGATGCGTTGGCCCAATGTTGGCTGAGGTTGACCCATTATTACAAAAACATTATTACAAAAACATGATTGATGTGACCACACTAGTTTCAATGATTTCTGGTAGCCTGACTTGTATAGAACCCGTTTGTGGAAATGTTATTAGTGTTCAGTCCCTGGTGTTCAGTCAAAAGTCGATGATTTCTTGAGCATAAAACACACCAACGCACGAAGCCGACTATTTGATCATTGCCAAAACATACCAGTGCGATCACGCGCTTTGCTTTTAAGGATGCATTTAGTCAACATGTACATATGCCTGAGCAGTTCGTAATAATCTACGATATGTCTTTAATTATGTTAATACCAACTTTCACTGTGATAAATATCTGAATGGCTATAAAACTGACTTAAAGTTGTTATTAGATCCATTAAAGAACAATCAATTTAGAAATGGGTCACGGAACCCACGTACGTTACATTTAGTTGATGTGTGATCCCAGCGAAAACAATTATACCCGCCGTCAGATTAACTTGTATAGCATGTTTTTGGACGATTTCTCAGTCAATTATCAACTGATTTTCATGAAATTTCGAGTCACGCGGCGACTACCGTGAAATTTTCATCCGAAAATATTGTATAGCTAAAAAATTAGACCATCTGGCATGTAATACAAAACAAACTTTAATTTTACCAGTTTAATGGGTTTATAGAGGGACGTCGTAATTACAAATTTATGACATGTCAAATGGTTTAACTTTTGAACTATATGATATAAGACTCGCAAATAGTCCTTGCAACATTTCATCAAAATCGGTTGACCATTGACTGAGAAATCGGCGAAAAACATGCGATACAAGTTAATCTGACGACGGATAGAGACAAAGTTCTTTGGAACCGATCTCTAATTAAATCTCAGAATCACCAAGAGCACATATATAATACGATCTCTGCTTGTTACATACGATATCTGCTTAGACTGGTTGATTGTGTATGGGGGCCTATATTTCAGATTTGTATTAAATTCAATTAAACTGGGTGTTTTCGTATGCAATAATTTTTCAACAAAACTACGAGACAGTTCCTGCTATGTATGTATTTAACCCTTTCAGCGCGGGGACCGTCTTTATACGTCAGAATCTGACGTATACAGACGTCAGATTCTGACGTATAAAGACGGTCCCCGCACTTAAAGGGTTAAAATATTAATAATGGCCGTAGACCCATAACATAGATATTCAAATGAATCAGAAAGAGCCAACTGAGACATTTATGGTGATTTCAAATTGAAAGAAACCCTTTGGTTTCCATGGTTTATACAGAAATATTTCAGCATTGTAACGGATTTAAAGAATGTTTAAATGTGTTCTTTTCTAACCATGTGATTTGCTAATGATTTGTGTATCAGGACGACGTGACTATGCTTAGTGGTGTACCAGATGAACACACACATGATCGCAGAGTCCGTATCTACATCCCCGCCAAGAACGCCATGCAGTCTGGAACCTACGGCACCCGACGCTGGCGTATAGAGTTTGACACCCGTGAGAGATGGGAAAACCCTCTGATGGGCTGGGCATCAACGTAAGTCCCTAATGTCACTAACAAAAGACTTTGGGCCCATGATGGTCCAATTTTGGCCATTGTCACCGACGCTGTCCTAACATTGAAAAAATAGATGATTCGCACAAAAAGAATGTAGGCTTATGAAATCAAATGTTTCCATGTACCTGTTAAGCATAATTACATTTTCTGCATAATTGACAATTTTTTTTAATCTTAATCTAATAGGACATTAATAGTGCTTGGCATTAGCCGAGTAGTACAGATTAAATTTCACTCTCAAGTCTCAACGCGATGTGAAGTGATTTAAGTTTTAGCGAACTAGTGCGGATCTCTACGATTAGCCCATATGCAAATCGAGTTAATGTGATCATTATTTTTTTTTTTTCTTTCTGGGGAGGGGGGCAACTCATGCTGAGGCGTGCAGCGATAAACATGATGGTTTGGGTACGCCATCGTTTACATAATCTGATAATTCAATGCACTCTTTTAGAACCGTTTGCTCATCGGTATTGTTGTAACATAAACATACCAAATGATCACTATGACCGCGGGAACACAATTTATGTTTACCACGTTGTTTATAAACATTTTAAAGATATTTTTTTTTATTTTTCAGTGCCGACCCTCTATCAAACATGAACGTAGAATTTTCCACCAAAGAGGACGCCATGTCTTTCTGTGACAAAAATGGTATGAAAGTAAACGATACTTTATGTTCAACTCATGTACTTGGAAACTGTTATGTCCATAATTAGATTTATAATGACTTTTATTTAGCATTTTATCGTTAACTGTGCTGTGGGTAAATATAGTACGCTCTAAAAACATATCTTCATCCTGTTTGTGCTAGTATATTATTATTTCATTTAATGGCAACACTATAATCTAATTTCAATACCACAGTTTATCTATTATTTGTTATTTCTATTCAACAATTTTACTTAAATATGTAGTCGCCAATATTTATCCAATCTCTCACAAAATATCTCAGATCATTCTCACTGACTGATGCCCCAGTTTGAGTTAATACATTGGCTAATTTCCATATCTGCTAAACATTCTCAAATCAACCTCTTATCCTGCCTGAATAATCTTATTACTTTATTGTCATTATTATTATATATAAATATTTAGATAATTTTATTGTTGTAAAACGGTCTGGATAATTTTTAGATCTCTAGAGGCAGATTAAAATCATTTGTGGAAATAAAAAACTTGAATCCATTTTTAATGTGCGATGTTTGCAATGAACGAAGGTTGAAATTAGTGTGAGCTTTTATTCAGTCTGTAATTTTTTGACATTCTACATATATAAAATGTTTTTTCTTACACCCATGAAACATTTTTAATTGTGGTAAATTTGGCCGTTCACCATCTACCTTGTTTTCATAAAACAGCAAAACATCTGGGGACAGACGATTTAGTTCACAGATTGACTTCTATCAGAAATGCATAATTAAGCAGCCCTCGCCAAGGCGGGCTGCTTACTGTATTCCACAAGGTCCGCCGCCGCCGCAGTTATTTGTTTTTAAGATAACTACTAATCTATCAACTTCTGCTTCCTCATACTTCACATAGCCGTGCACATACCACTGGGGAATTGTTTTGGTGACATTTTGATCCCCATATTATCAACCCTTTAATTACTATGGCCTCTAACAAGCATTTCAGGAAACGGTTTCCATCAGATATTCTTTTAATTTGGCAAATAGGTTCAGCTATGTCAGCCAATGACCTGATTAACTTTTGGGATCAAAGGATAACAAAGGAAATACTTGTTAGCGCTTTTCAGGAAAACGTTTCCAGCAGATCTTCTTATATTTGCAATGTCAGCCAATGACCTGATTAACTTTTCGGAGCAAACAATTTTAAAATAGTGGTCTAGCGATAACGGAGGGCTGCTTTCGTGTTTGTTTCCGAACAACTATTTCTAGTTGTATTATGCATAAATTCTGCTTCTATTGATGAAGAGATTATTTTATCAAACTTGACGATCTAACACTTTCACTTGAACTGATTTTTTTCAGGTTGGGAATGTTTCGTTGAAGAAAGAGAAGTTACACCTCGACGAAAAGTGAAGGTTTATGGTGATAATTTCTCATGGGGTAGAAGAACACGGGTATCAACCAAGTAATGGAGGTGAACATAGGACCTGTGTAATCATTATACATCAACAAGGCTGGTTGCTTTTGTTGATTCGTTTGGTCAAATTGCTGGTTATTTGTCAATCCCACATAGTCACCCTGGGTCTAAATGGTCGTATGTCCAATGATGTTTAAACTGTGGGTCAGCGTCGCATACGCTAGTTAAGCGTCGCATACACTGGCTCAACGTTAAACCATCATTGGAATTTCGAGTCTGATCCTTTTAAACACAATTGTAAATAAAATAATTTATGAACTGTTTGATGTTAATTTTTGTTGTTGTTCACAGATCATCATTGTGATTGAACTAGCATGTAATGACAAATAATAAAAATGCCCATTACCCAAAAAATGTCTACGTTGTCGAAGTTACGTAGTAAATGACTTGTAAACTAGTATTCAAACAAGGTGCATATTTTATAATAAGGTCTCGTACTCGCTACAAGCATAGATTAACCAAAAATATGGTTAATCTATGCTAAAAGGTTTCCGTTCCACTGCTTTTTGAAATATGTACACGCACTCCAGGGATGACCCTGTCCCACTTTGTCTAAAGTAGTCAGCCACTTCGGCAATATCGTGGCGAATCACCATTAGCGTGATCGGTCAACTACATTATTTTCTGTGTCTAATGATTGAATCGCATATTCAGTAGCTGTAAAGCCGTGCCTTCTACCAGTAAGCAGAATTTGCACCTGGTTTATGAAAACATAGGCATATAACTTTATGAGACAGGTACATATACATGATCGTAATGTGGAATTTATAAGAACGTCTCTCATAGCAAAAACAAATAATGTTAAATTATCGACTACAAATATATTGGCCCCAGTATGGTATTCTACCACATAATTTAAATAACAGCTAAATGGCGGTGGTGATGGCTAAAGCCGTCAGGTGACAGTGGTCGGGGTCAATATACTATATACTTCAACTTTGTCCAACATATGTCCATGATAAACACGCGAGCACAACTGAAATATAAGAATCCCAGTAAACACAAAGCATTTGTATAACATTCGTACAATGTTGGACCAACGTCTGGGCCGACGTTGTACAAATGTTATACAAATGTTTTGTATTTGCTGGGATCATGCTGTCATTATTTACACTGCCTTCAAAAGAGTGGTATTGTTTACTATGCTAAACTGCATATCGCCACATTGGTATTAAAGGGTCCTTTGGCAGATTCGATGCTATTCTTTTAATACCAAAGTAGCGATATGTAATAATACGTCATTTATTATGTTTTTGCTGACATTCTGTACTCTGGGGCGAAATTGAGAAAAAGAGACAGATACTGGTAGAATAGATCATTTTTTTGGGATTATATTTTGTAGTCATGTACGCACATCATGCCTTCAAACAGCATTTATTTGGTGACATACAAACCGAGGTATCATCTCTGTGATTGTGATTCACTGCCAGGGGACAGTGTCATGCCAAAATCTAGAAGTCATCCACAATAAGTCCCCCACCCGCGCGACATATAGTCCGTAATAACAGACTCGATCTGGAAGCCTGCGCAATACAGAGTCTGTGATAGTTGTCATTCGAAAACCTGTGCTCAGATTAGTATCCTGGTGTGACCGATCGATTGCGCAATGAATTAAGACGACCTTGATTGATTACTGATTTATATATTAGATGCTATGACAGATTTATATATCATTAGAATAATGCTTCGACGGGGTGATTTAAAACGACACAATCAGGTAAAAATCATCATTTTTATTTAGGCTCCTTGATGTATTCTTAAGTTTTAAAAATTGTCCAAATACTAGACTTGCGTGGGTATTTTCTATTTGGGCTACGTTTTTACCAGTTAAAAGAGAAATAATGAGATTTAATTTAATACATCAAGAAATATAGTCCTTTTATATTCCTTGGATACATCGATGTCCAAAATAAGAAATAACATTAAATCTCATTTTTATTTCTCTTCTGGTAAATGCGCAACCCACAATCCATAATTTAACAGACTTACGAAATTCTAGTACATGGACATTTAAGAACACTTCAAGGAACCAAACTAAAAATGATGATTTTGACCTGATTGTGTCGCTTTAATGCTCGGTCTTTAAATAATAATAGTGAGTTCCTATACAGCGCACATACAATGATATGTGCGCTTCAGACACATTACCCCTGGTCACTAAACCTGTTCATTCATGTACCATCTCAACTCTCTTTTGTGGAGCATACAGCCATTTCAGCGCTAGGAACTAATCGCACACACCCATCTACACCCAAGTCAAGTGAAGTGAAGCATGCGAGGGTAAAGTGCTGTGCCCGAACACACCACATCGAAACAATGTCCCAATATTGAGAGGGGAGAAACGTGATTTCTCTGAAAATCCTGCACAAATAGGGATTCGAAACCGCGCGGCAGGCAGTGACATTGGCAAGCCTTCATGCTCTAACCTTTGCGCCACGTCTATCTTTGGTAAATTTATCATTCGAATGCGGCTCCCTTCACGTTTTTCATGAAATTGTTGATCTCAACGTACACTGGTCACTAACATACCAAAAACAGTTTGCTTATTATTTGTAGGCGAGGTGACTTAAATATTGATCTCTAGGTCATATTTAGCACAATCATTCAAGTTCAATTATAACTTACTAAATATCAACTCGGTAACTCCTTGTAATGTGTTAAGCGTGTAAATAATATTTTTTATTTCTTATTATCTAGCAGACAAAATGTTAAGTTGAGACTGGGAGTGGCCAAGTTGACTTCAGTGCGATCTACTATGTACTAAACAAAAACGGCAGACTGTTTTCCTGGAATTCAACCTAAATTCCGGTCACGCGCTCAATAGTCATTCTCAACACTATATACAACCACATAAGCTCCAATCATACATGAACATTTTATTGTTCACAAAACAGCTGACATCATATTTATCTCGACATACATAGGAAACATTTGTACAGAAAAAAATCCGAGTTAAGTTCACCCAATCTGTTCTAGTTACAGTTCAGTTTTTTAACACATTTACCAGCATTAGACCATCATAGGGTCAACGTCTCGTGTTAACTCAGTTAACGTAGTGATTGGTGCACTTGTTGAATACATACCAGGCTATACCAAACCCTCACTATGCCAATATTCACCAAACATATCTATAGCGAGACAAGTGTAACAGACACTCAGTTTACAAGAAGCCCCAAAAATACATAATAAAATTAAAACATGTAAAAAATAGTATGAAATTTAGAACTACGCTTCGTACCAGTAAATACGTAAAATTGTTTGCGTTATATTTTTTCTGTAAAATACAAATTGTTATTAAACATACGGGCAAAATTTACTTGTTGACATTGTTATGCACTTTCATTCATATTAACTTACCCCTGTTTTTTGACGTCTGATTCATATACAATTCATAATACGTAATACGTAATTTATTATTCGTGCGTGTAAATTTAAAATCCTACTAGAGCTTTACTAGAGCTTTATAAGAGCACCCTTTGAAAATAATAAATACATAGTTATCGTTATATCTTTGGCATCATGCCAGATAGCATATGTTCTCGAATATCAAGACATGATTGAAAAGCAAAAAAAGTGTTGAGAACGAAAGCAGGTAGCCAAAATGTAGTTTTTATGATTTCATATATCAGGTTATTGCGTAACATTTGCTTACCGGGTAACACTACTGGCTAGTCAACATTGGGCCGCTGTCGCGCAACGTCGGATGTCGGTTTCAACACGGTGGACCAACATTGATCCAAGATAAAGTTGATGTCTAGTGTTTGTGGGGCTAGTTCTCTCTGTCAGTTGTTTTTCACGGTTTCAGTGAGCCGTTGAGCCAATGTTATTCTGATGTTGGCCCATCGTCTGCGACGCTGGACCAACATTAAATCAACATTGGCTCAGAGTGTGTGTTTGCTGGTTACATAACATACAGATCATACAGTATACCATCAGATCTGATCCATTCAGATCATCGTACAGAAAATTAGGTTGCTCAGCAGTCAGATACGACCCTTTCCCAGCAAACAAAAAACATGTGTTTAACATTTATACATCGTCGGCCCAGCGTCTTCGACGTTGATCCAACATTGTATACATGTTATACAGATGTTTTGTATTTACTGGGTTATTACTAAGTCAAGATGTCAACAAGCTTTGCCGAAGGCTCATAGCTAATTATTACTTGGACGATTTTATTCTAAATCCCCAATTAAAGACATAATAATAATAATAACAATATGACGTACAATACAAAAAAAAACATTAACATAGTTGTGGTATTATGCATTGCAACTGAAAAAATGTTATAGGCTGCATTTTTTCTGAGAAAAACAAACGGATATGTAATAGGTTCATTAGGCCTAGGATTTTTGGTGTGGTGTGTATGGTGAACTTGAAATTTACCACCCACATTAAACCCTCCTCGTGCACACATTGAAATCTGAATTGCTGCCACAAGAGTGCATGAAAATCAACATATTTTATAAGTATAATATAACATATTAAAGCTCAGTACGTCCACATTTTGCATAGATTGTACCATTTTCAAAAGGCCGAATTGTAAATTGAAAATATGCTAGGCGGTGCATTTATAGAACGCTAAATCCCAGGTTTGGCCATAAAGAATGCAGTATGACCGTAAAATGGAAATTTCAGCTATTCAGTAGTCCTCTAAAAAATGGTCAGACAAGCATACTGTATATACGACCAGAGCAAAAATCACATTTGAAACAAGTGATCAATATATTTTTCTTGTCAGAGATCTACTACTTTGGCATTGCATTTCAAACATTAGCAACCGCGGCGTTACGTTTGCTCAATATAAGGTAAATTTATCAGACGTTGGACAAAATTGGTGTAATATTGGACTATTTTAGTTTTGTTTATGCTAATAAATGTTATAATACTGTACCTACACCAAACGCACAAATAAAGTATATTAACGCATGCTGATTTCTACACATAAATGCACATGTAAATTAATACTAACATATTTCATAGAAAGAAAATAAATCCATATACAAAATCAATCGGGTATGTAGTATAATATATTCCACCTAAATATACATTCACTCCCTTTCAGCTGCCTGGGTGTTTTTTCAAGTTTATTTCAACATTTATACAACATTAACAAATTATATATCTGCAGTAATCGTATAGCACTCAACAAAATCAACATTCCTGTTAAAATGACGTGAAAAGTAACTTTTATAATGGGAAAATTTAACTTTTATGATAGGCTAATGATTGCGTCCCCTGGGATATGAAAGGGTGTATCTGCCACTTTACAAAGTGGCAGATACACTCTTCATAGCCAAGGGAATGAAGTCTGAAAAATATAAACGTTACATCTCTTGAGCTACCAATAACAGTTGCAGCTCAGCCATCAGCAATATCAGCGTGTTAACCACAGATGGCATGCAGTTACTTGTAGTATTAACAGCGATAACACTATCAAATATAACCACAGCTCTGGGTTATCAATAACAGATACACAACTATCAGAGACAACAACAGCTGTGAGTTACCAATAACTAAAACTATCATAGATAACCACAGCTGTAACTTACATATCAGTTACACCTATCATAGATACCGGTAACCACAGGTAGGTGCGTTACCAATAACACGCCATCAGGAATAAGCACAGCTGCCAGAGTATTACCAATATACAGCCGTCAGAGGCAGCTATATGATAGTTACCCACAGCTGTTAGTGATTTACCCGGGGTGATTTACCAGTAACAGTTGTAATGTTGTCAGAGATCACCACAGCTGTAAGTGATTTGCAAGTAACAGTTGTAATGTTTTTAGAGGTGACCACAGCTGTAGTTACAAGTAACAGTTACATATTTCAGAGATAACCACAGCTGTAATTCAGTTACCATGGCAGTAACAGTTACATCTTTTAGAGATAACCACTGCTGTAAGTTCTTTACCAGTAACAGTTACATCTTTCAGAGGTAAGCACATCTGTATTTCAGTTACACGTAACAGTTACATCTTTTCAGAAATAACCACAGCTGTAAGTCAGTTACAAGTAACAGTTACATCTTTCAGAGATAACCACATCTGTAATTCAGTCACATCTTTTCAGAGATAACCACATCTGTAATTCAGTTACCAATGGCAGTTATTGTTAACAGTTTCCAGATATAATCACAGGTACAAGTAATTTACCAGTAACACAGTTGTATGGGACCAGACCATCACTACTCCATGTGATATGTCAGTCGTCATTACGCAGTGACATCTGTATGATTTATTCTCACAGACCCATATTGTCAACACAGTTTACACATGTGTAATTTCAACGTCATAACATATAACATTAATATAACACATGTGCACTCATTCAAGTGATATTTTTTAAACAAAAATATAAAATGAAAATTTGACAATTACGACAATCAATGATTCGACCACATAATTAAAGATGCGTTTTCTATAATATAAAATGTACAAAGTCATCATTCTAACGGGATTCAGTCTATGTAAAATATCAACTTTGAACCATAAGCATTATGTAGAAGGTTGTGAAATCAACATTAAAAGTTATCGTTGTCAAGCCGAAAAAAAAACAATTACATTTTTTCAAAATAAACTGCCGAATTTAAGCCAACTGCCATACACAATTAATTTAAACTATATCGAGTAATTTAACATTTGAAATAAGCAAACAGTTTATGATTATAAATAATGAAGAACTTAAAAGGACCTGAACAGGAAGGACCTAAACCGAATAAAGCTAATACTGGTTGTCATTAAACTGAAGAAAATGTTAACCCGCCTCATTCGTCAGCAATATATACATTGCGCTCATGCAACAACCGGTAGAATATTTTAATATGTAATAAACACCTAACTTAATCAAAAACAGTACGTAAAATGAGAATACATCAGTCACATGTGGTGCCGAATATTCAAGCACCCATACAGTATATTTATATAATACATTAAGCTATATTCCCGTTAGAGGAATTGCGAGTCATGGCTTTTTTTTAGAGCACAAACTTTGACCCAATTAATGTGAGCAGACCAGCGTGTCTTTTTTTCTTCAATATCTCAGAATAGTCACTCACTCTAATCTCTCTTCCGCCTCAAATCGAAGTTCATTGTCAGTCCATTGTCAATTAACCCTTTAAGCACCAAGGTGTTTATTTTAATTCAACACGAAATTGTAGCCGGTTGCTGTCGGTAGTTACAACCTGAAGGTGAAAAAATACTTTTTTTACTTTTAAAATTCAATGGAAGTGTATATACATATATATCAAACGAATTATACAATTTTCTCTAGAATTAATTTGATTAAAAAAATAATGTGCCATGTGGTCTACATATATATGCGGCATGGGTGCTTAAAGGGTAAACTCGACGTGTTGATAGAAGTGAGGCATAAAGAATAGAGAGAACCATTGTACCAGAGGCTGTGGATTCTGGGGCTATAAGCAGTACCTTACTCAGGCTATTCACCTGTAGATCAGCAGTCGTCGCACAGCCACACCTTGACTTTAGATCACGTGATGATGACGTCATCTACTGGCCCATGTGGATCACCTGAAAACAATTGTACATACATGAGACGTTGACCCAATGTTGGGCCGAGGTCGTAGACGGCGGGCAGACAGTGAATCAACATTGGGTCAACGTCTCATATTTTTGCAATTTGCAGGCCCACATGATTGTATATTTTTGTAAACATAAGTGCGGAGCTTATACTTCAGTTAAATATATATTTTTGCACTAAGTATTTATTTTGAATATTTTATCGCGTATAGCCTATAGTATTACATTTGTTAATTGTTGAATATAAAAATATAGTTAATAAATACAAACCGCTAATATAAATACAGACTGCGCATTCAGACTCAATAGCGTTTACTTGACTTATTATCACACCAGCATTGTTTGCCCGTATGTCTTTTAGTTACGACTAATAATTTACAACAACATCAACTTATTTGACCCAATTGATGTTGTAGTACACAGCGTCGCGGCTCATTTATTTACCGTGGAGCTTTAATGGTAATTGACATTTATACTCTGCGCGTTAAGTGAATAATTGTTTTACGTTGCTTTCTACGACGAAAACCGAAGTCGGGAGTATGCCCAGACTCTTTTGAAAGGGTTCTTTATAGTGCATTATTCATCTGACTAAGGTTTCTTCTTCAACGTTGGTGAAAACGCGCGCAAGTATAGTAGGCCAACATTTTTGTTGTTGTTGTGTGAGGATGGGTTAAGAATTGACAAACAATAAAAATATTAAAAGAGATTAATTGTTGTCACTAGATAATTTTAGCGCACAAAACTGCCCTCAAATCAGAATTGCGCCATGCCCTCTAATATTACACTGACAAGATTATTTCAAGTAGCTATACCACATTTAGCTAAACCGGGTGAGTCTGGTCAAACGATTGACCCTTGTCCAGCTGACTTATTTGTTTCTAGTTGTCATTCATTTAAAGCTGGAATTGTTAACGCAATGACCAGCTTTAAATGACGCAAAATATTACTATTTATAGAAAATGAATAAAATGATTTAATTAATTGGGCATTTTACCACACTATTTTGTCATTTTCAGTGACATTTTATTTGGTAAGAAACGTCCTTGAAATCGTATATATATATATAATATACGGTCCCAGCAGCACAAAGGTTAACCCTCAAAGCACTGAAGTCTTTTTGTAAAGTCCATGGAGACCAAAGTGTTTTTTTCATTTTGAAATCATCATAAATTTCTTAGTCAGCTTTTTCTGATTCATTTGAATACCTACAATGTATGTTATGGGTCTTCGGCCATTATTAATATACTTTCTCTTACAGTGCGGGGATCGAATTTAGTCGTCAGAATCTGACGTCTACAGTCGTCAGATTCTGACGACTAAAGTTGGTCCCTGCGTTGTAAGGGTTTATATAGAGAAGGAGGCGTGGCACTTACGGTTGAGACCAGTGTATCGACGTTAATTTCGCGCCGGGCCACGCGCTGCGCGCTCCTCCACCAAGGGTTAATATAAATAAGAACCATACTTACTCCCACATCTTCCACCGTGGAGGGTTCGAACCACTTTTCTCTGCCTACACCCGGCCGTGTAGAGCTGACACCAGCTGTTATATGTTGTACCATCAGTTCCACATACTTGGGTACTGCCGAATACACTGGTGAGGCAGCGCAGGGTACAATCGACGCAGTGTGGTTGTCTGCTGGCAGAGTCAACAAAACACTGCGTGTAAAGATCGCACTGGACGTTATCACATGTCGCCGCCACTGGTTAGCAGAAAAACAAACACAGCAGTCATTAATTAATATATTTGATTTCAAATTGATATATTAATATTCTTGACTAGGTAATTTACTGTACATAGTATATACATAGCATATAGATATCATATATATAAACTTGAAGACCTATATTTCATTTTTTTTACCGTAGACGGTGGATGTAGTTTAGTGCATCGCATAATATGTAATTTCACAGAAAAAACGTCGCCTTAAGAACGTTAGATTAATTTTCTAACAGCATTGAAAGAAAGCATAAACTATAATGCTCGTTGAAAGCTCCGAATTTTCAATGTTTTATTAGTAATGTATGTCTACCTCATCCTGTAGATATCGGCAGCGGATGGTTCCCCTGCTGATATCGGGGGGGGGGGAGGGGTGGCCAGATGACCGGATGACCTACCTCTGCACTGTCCGTTATAAGCGACCATGAGGTTGAGTCCTTCGCTGCATGACTGTCTGTGTAGATGGCAGAAAGAGGGGTATGTCTGGTTGTCAGACCCGCAGACCCGTTGGTCGGCTTCCCCTGTCGTGGCGGGATCGGGGCAGGTATCTGGACACACCAGACAGTGGGGTGTACCGTTCTGATCCGTGTTGCAGTGAGATCCTTCCTCACAGGTCACTGTGTCACACGACTCTGTAACAGTTAATACACAGGCGTAATTATATAATACAATCTAAATCCAGTCCACTAGCGCTAACCCGTGCATAAGCACGAGTTGAATCAATGGTAATATAATA
Source organism: Flabesymbios commensalis (assembly GCA_964017125.1). Lineage (NCBI taxonomy): Eukaryota > Metazoa > Annelida > Polychaeta > Terebellida > Flabelligeridae > Flabesymbios > Flabesymbios commensalis. Next base: position 23,145,730 of record OZ024908.1, on the reverse strand, counting down.
ATAATGTTAGCTTTTTATTGGGTCACTGTTCACAACACCTCTTCAACATTGCCCCAATATTTGATTAAATGCCTTATGTTTTTATTTTTTTATTTTTTAATATAAGCCAAAAATACAAGGCAAAACATTAACATTATCACAATCACTATAATTAAAAATAATAAAACAAAAAGTTAACAAGAGTTCTACCGCTCAAAATTATGTATATGGAAATCACATGAAAAAGTGATAGATTCATATTTGCATGTTGGCAATGGGATTTAATTTTTTTTAAACATTTTTTTGCGCCAACAAATAAGTGACAGGCGTATGTCAGATGGGAAGGGAAAAATACCTCACACAGCACATTCATCACATACTTAATTAATCTGTTAATTGACTGAGAATGTAAATTAGCCATTACCTTTGACTTAAAGGACTATAATTAAATTAAATACTAAACTATAAACTGATAAACATGACAACTGCGCGAATTAATTAATTACCAAGCCAATCAGCGACCATATAACCAACCAACCAGCTAGCCAACCAAGCAGCAACCAATAAACCAAACAATCAGCCAAACAACCAACTAATCAGCTTGCAAAAATCAACCATTTAACCATCAAACCAATTGACCGACAAATCAACCAACCGACAGAACAACCATCCAGATATTAACCAACCAATGAAACGGTACTGGTCAGCCAATCTAAAATGACTCAACTTATGATACCAAATCTATTCAATTCAAGGATATCTCACTTTGGCATCTGCTGTAGTAATCTACCGTCATTTGTGTCTTGCGTCTACAGTTGTATTTGAGCAGGCTGCATTTGTTGCGGAATGTCTTAGCTTCGTAGCTGCAGATATGTCTGTCAGAGGAGGCATGTGCAGGGTATTGGATTGAGGTGCAGTCTGGCGCGCAAACGCACTTTGGACGACTATTCTTCATCTCACAACGCTTACCTTCTTCACAATGAATATGATCACAAGTATCTACAAACACACGTGGCAACTGATGAAAAATTATGAGCTATAGCATACATATATGGGCAGTTACAGGCGGGTTGTTTATGGTATAGGCCTACTTCCATTGCCCATTAAAATAGTCCACCGACATTTAGTAAAATCAATTTTTAAAACTAAACCTACATTAGCATGATTAGCGCTAAAGTGCAAATATATATCTCTCCACTTTTGATTGTGACCGATACCCACACCCCCCCTTTTTTTTACTAATTCCATATTTGCTCCAAAATCTAATCGGGTTTTGGCAATAGTAGGGCTTTCATTTGCTTCAGATATTAAACTCGCAAATCGGCTCAACTGTTCAGACTAAGGGCTCACAAGGAAAGTAGTACACCATCTTGGAATATATACGCGTCATGGCATTCAAGGTTCTTCTGCTTCTTAGAATTTGATTTAATTTCAAACTTCAGATTGTGGCTGCCTTTACCTTTTCATTGCGTATTTATTTCGAACTTTCAACCAGTAACCTCTCGTCACTCCCAAGTCTTTAACGTTAATCTCTTTGTTATATATATATGAAATTGGTCTAGATCTTGTTTAAAAGCAAGTCGGTCAATGTACCCATTCAGAACAGTACTTGAGTCATTGCAAAAAAGCTGTATAATACCCATACATCATTCCCATTTACGGTCACTGGCATATACAATAATATAAAATCTTGGCCACGGTTGACTAGTAAACTATTTAAGCTCGCTTATATTTCTTTATTAAAGTTAAAGAAGTGTTGCTGTAATAGCAGTTCTACCTCTTTATGTGTCCCATTTATTTACGTCCATGGGAAGCTGGTATTTCTAACACACACATCATACTGATCACACACCCGTCCTACTGGCTACACATCCATTTTACTGGTCACACACATATCCTACATGTCACATACCCATCATACTGGTTACACACCCATCATACTGGTTACACACCCATCCCACAGTACTGCTCACACACCCATCCTACTGGTCACACGCATCCTCTTGGTCACACATCTATCCTACTGGTCACACACCCACCCCATTGGTCACACACCCATCGTACTAGGCACAGACCCATCCTACCGGTCACACACACACATGTATACTAATGGTCACACACCCACCCTACTGGCCACACAACCATCCTACTGGTCACATACCCATCCTACTGGTCACACACCCATACTAATGGTCAGATACCCATCCTACTGGTCACACACACATCCTAATGGTCACACATCTATCCTACTGGCCACACACCCACTCTACTGGCCACACACCCATCCCACTGGTCACATACCCATCCTACTGGTAACACACCCATCCTAATGGTCACACATCTATCCTACTGACCACACCCCCACTCTACTGGCCACACACCCATCCTACTGGTCACATACCCATCCTACTGGTAACACACCCATCCTAATGGTCACACACCCATCCTAATGGTCACACACCCATCCTACTGGCCACACATCTATCCTACTGGCCACACACCCACTCTACTGGCCACACACCCATCCCACTGGTCACATACCCATCCTACTGGTAGCACACCCATCCTAATGGTCACACATCTATCCTACTGGCCACACACCCACTCTACTGGCCACACACCCATCCTACTGGTCACATACCCATCCTACTGGTAACACACCCATCCTAATGGTCACACACCCATCCTAATGGTCACACACCCATCCTACTGGCCACGCACCCATCCTGCTGATCACATACGGTACCTGTTCTGCTGGTCTCTCACCCATCCTACTGGTCACAAACCTGCCCTATTGGTCACATTCATTCTGTTGGTCACACATCCATCCTGCTGGTCAAAAACCCATTTACTTGTCACATACTCATACTACTGGTACCACACCCATCATACTGGTCACACGCCCATCCTAATGGACACACACCCATCCTACTGGCCACACACTCATCCTACTGGCCACACACTCATCCTACTGGCCACACGCTCATCCTACTGGCCACACACCCGTCCTACTGGTCACACACCCATCCCCGTCACACCCATCCTAGTCACACCCATTCTACTGGTCACACACCCATCCTACTGGTAACACACCCATCCTAATGGTCACACACCCATCCTAATGGTCACACACCCATCCTACTGGCCACACATCTATCCTACTGGCCACACACCCACTCTACTGGCCACACACCCATCCTACTGGTCACATACCCATCCTACTGGTAGCACACCCATCCTAATGGTCACACATCTATCCTACTGGCCACACACCCACTCTACTGGCCACACACCCATCCTACTGGTCACACACCCATCATACTGACACACACCCATCATACCTGTCACACACCCATCCTACTGGCCACACACTCATCATACTGGCCACACACTCATCCTACTGGCCACACACCCGTCCTACTGGTCACACACCCATCCCCGTCACACCCATCCTAGTCACACCCATCCTACTGGTCACACACCCATCATACTGGTCACACACCCATCATACTGACACACACCCATCATACTGGTCATACACCCATCCTACTGGCCACACACTCATCCTACTGGCCACACACTCATCCTACTGGCGACACACCCGTCCTAATGGTCACACACCCATCCCCGTCACACCCATCCTAGTCACACCCATTCTACTGGTCACACACCCATCCTACTGGTAACACACCCATCCTAATGGTCACACACCCATCCTAATGGTCACACACCCATCCTACTGGCCACACATCTATCCTACTGGCCACACACCCACTCTACTGGCCACACACCCATCCTACTGGTCACATACCCATCCTACTGGTAGCACACCCATCCTAATGGTCACACATCTATCCTACTGGCCACACACCCACTCTACTGGCCACACACCCATCCTACTGGTCACATACCCATCCTACTGGTAACTCACCCATCCTAATGGTCACACACCCATCCTAATGGTCACACACCCATCCTACTGGCCACGCACCCATCCTGCTGATCACATACGGTACCTGTTCTGCTGGTCTCTCACCCATCCTACTGGTCACAAACCTGCCCTATTGGTCACATTCATTCTGTTGGTCACACATCCATCCTGCTGGTCAAAAACCCATTTACTTGTCACATACTCATACTACTGGTACCACACCCATCATACTGGTCACACGCCCATCCTAATGGACACACACCCATCCTACTGGCCACACACTCATCCTACTGGCCACACACTCATCCTACTGGCCACACGCTCATCCTACTGGCCACACACCCGTCCTACTGGTCACACACCCATCCCCGTCACACCCATCCTAGTCACACCCATTCTACTGGTCACACACCCATCATACTGGTCACACACCCATCATACTGACACACACCCATCATACCTGTCACACACCCATCCTACTGGCCACACACTCATCATACTGGCCACACACCCGTCCTACTGGTCTGGTCACACACTCATCCCCGTCACACCCATCCTAGTCACACCCATCCTACTGGTCACACACCCATCCTACTGGTCACACAACCATCGTACTGACACACACCCATCATACTGGTCACACACCCATCTTACTGGTCACACACCTATCCAAATAGTAATAGTCACACACTGATCATACTGGTCACACGCCCATCCTACTGGTCTCTCACTCATCCTACTTGTCACACACCCCTCCTACTGGTAACACACCAATCCTTGTATAAAATGGCCTACCTTGTTACATATAAGTTTTTTGATGTTTCTTATATAGATTTTGTGCCGAATTCAAATCCGATAAGTACCAGCTTGGAAAGTTGAGCATTTTTGTATATTCAAGGTCAAAGTTCAATTTCAAGGTTAAATATGATTTTTTAACAAATGAAGCTAGGAACAAGTGTAATACCTCACTTTCATGTGATTTTGACTGGGCAATCCATTTCTAAAATTATATTTAATATTCAAAGTCATCTTCAAGGTCAAAAGGTCTATTTCAAGGTCAAGTTAGCGAAAATGTCATTTTTAACAAGTAACGCTTACCTCTTTTTCGTGTGATTTTGACCGGAAAATCCAATTAGAGTAATACTTTGGAGATTCAAGGTTATCTTCAAGGTCGTAAGGTAAATTCGAAGGTCAAAAATGTAAAAAGCATTAATTTTAAGAAACACAAATAGGAAGAATGTGATTTTGATTTCTTTTTGTGTCATTTTACAAGTCTAAATAAACTATTTCTGGTACTATTTTGATGATTAAAGGTCATCTTCCCGCTCAAAAGGCCAATTTCAAGGTCGAGTGAAGGAAAATATGATTTTAAACTAATCAAGTTAGGAACATGTGTAATACCAGTTTTTTGTGGGATATTGACTGAAAAACACATTTCTTCTATTATCTTGCTCATGTGAAGTCATCCTCCCTCAGGGTCAAAAGGCAGGGCTCGACACTAACGGTTGCCCGATTGCCCGGGGCAACCAAGTTTAGGTGGGGGCAAATATAAAATTGCAGACAGTGCCCCCCCCCCCCCCCCCCCCCTGGGCAATAGCTTCAATTTGCAGCATTTTAAATTTCAGCAACTGTCACAACAGACAACGCATGTCAGTGGCAAGTCGGGCAAGTGATAAATTTGGGGGCAAGTACCCCAAAAAAGAAGGTCCAATCAGTTAGTCTCTAGTCCTGAATGGTCATTGTCAAGGTAAAATATGATGCTACAAATTCGAGAACGTATAATACACGTACCTAGCTTAGATCTATACATGTGATTTTGACTGGATAATTCAATTATGCTGGGTTTAAATGATTACACATGCTCAACGTGAAAAATAGCAGGTGACAATGTCTGTATGGTATGACCATTTCTGCATGGTACATTTACCTCATCTGTGTAATTATGGTAATAGAATAAATGGATTGATAAAAATGTCTAGTGACTGCTCAGTTGATTTGATTTTCATTTGATTCGCTGCTCAATTGTATTATTTTAAAATTAAAAAATATTTATATGGCAAACTATTTTTATTTGGATTCTGACAAATGGTTTTAATTTGAAAAATATGACAAAAATTAGATATAGGGGCAAAATAGGCCCAGTTGCCGGGGCTAATTTGCCACCATACATTTTCATTTAAAAGTCCAATAAATAGAGTCTAAATACAAACTGTGCTATGTATGCAAATACCTAACACAATTACCCTTATCTATGTCTAAGTTATATTCGCACGACAGAAAGCAGGTTCAATACAGCGATAAAAATATGTAAATAAGGTGAAAAAATTGGAGGTTTACGGTACATTTGTGATCACTGTTCATCTCTGCTGCAATCCACCCAATAGTTTTAGAAATCTGATCAGCAAACAAAGTGTATAAACAAGTATCTAAATTAGGTCATAGTACATATAATACTACACCACAGTAGTGTGAGCAAAGATCAGTTACTACAGCCCACGTCCCTTTGCTTCACACATATGAGAATCGGGTAAGTACATGTGATTCGGGAGATATGGGCTAGCAATGAAACGGCAGGACAGACGGTTGCCTAAAATACTTCAATCATTTATGTGATAATGCTAATTAACTAGAGGTCAAAAATATTTGTCAAAGCTATCACTCGAGAACTCACACATTCGACTTACTATGACAGGGTTGACATGATGGGGCGCCACCGTGGAAGGTCATCCAGTAGAATATCTGTGTGTCTGAGGGACCCTCATGGTCTGACCAGCCGTGGTTGACACCGCTATTTTCACAACAATATTCCTTGGTCACTCCAGCCTCTACCATTCCCTGGCACCGTCCCTGGACTGGGTTAATATTATTCCAGCATGTCCCAGCTAAAAATACAATATATAAAATTAATGACAATGCCACTATAGTTATTCGACAGGAGGAAATTAAATTGTAATCAAACCATTATCAAAGTTTATCATCTAAAGTCATTTTAAACATTCAAATGCAAACGTCCAAGCAACGTTATCAGCATGATCAGTGCATGTGGATGGTCGCACGACCATTTTTTATCATTCATGTATTAAACAAGAGGACTGAAGTCCTATATCATCCCTCGCCATAAATTAGGTTAGAATATTTTGCGGTCACAAACATTTAAAAAGTCGACTTGTGGTGGCCATTTAAAATTTCAGTAAAATCACCTGCACATTATTTCTGACTTCATTTTTGTTTTTTTTTGCATTTTGAATTTCGGTAAAACAGCGATGTGGCACGGTTTTCCAGATATTATGCATATTAATTTAAAGTCAATAATGACCTCAAGTCCCCGTTTTTTGCCAGACATCAGCAATAATAACTAAAGTCGAGAGATATATAGATCAAAAAGTAGGTGAAAGGACGTCATATCCCCCAAAAGGCACTTGTACCGATGTACAAACCATAAGGGACGTGTGTGTGCAATAAGAAAGAAATCCCCCATGGGTTTCCGAGATATGCTTTGGAAAAGAAAATGCGGACAGACGGACGGCCGGGTGACGTCATAACCCCCGCCTAAACTTCGTTGGGCGGGGGGGGGGGATAAAAATCACTGTTTTTTGTGTTCGCTTCCCGGTATGCTTCTGTTAGGCCTAATTTAAAATGACCAGTCATTCTCGAGGACTTCTGATTCATTTTTTTAGTCTTAAAATTATCAATGATCATGCAGTTACGCTATATTATCCGTACACGATTTTTTTTGAAGCCATCAGCTAGCGTCTTTATTTTTATCGTTTTTATTGGTAATTTTAAGGTATGGTTACATATTCAAATGAACAAAAGATTAGGCCTACTTATTTTTTAATATCAAAATTAAAAACGCTAGATCATGCAATTACTCTAAACTATCTGTACACCTATTTTCTTGTTGAAGGCACCATCAGCTAACATCTTTACATGTATTTGTGACGGTTTTTATTGATAATTTTATGGTAATTAAACATAAGCCTACTAGGAAATTACCACTGAAAAAAGTCTCACAAAATAACTAAATCTTAGAAAGTTCTATTTTATTATTATTTGGCAGACCCCTTACATACATGTATTTTAAATAAAGTCCTATACCTGTTTTCCATTGGTTATTTTATAGTATGGTCATTGGCCGTACCATGGTAACGTTAAAAAGACGTTGTTTTAAAGCATTTAGCAATGACCATCACCACCATTCCTGATGGTATACTTCACCGACCCTTACATTTACCCCCATTGTTATTATTATAAGACTTTCGACCGCTACTACTAGTATAATCATTATAATCACTCATTTATTCATATCAGGATTTTGAAGAGAAGATTGTTCTTCTTAAACATGTTAAATCTTGTATGAATATAAAATTTAACAAACCAATTTTGTACTCATCAACTTTGCTCAAACATGATAATTCAATAAACATACATTGAATTATGGTCTTGGGGGATGAAATGGTTGAGGAGAGATAGTGGCCTGCACGAGGGAGGTCGATCGTCTCAAGCCCCGGTATCTGGTCACATAAACAGATAAAATAGTCTAGACAGCATAATTGTATAAGAGAGATAGTTACGCTGAGTGCATGTGTGAATGACTGTGAATGGCCGCACTTCAATGCTAGGTCTAGAGATAGTTTGCACATTACGTTAGATTCAGAAAACAACATCATGACAACAAACACCATGACACAAAACTAAATTCATTCCAGAGGGGCTATTTAAGCTTTCACAAAAACATTTTGTAAAAAGGCCCGGTTACAATGGTTATACCTATTCCATATTGCACGCTTCGCTTTTTAATGATTTTTTTACGTGTGGGTGGCAGTTTGAGAAACCAATGGTGCAATTTCACGGTTTCGGACATAGGCAGGCTTACACTTTAGACAGTTCTGTGCTACTGTATATTTAGTCATAAATCAATCAATATACATACATGTATAATAATAAAAGTGATGTTTCAGTACAGCCATGTCTTGCGAAATAAAACATATTTAATGAAATTGACAGTTAAGTACAGTAAATATATAGACCGCCAATCAATCAATCAATCAATCAATCAATCAATCAATCAATCAATCAATCAATCAATCAATCAATCAATCAATCAATCAATCAATCAATCAATCAATCAATCAATCAATCAATCAATCAATCAATCAATCAATCAGGGTGTATTTTTAACCATATGTATCCCAGGCCAGGCTGACATAATATATCTAGCTCGACTTCAGCATTTTGATCCTGTTAACCACAAACTTCTACTTCACAAACTTCAATCTTTTGGTATAAATGAAAATATTTTATCTTGGTTCAAATTCAATTCATATCTGACTATACTAACTGAATCCAGCGTGTTGTTTTAGAAGGGCATGTATCTGAATTGTTACCAGTCCATCGGGGGAAACCCCAGGGATCAATTCTGGGGCCACTCCTTTTTATTTATAAACGACATGCCTTTATCTTGTTTCTCCTCTAAAACAGGTCTTTTTGCAGACGATACAAAAATAAACATTAAAAACAGTCTGGATTGCACGTTGCTTCAAGCTGACTTAGATAGGCTCTATGTATGGAGTGGAACTTGGAGAATGAATTTTAATCATTCTAAATATTAAATTCTTACTGTTAGTCGCCGTAAGGCACCAGGGGGCCATTTCACTAACATTCACTCATCTTTAGGCAAGAATATCCCTAGACTAAAGATCATCCAGTGTTCTAAAGATTTTTCTGTCTGACCGTTTCACTAACGCGATCTTTACCTTATATCTTAATCTTTATCGCCAAGTGCTAAATAATTTATGCACTATCATCATATCGCACGATACACCACAACATCTGTTGTTTTTAACCAATCTGCCGGCAGCGGGATGACATCATTGTTTTGTAAACATTCACCGGAGCACGTGTAGTCTATTATAGAATAATGAACCACTACCGGTAGGCCTAGGTTCTTTATTTATAAATGTAATTAGGTCAGTCAAGTTTTTAGATAATAATATTAAGGATATATAAAATATAATAGTAAATAACGCATTGTCAACACTCTAGGCCCAATTATATTCAGATCAAGTTGAATAACAGCGAATTTATATAAATCTCGTTAGACCGTGGCTCACACCGTGGACAGGACAAGAGCATAGGGTAGAGGCCTATTGGTAAACATGAAGATATCGACGCCTACCTGGTAAAATTATAAATTTAATTATAGGCCTAGGTTATATTAGCCTAAGTTTACAACGTGCCACCCCTATAATGTAATTTACCTAGGCTTATATTGTATAGCATCCGGGAGAAAGGCAACCAAGCATGTCGCCTGCCTCTATGAGATAGGGCCTATAGTATATTTCACCTACCAGCCCCATGTAGGCATAGACTACACATTATTGTACACACACGGAACTTGTACAATGTCTGGGTAGTTATACTAACGTTAGGCCCTGCGTTAGGCCTATATATCTACCAGCTACGCCACACAGCCAAAGCTTTGCTTAGGTTAGGTTGGAATCAAGTATTCTTGGTCGCTATAGACATTAATTCTAGAGCTGAAAAGGTATAGGCCCTAAACAGTGGGCCTAGAGTAACCTACATCAATGTTGAAGATAATCAGCGAAACTGTGTGTAAAAGGAATAATCAATTCAAGAAAAAACATAACATCTGATTAGGCCTACAACTTTGATCATTGATGCGCTGTCGTTTTCTACACAAATGATAAAATACAGAGTCAAATTCATGAATAAACATTATGTTAAAGATCGTCTCTAACTGTTTAAAGAGTGCCCCCGACCACTCTTTAAATCTCATCTTTAAAATTAAAGATTTCGCCTTAAAAATCTTTAGTGAAACGGCTGACTTAAAGAACACTCCTTAATGATTGTTTGTGAAACAGTCAAATCTTTAATTAAGGATAAATCTTTATTTAAGGAGGATTTGGCGTTTTAAAGATCATTTTTGCCTTAAAGATCGCTTAGTGAAACGCCACCCAGTATTTTTAATTATACGTTAACCGGTGATCGTTTAGAGCATTTTATATCGTTCAAAGACTTGGGTGTAGTAATTGTCTCCTCAGACTTAAGTTGGAATGGACACATCGATAATTTTGTAAGTAAATTCAATCGAGTTGACAGGTAATGGTATTCATGATCAAGCGTGTTGTTGGATATCATGCTCCCAATAATGTCGTATTTAACTAGTACAAATCATTAACAAGGAGCATAGCTGAATGTAGCGCTCCGGTTTGGTCTCCTCAAAATGCCAAATAAAGCTTGAAAGTGTAGAGCGAGGGATAAAACGTTTAAACACCAGCTAATACTTCATTATAAATTAAAATTCCAACAGTCTTTTAATATTACTATGTGTGTTCTTGGACGTTTTTATTCTATTGCACACACACGGCTGACATCTCAGTTCTGCAAGTAGTTGCAGATGTCAGCCGTGTGTGTGCAATAGAATGAAAAATCTGTTTCTGTTACATTATTTTTAAATTTCCCAATATTTATTAACATATTTTAACATATAGCCTATTAACATGATTAGCCTTTTAGTCATTATTATGTGATATATGCTTATCATGCTTATTGTTAATTGATATTTTACTGCTTACTCAGCTTTTTGAGATTTTAACACTATATCTGTCGAATTGTTCAAACATGTTAATAGTGTATAAGCAGCTTGTTTTCTACACTAAGAGGAATGGACTGGTATATCTATACAGGTATAGGTGTTGGTTAGCTGTCGCCACTTGTCTCTATATGTACAGTTTTATTCATGTATATGTTATGCACATGTCTAGGCTACTTGATAAAAAAATGAAAGTTCTGAACGCGTTGTAATCATGTAATCTTGCGATATCCTTTTCTGACATGTTGTGAAAGAGTGAGTTACAATAATCTAACTTGCTACTGACCAGTGGACTAGGCCTACCACTGCAATTTGCTTTGCAAGAGCTAGGGACAAACTTTTTCGAATTCTACACAGGTCACGGATAATGATAGAAGCATGACCTTCATGTTTGGGACATGTGTTTTCGGAAATTCAAGCTACTGTCAAATAGAGCTACTACATCAAGGTTTTTGGCTGATGCAGATGGACGTCTTGACCTGGAATTAGGCATGGGTAATTGTTTCAGAATTTTTCTTGCTGAAGTTTAAACCCGATGAGAAGAAAATTAATGTTGTCCCTTTTAAAAAAAAACCTTAACGTGGTGACCTGGGACAACTCAAGAGAAGTGGGACAGCTGATGGGGTAAAGTAGGACAGTTTCACATACATCTCTTTACATCCCATCCATTGATACTAGAAATAAGCATAATTGTAAACAGATGTAAATGGATACAAACAGCTTATGGGCACATTCAATTTCTCCCCATGCCTACCAGATTTATAACACTTTCGCTTAATTACTCAATACCGGGTAATCAAAATAGTAATGCCCTATTTAAAAATACGAACACAGTTCGACACAGTTCGTACTAGATTTAACTGAATTTTTGTTCATCGGGCAGGCGGACTGTCGTTATCTTAATAGTATTAATACTCACCTGTATCCCGGATTCCCGAGGATTTGTGACACCAAAGTGACACCAATATTAGGCTACAGCCAGATTATACACTGACCTACTCAGTAGGTAGGCTATGATTCTAATCAACAAATCCCCCCTCCCCCCCCCCCCATGTAATTTTCTGGGTGAAATTCCTCAAATAGAATAACACCATATAATAATAATTGTAATATAAAAATAATAATACTTGACAGCCAGGCTTTTAGCCTACATGTATGTCAGGGTCCGTATTCTCGTACAAGCTACGATATACCGCAGGCTTCTGATTGCCATCTCGATCAATCCGAAGCCTACGAGTACGATGTATCGAATCGCCGGTTACAAAGTGTCAGACAGGCATACCGTCTAACAGCTGACATATAGACTAGGCCTAATTAGTCATAATTAGCCTACTTGGGGAATTTTCCCAACTCCCCAGGAAATTTCCCGGGAATTTCAAAGGAAATTTTTCAGGGATAGTCAATATGAGCAGCGCCTACTGTACTGTTGGCCTACTGCCCACTGTAGTAGGCCTACTACTCTATAATAATGATATATTACAAATATTAGTTATGTAATGTTCGGATTGTTCTTTTAAGTTTTAGGGAACCTACCTTTTGTCATCTTGCTTTGAAGAATAACTCCGAGTTGACTGATGATCATGAATGAGACCACGTACGATGTCACGGGTGCGACTAATTCACAAATTGAGATTCTTTTGCATGTGCTCTGTAGCATTGTCACACAGATCAAGCGATAAAAAGTCACTGACTGAAGATCCACTGCCTGAATAGCAATGTCACTTATTTTGACACACAGTCACAGGCACAGCGTAGACAGAATTTACACCTCTTCTTGAACAGTCTGTTAAATGGAAGCAGTTCTTGGCTTCTCGCCAACAATTTCTTCTAGCACTCTGACAGTCCACGTGTGTGTGGAGGCGATATTCCGGGTATAGGCCCTATTCAGTCCAACTCTAACGTCAGACTTTCCTCTTTATATTCGTCTCGGAGTCCATGCCCATTGAATCGTAACAAATTATATGACATATTATATTCATAACAGTGAAGTCTCAGTCGATACTTATAAATTTTCAAATTACATTCAAATATTGAGTTTTTGTGTTGCGGCGTCCAGCCTGGCAGCGCTTCTTTAGCTTTGGAATGTAGCAGTTTGTTGTCCTTGTATTTCATCATCTACCACACCGTCACGGTTCACTGAGCAAGACCACCCTATTGGGCCTATGACTGATTATGATCCAACTTTCAAGACGTAGTCGTGTTATTTCCTGACTGACCTGAGACGAGTTGAATGTCAAACTTCTTAATATTTATTATGATTCTTAAAATTATTATATAGACTATTAGCCTGCTTTTATCTTGGGACTTTTTATTATAGTCTGCTCCAGCTTGTAGAATGAAATTGCAAACTTAAGTTGAAATATTCTATTGGCCTAACTTGGCAAGCTGGAATAGTCTATGTAAGTTAAATTAGTTTAACCTATTATTATATAGGCTTTAGCACACGCCACAAGTGCAAACCTGATAGTTGACTGCGTTTTCTGAAACGGGAATGATCATCAACAAGTGCGTGAAGACTGAAGACGTGAGCTGGTGTCAGTCGTGCGCGGGTGGTCCTCTTCAAAATCAAATGTGACACAAAATTTGTGACAAATGGAAAAGCGTGGTCGGTCTGAATGAATTTGCGACACAGAAAATGAGACCTGTCTTCATTTTGTAAGATTAACACGCTACTCGTTAGCCTGCTTGTTAGGTCCTCAGTCTTACTTTATAATAATTTAATTAAAAGTTATAAATGTCTGCCACCACGACTAGTCTCAGTCTCACTCTGTGCACTGTGACTGTGTGTACACACATCTCTACAAATACAATCATGACCATAGTCTTATTATATTTGCACACACATCACATTTATGTATACATATTACAGGCATTATACATCAGTGTACATGCAGGCCTAAAGTCATGTAATAAATGTAGCCTACGTATCAAATATGTATGGTAGGCGTGGTATACATGACATGCATAATGCAGTTACACGGCAATCAACATGGCATGCATGTGTTTTGGCTACCAGTGTTTACAATTTACGTCATCCACCATTCATGCATGTATCTCATAGGCCTACATAGGTGACCCTATGTATACTACAGTAGTACTACATTTCTACATGTTCTATGACGTGACCCACGTGCCATGAAATAACAACGTTGTTTAGTGATGATAAGTGTTCAGTAATCGACGAAACTGACGAAATCCACCCAGGGAATAATTTGCATCAGAAAAAATTACTATTTTGTTATCATGTTTATTGTCACTACACAACAGAAATAATTGTCGTGATGGAGAGACAATGTTTGTTATTATCATAGAAGTGTAGGCTACTGAGTAGCCTACACTTCTACGTTATTATTAAGCAGCCCTCGCCGAGGCGGGCTGCTTACTGTATTCCACACGGTCCGCCGCCGCCGCAGTTATTTGTTTTCAAGATAGCTACTAATATATATAGGCCTATCAACTTCTGCTGCCTCATACTTCACATAGCCATCACCAACCACTGGGGGATTATTTTGGTGACATTTTGATCCCCATATCATCAATCCTTTAATTACTATGGCCACTAACGAAGAAAAGCTCGTTAGCGGGTTTCAGGAAAAAGGTTCCATCAGATCTTTTAATTTGGTAAATATGTTCAGCTATACATCAGCCAATGACCTGATTGACTTTTGGCAGCAAACAATTTCAAAATGGCCGTTAGGGGCCATTTTAATAATTTTGTGATATTTACCTAAATGCAAAATAGCTGGTCCATGAATATAAAACAAAATGTAATGTCTCACACAAGAATAATCCATGACAAATCCCGCAGTTATAAAATCCAAAATGGCCGCGAGTCGGCCATTTGATTTGTTTTTCTCATTATCTCGGAAATCTTGCATAATAGCTGATTTATGAACTTCTGCTTCCTCATACTTCACATAGCCATCAGATAACACCAGGGGAGTTTTGGTGACATTTTGATTCCCATATTATCAACCCTTTAACTACTCGGGCCACTAACAACGAAATACTTGTTAGCACATTTAAGGAAAAGTTTCCAGCAGATTTTTTATTTATTTATCAAATATGCACAGCGATGTCAGTCAATAACTTGATTAACTTTTGGGAGTTAACAATTTTAAAATGGCGGTCTAGCGGCCATTTTGAGTTGGAGTAATTTTGTAATATTTACGCAACTCAAAATCAAAGCAAAATAGCTGGACCATGCATATAGAACAAAATGTAAGGACTCACACAAGGATAACCCATGATAAATTTTGCAGAAATAAAATCCAAAATGGACGACTGACGGTCACTTTTAATTGTTTTTTTCTCATTATCTCTGAAATCTTGCATAATAGCTAAAGTGGTAATATAAAATAAACCTTGAGAAAGTTTGCTTATCTATATCAAATTTGAAATGGCCGACTGGCGATAACGGATGGCTGCTTTCGTGTTCGTTTCTGAACAACTCTTTCTAGTTACTCTCCATAACGACAATAATCGTAACGGAGAGTAAATATTATTTCATTATTCAGGGTTATTGTCATAAAGTGATTCTTTCTAAATTAAGGGATCAACATTATAATAGCCATATTTACCTGTTAAATATGTATAGGGCCTATATTATACTTTTGTAGAAGGGTCTCTGAGTAATTTAAATATGAATATCATTCTGTAACATTAATCAATCTCTCCATAACGGTAGATTAATCTCTCCATAACGGTAACAAAACTTTAAATTGATAAAAATAAACATTTAAAAATGAAATTAATTCCTGCTGCCAACGCTATGTCAAAAAAGAAAGCTAAGGTGATATATGTTTGAATTTTTGACAATATCGCAGAATATCACATTTCAGGGAAAATATCTTCACTGCATGGTGCCTAAAATTATAGAATCCCTACATACGCAGCCGACAAAAATACGTTGACACGATGCTGGTCTGATGTTAGGCCATCATCGCTAACGGTGGGCCACCTTAAAACCAATGTTGGGCCAAGTTTAGGCCTACACATGATTAGTTCTGATGATGGGTCAGTCACAACGTATATATGGCCTATTATCGCAATGTTGGGCCAGCATCCCAGAAAAAGACAAGTAGGGGCCTACGATGACGAGCCAGTAGACATAGCAGGCCTACAATAGACCTATAGGGTTAATGTACCGTCTGCGGCAATGGTCGAACATTAAATTAACGAAGGCTTGAATAGGGCTTATATATTGATTCTCGTTTTTGCCGATAGCCAATCTCAGCCTAGTAGCCTGAACACTTTATGCACACGTCGACCCAATGTTGGTTTAATGTTGTGGTTCAACATTAGGCCAACACTTTTTCAACCGCTAACTTGGAGGGCCTATTAGTATAGGCCTAGTGGTTAAAGCTTCCCGCTTGGAAAGTCGGAGATCGCGGATTCGCACCCCACTCTGGCCCTCACGTTACAACGAAACAAAATGTTTCTTCCCTGCTCACTCATGAAAATTCAATATGGAGGGGAGCCTCCGTCACCGAGAGGTAGCGTGCTCGGCCTCAGACCGCTAGGGTTCGAATTTCGAATCCCGTGTCTTGAGGGCAGTCTAATTTCATTCATCTCGCCATCTTCAGGAGGTTCTCCTGACCCAGTTTAGCCTAGTGCACAAGGGTGGATCAAAACCCCATACATTTCATTTTTATTTCGGCCTATTGTGGCTTTGTCTCGCCAGTTTTGTCGAATAGATGCAATCAGTTTCGTGTTCGTCAGTTTCGTTTCGTCGATTACAGGAAGCATAGATAATGATAATGAACGCAAATATATGAAATGGAAGAGAATGGGATAAAAAATACACAGATTGATTATTTATTATAAATAAATTTTTCTTTCGTTGATTGGTAAGCATTTATTTGAATTGAATAATAAATGATAAAAGATATAAAACACGGATCTGAGAGGTAACACCATTTGGCGTAAATAGTAGGCCCTATTGTCATTATTTGGTTTAATGCGTATTATAACGGAAGGCATTTTACTACTATATTCGTGCATGATCATATTTTGACATAATCATACATAGCTAGTATTACTTGCATCGTTTCTCCTTTTCTTCAGTTAAAATTTAATTAAATAAAACACCTGTTTTGGAGTACCCGGTATCGTATTATAAGCCCGCCCAATTGGCAGAGTAACAGACATGCCGTCATTCAGTTGTTATTCTTATTTAAATTAGGGTGGATGATACCATACGTGGGCTGTATTTGACGGGTTGACAATAACTATTAATCGGATCAACAAATGAATAAATGAATGGGGCGGGGGTTTAGGCCACCTTTGTGCAAATATAGACTAAACTGGGTCAGGAGAACCTCCTAAGGATGGTGAGATGAATGAGATGACACTGCCCTCCAGACACAGGATTCGAAATTCGGGCCCTGGTGGTCTGAGGCCGAGTACGCTTCCTCTTGGTAACGGAGGCTTCCATCAATATTGAATCTTTACGAGTGAGCGGGGAAGAAACATTTTGTGTCTTTCAAACTTGAACCCGCGACCTCCGACTTTCCAATTAGGCAGCTGTAATCACTGAACCACCGTCCTATCGGATCAGAAAGGATAATTATAAGAAATTATGTTTAAAAGTGTATCCAACGGATATTTGAATAGACTACTGAGTAACATGGGTAAAATGCCCTAACGGCCCCAGGGCGCAAAAAGCCCCTTCCCTAGAGGGCCCCAGGTCCCTAAAGAGCCCCCTAGAGTTTTTTGTTTATTTCTCAGCAATCATGACGTCACAATGGAAAATATTGGCTGTAAGTTAAAGCCTGTGGTCCTTTACTGCCCTCACCATCATCAATAAGATTATAGATGTGACGTCCAGGCAGTGGTGAAACATCAAGCTAAAATCGCATTTTTTCTTATAACTTTTGTGGTGTGGTAACTTAGTGATAACTAAAATCTGTGTATAGATAACACCTATATTTAGGTAAGCAGATAAAGTGTGATTTGTTGGTAACGTATGAAACCTTACCATGGGGGTAGAGCTTCGCCACAGCGAGAACAATTAATTTTAGTAAAAAGTACATGCGTGCCTATAGAGGCCCACCTGGCTTCCATAAAGCGCCCCCTTTAACACACAACACTGGCTTCATCAGTTCATTGATCAAAGCGCCCCCTGGGGCTGCTTGCGCACACTCCTTTGCTATACTAAGTACCGTAAGATAGGAATAGCAGGGTGAATAGGTACAAATCTCCACGAGGCTTAACTAGGTTATTACTAAATTACATTAATTTCATACTAACATTACATAGTCCTTGACAATCAATCCATCTAAGTTATTTTAGTCTTAAGTGTAGGTCTGTCTGGACATACATTTTAAATAGGGGGCGGGGCCTTTTGAGAACTTATAATTGAGTGGAAAAACGAGGGGGGCGCTTCAAGGATACTGGAGGGGCCCTTTGAGCACAGGGTGCCTAAAGCGCCGCATTTAGCCAAAAATCATTTTTCTTGCATTATTTCATAATAAATAAATACGAACACGTGAAACAACCACAAATTACACCTATATGTTAACCTGATCAACTAATATATATAGCACAGCCTCCTCCCATGTCTGTGAACCGAATTCGACTATTTTTTTTCATGCTGGCGAAAGTGCGTTTTTGGAGGGGCGCTTTAGGGCATTTTACCCTATATCTAGCCTATAATAAAACGTGACACAAAGAGATGTCTTTAATACTGCATTAACACGATATCAGAATAATTATCGCCTATATGATAGTAATAACAGGCTCTATAAAAGAGTAAATTATCTGATTCTTCGACCTAGTAACGATAGCCCTTGGCCCACCGTTGGTTTTATGTACCGCTGTCTGTGAAACAGGCCCAACTCTAAGCAAACATTGTGCTGGCGTCTCGTGCGATCTGGAATGCTCTTTCAACCAGCGTATGTATACAATCGTGTATGCTATGTACACAAATTGTAGGCCCTATGCATTTTGCATGTGGGTAACCATCATTTGTGTGCATGAACGTCGGATCAAACTCTAAAACCTGCCGGTTTAAAGGTGTAGTCAACTGTTAAAATTCACGGGACAAGGGTCCCCCAGAAGGCAATAGTGCCCGTGGGTAGGCAAAGTCCCTATTTCATAATAATACTAAATATGCGTTTCATACCTAAAGCCTCATTAAGAGCAAGTTCTCAAATCACAGCAAGTTCATATATACTTGAGCGACATCTATGAGTTTATAATTCAAAGATCTTGGCCCTTACCCCTACTTGGTCGCTTGCTTGCAAACAAACTGACTGTATTACTGCGGGGATGTTGAAACTGCTTGACCCAAGCTTGTATTGACATGCCCAGTAAACACAAAACATTTGTATGACTTTATGCAATGTTGGACCAACGTCGAAGACGTTGGGCCGACGTTGTATAAATATTATACAAATGTCTTGTGTTTGCTGGGCAGGCGGACTTTCTCTCAAACTTTGTACATTTATTCAATGTTGGTTCAATGTTGGGCCAGCGTCGCAGACGTTGGCCTAGCATTAAAACAGCATTGGATCAATGTCCCGTTTAAGTAGTATCGTGTAATCAGTTCAGTGGCTGTATTAATGCCGTCAATCTGTACTCAATAGGCTACTGTTGGCCTACACTTGACCGTCCCAGGCATGCGCGTCTTGCAGTTGAATCATTCTTTAACTGCATTCTGAAGTTTTCTTAAACTGAAGGATACGGTGAGTACGGTTTATAAATTATTTAAACGTCTGTTTAGTTAGACTCGTCTAAACGCTAAGCTCGGGTTAGTAAAACCTCTTTTGTGAATTATACGGCCATATAGGTCCTAGCAAGAATTGAGTGAGTAGGCATATATATAGTTATAGTTATTATAAAGTTACCGTATTCTATTGTTAAGGTTTCCCTCGTCGCAATTATTTGTTATGAATATAACAGATCTATGCAGTCCTGCTGGTTTTATGTTAGTCTATGCTATGGACCTCCTTCGCATAGCCATACCACCTGATATTTAGGATTTTTAAAATTATATTTTGATCCAGGGGCGGATCCAGGGGGTGCATCACCAGCTGGTGGAAGATTTATTCATGTTATTTGCAACTGCTGCACACGGGTTTTGTTCCACCGCCAGCCTTGACACAAGCATTTTTCCGTTCATGACTTTCGTCTAAATATTTTAAATGTAAAATTACATTTTCATATTTCAGCATACATAACTGAATGTTTGTTGGGTAGTATCAGAAATCAGGCCCGTAGCCAGGGGGGGGTCGGAGGAGTCGTACGACCCCCCCCCCCTGCAAGCTGAAGGTCCACATTTTGGCCACCCCATATCTAAGACTTTTGCCCAACTTCACAAAAACATTGGTTCAACGTTTCAAGACTATGAATAAACATTGTGATTGTTTCGTGTTTTGCAATGTGTTAGACGTTTCTGACCGTATTACCATTGTTAGGCCTAATAGGTTGAAAAATTACCAAACCATTTAACAGCATATATATGAGGCTATAGGTAATAAAGTTGAATTACCCATTATTATAGGTTCATAAATCGTGTAACCTTTTCTCTGTGATTGTCTCTATAAGCTGTTTATTCAGTGCTATTTGCATTAAATTTGTTAAACTTTCAACATTAGGCCTACTTTATTCCTGTACACTAATTATCGGTGGCAGATCCAGAGCGGGAGCAGCCAGCGCCCCCTTCCCCCTCGTTCACGGTCCAAAATGTGGAATGCAAAAAAAGACCAGATTTGATTCGAAATACATTTCAAGCCTTAGATTGCAAAATTGCCCATGGAGCATTTCCGGAGCATGTCTGTCAATTCCTGGATCCACCACTGAATAGCAATTTACTATGTGGTTCCTAGTACATTGGAAAAAATACAACCAGCTGATTTACTACAAGCAAGGGTTATAGATCCTAACCCTTAGAGCACTGAATTATTTTTTTTATAAACTATGGAGTTCAAAGGATGTTTACAATTTCAAATCATAATTGTTTTAGTTAGCTCTTTCTGCTTCATTTCAATACCTATGTTATGGGTCTGCGACCATTATATTAATTTTCTCTAATTCTTTCAGTGCGGTGGCCATCTACATACGGTCCCCGCGCTGACGGTGGCCATCTACATACGGTCCCCGCGCTGACGGTGGCCATCTACATACGGTCCCCGCGCTGAAATGGTTAACCACTTAATGGTGTTTTCTTGTCGCACGGGTTTTTGTTTCTGTAAGTATTAAGCTAGGAATCCATATGTACGTTATGCGTTAAGCTAGGAATCCATATGTACGTTATGCGTTACGCGTTATGCGACAAAAATGGCGTTTACTTAAATGTCCAGGAGTCAATCCATATGTACGTATGCGTATACAATTTACAAATAGCTGCGCGTCCGAAAAATTGCATACGTACATATGGATTGACTCTTGAACATTTAAATCGCCATATTTGTCGTATAACGCATAACGCGTAACGCATAACGTACATATGGATTCCTAGCTTTATGCGTATAAACTACATCATGCGTTTTTGACTAGAAGCACTGCATTTTTCTTTCTTTCTGTGGCTGATTTGTGCTTGAAAAGATGTCTTTGTTTGTTTTAGGGCGCTGGTATATACAGCAACAAAATTTGATTATGATTGCCGCCTCTTTTAAATTACCACGGTTGAAAAAAGTAATAGGGGGGCCTAAACGGAATCACCGCTGGTGGGTCCATATCATACTGAAGAAAAGCTTTCAACAGAGTGCACACCACAATCTTGTCAAATAAATGCAGTTCGATGGTGAATTAATTTAGAAATACTAGCTTTACGTCAAGATTGTGGTTTAATTAAAATGTCTCATCTTACATCAGGGCCTAGCTTGCGGGGGAGGGGGGGGGGGAGGTGGAATTTTCAAAAAATGCTTCATTTTTTGTTTTTTTCGCATGTTTTACCATTAAATTAATATAATGGTCGCAGACCCATAACATAGGTATTGAAATGAAGCAGAAAGAGCTTACTGAAACTATTATGATTTGAAAGTTTAAAAACCATTTGGACTCCATGGTTTATACAACTCCACCGACACCCCCCCCCACCCCCCCCCCCCCCTCCCTCCGCTGCCCCATGTGTTCTGTCCCAGGCCCTGCTGATATTTCCAATGGCGCCGAATGCAAGAAGCCTCTCTCACGATGCGCAGTTTATTTTCCTCTCTTTTTCATCAAAATGATTCGATGTATAGGATTACTTTACAAAAGTATAATACATCACAATCTACTGAGCTAGGCAGTATAAGATTATGATACAACATTTATTCTTCACCTGCCACCTACTGATTATCCGTCTATGATATCTCTTTATACATATTAATTCACATAAACATTTTGGAATTCACATTCCACCTGAAGCTGAATCATAACGCTAGACGGGCTGTCAAAAAAAATCACACCAACATTTCTGCAATCTTAATTAATTTCGTTTCACGAATTTGTTAGAAGTGGTTCCTATATGACCCTGTTCTAGAATAGCATTATTTGTTAGGGCATATGGGCCTACCATAGAACAGCATCAACTACACTGGTATAATAGAATGATTCTGTCCCGAGGTAGACCGGTAAATCCATTAAATTACACACACAAAATCATCAATCGATCTTTTTGTAAAGTTTGTCAGCTGGAAAAACAAACGTTGTTTTCATGTCGCATGAAATGTGGACGTTTTTTATTGAAAAACCATGTATTTTCCTCAGTATTATGATATAGCTATTCAGTAGTAGATAAGCCTAATATAGAAATACACATTAGTGCAAAATGGCACCTGATCATAATAGCTTTAAGGGGTACCGTAGCCTAATTAATTTAGCATAGGGAGTTGAACAAGTTTTGTGTTTTAAAAGGACAGGAAATGCGGAACATGGGGGTTTTATATTTAAAAAATATAGCAGAAGAAACATTCCCTCGTGTCATCCTATACTGGCGACTGCCAAAACAAAAGTAGAAAAAAGGTCCACCTTCGGCTTAAAACGACCCCCCACACAAAAATCCTGGCTACGGGCCTGGAAATGCATATTGCATTTCAGGTAGTATCAACATGTCCTATTATATGTTCTGTATCTGGTCAGACATAATTGTAGTGGTCAATGGCATGAAACAACCAACCCACAGCAAAGACGAAGAGACGTCCATTAACATCAGACATTTTTCCTGATATATGGCGACTTTTTTGTCAAATTTAGATACAATTAAAATAATTT
Source organism: Flabesymbios commensalis (assembly GCA_964017125.1). Lineage (NCBI taxonomy): Eukaryota > Metazoa > Annelida > Polychaeta > Terebellida > Flabelligeridae > Flabesymbios > Flabesymbios commensalis. The sequence goes on along the minus strand of OZ024908.1, from coordinate 23,122,007 downwards.
TTACCTCAAATTCAAGGCTATTAAAATAGGACCATAAATAGTTCATTGTGTGAAAGTTTCGCATATATATTATCTATGTCTCTGATAAAATAGTATAATTTTGGCATAGGCCCACATTGATAACAAGAGCACACTCGACAATAGCCCACCGCCATTGCCCGAGAATTGCTTATAATTTGAGGGATTCTATAATTTTAGGCACTAGTGATGATATTTTCCTTAATATATGAGATTGTCTGAATATTGTCAAAAAATTAAACACATGTTAACTTAGCTTTGTTTATTGACATAGCGTTGTCAGCAGAGCTTAATTTCAATTTTTAAATGCTTATTTTTATCAATCTAAATTTTTCTTACCGTTATGGAGAGACTAATTTACCGTTATGGAGGGACCAATTTATGTTACGGAGTAATCTTCAAACTTAAATTTTCTCAGTGACCCTTCTACAAAAGTATACCATATTTAACAAGTAATTGAATATGGCTATTATAATGTTGATCACCTAATTTAGAAAGAATCACTTTATGACAATAACCCTTGATTAATGAAATAAGAATTACTCTCCGTTACGATAATTGTCATTATGGAGAGTAATAATAACGAACATTGGCTCTCCACAACGACAATTATTTCTGTTATGGAGTGAAAATAAACAAATACTAAATATGAATGCTAACACAATTAAAAAAAAAAAAAAAAAAAGTTACTATTTCAACAAGTGTCACTTGTTGGTTAAAATACCAAATTAATAAAGGCTTATAGCTATTTTTAAATGAGTAAAAGGGTAATTTTTGACTACTTTTTCTCTCCATAACGTTTTTATTTTTGTTATGGAGAGACAGAAAATACGCGTTATGGAAAGACGTTTTTTAATAAATCGTGCATAGCATCTATGTATTATGCTATACGATTATTTTTGTTTTTTTTTTCAAATGAGGTTGTAGTAGGCTTGGAGGTTGTAGGGTGCTTAAAAGTTTAATTGCAGTATTTATGGGTAAAAGATCGCGTTATGGAGAGACGTTGAATTAAAATACTCACCCAAAGACTTGCCCAAACCTTACATTATTTCTAAACAAAAACACATTTATTATACTTTTTTTCACGATTCACTGCATGAAGGTCTCGCGCAACTGTTTTGCACCAGACAAGTGATATTTTGGTCAGAAAAAGTATAGAAAATACCTGAAAACTATAAGCGTTACAGAGAGTCGCTGCAACGTGGGACAGACATAAATTGCATAAAAAGTGGTAAAATAATAGAATTATTAAAACAACAAACTTTTATATAATCGTATAGATAGTGTTTTGCACTAGCATTATATCAGAAACAAAAATAATATATAACACAGGAAGTCTAGAATAAATCGCCTATTTATGTGGGATTTCGAATGTGGGATAAGGCTTTTTTGGCTAAAATTGGCTAAATTTACATAATATTTCTTTCAAAAATCACATTTATGTTAGAATTTTTTGAGTTGTAATATTGCTATATTTTAAAATAAAGAGCATTCATTGAATTTATGTAATCAAATTAAATCAAAATATTCAATAATAAATATTACAAGGTGCGGACAGTGCTGGGGCCTAAAATTATAGAATCCCTCATTTGTAACAGGCATAACAAATTTGAAGAGGATACATGAAAAAACTTTTCAAGTTTTCGCGCGCACAAGGGCAAATTATTGACGTAAAATGCGAAAAATCGTAATAAATCAGCCATTTTGCCATTATTGAACTTGTCCGAGAACTCCTTATTAGTAAAATGCATAACAAATTTGAAGAGGATACAAGTAGGCGTAAATGTTAACGCCGACGACGCCGAACTTCATTTGCAATAGCCCACCTTTTTAAATTAAAAGGCGGGCTAAAAAGGTAAAGGTGCAGGTTTATAGGCTGATATTAAGTCTGAAGACCTATCATCTGACTTTACATTTTACCCCCTGGTCACTGGACCTGTTTATTCGTGTGCCATTTCAACTCCACGGAGAGCATACAGTCCTGCAGCCGTTTCGGCGCATTGAACTTATCGTAGGCTACTTATCCTACCAGGTACTCATTTTCACCTGAGTCAAGTGAAGCATTTGAGGGTGAAGTACCTTAACCAAGGACAAAACATCCTAACAATGTCCCACGATTGAAAAGGGAGAAATATGATATTTGTTTCTCTGAAAATCCTGCACCAAGCGGGATTCGAAACCGCACGACAGGCAGCGACATCGGCAGAGCGCCATGCCCTAACCATTGCGCCACGTCCCTCTCTATAATACTGCAGTGCTAAGGCAAAATGCCGTATTATAATCCACATCATGAATGAGTTAGAAAATTATAGTTTTCTATATGTGGCCTGTGGCTTATTCAAACGGCATATCCTCATTTGATACGAAATACATATAGAAAGAACAAAAACAACGTTAATAGGAAGGTTATTATCATTTAAATAGGCCTAATTTTGTGGAACGATATTGGCTGGTTGGTTGCATGTTGGTTGTTGAGTTGGCTGGCTGGCTTGTTGGTTGGCATGTTTTGTTAGTTAATTGGTTGGTTAGTTGTTTGAAGGTTTGTTTGGTTCGTTGGTTGGATGGTTGGTGCATGGTTTATATAACTGATAGCCTATCTGGCTCCACTGAAGTCTAATGAAAATAGTAGGCCCTCATGCCCCATATAAAGGCTATGTCATAACTCGTTTAGGCCTATGTATTATAATCTGACCAACAGTTTCTGTCTGTTGTGGAATTAGGCATTTCCGAAATCACAGTCTGCTGCCATTTACTGACTGTCGGTCAACAGGTCCAAATCTGTGGAGAAGGCAGCAAGATAATTAACTCGCCCGTCATTCGATTGACCTTGTAGTGCTAAATATGTCGCACTGAACTCTCTGACTCCCTGAGGACACTGCACAGTCTCAAGGTCTTCCGACAGCGCAGCTATTTTAGTCACACCCTGTCAAACACTGCAAAAAATAATGTGAAAACCTGTTTATTCACCACCACTGCACCGGAGAGATCTTCGTACAATAATCGATTAAGGGAAGTATTTTCATAGCTGGCATCTATATGTGTCACACATAGCAATCCTTTTATGTACTGCTATAAATGGTCCGTGCCACTGGGTTCAGATCATATAGATATATTATTATCTTTAAGAAATTGAAATCGTTCTGCTTCGCAGCTACTTTTCTCCTCAAAATTCATATTTGTTTGTTGATTCTGTTGTCCGGTTGAATAGCCATTTTTCACTATCCTTCCCACTAAATATGCAATACAGAAGAAATTAATTTTCTAATATGCAACGAAGCTGGTTCTTTTGATTGTTGAATGCTTGTTTCTCTAGTATCAGAACACGAAACAATCCATTGAAAGATTGGCCTGAAAGATTACAGTGTGACCCATATTGGGGCCTCAGCCTGGTATGGTGATAATACATTTCCCTCGCCGATTATTGCTGGAATATTTACAAATATCTCTCCTGCGCAGTGGTGAATCAACAGGTTTCCCCAATCTTTCAGCGGTTTTAAAGTAGTATTAAATCAAAAGTCAAATGACTTCTTGGATAAAGTGGTCAACAACCACCGACCATGATTGAGCCTGTTTATTTGTTTAGGAGGCCCATGATGCGAAATTTGGTATCATTTATTATCATTTTTAATCTAAATGGGATCCCGATCCATCCACCCACTTCCTCTAAATTCTCAGTTTTTAAGACCCATTGCATTTAATAATCTCTGTGAGTGTTGTAAATATTCATTTGCAAATCAAGGAAATGTAGGCCTGCGTATCAAATATCGCTTTAGGAGTAGGGCATGTTCCAATTTCTCCACTATCGTTTTACACTTTTTCGTGGAATATTTCGGGCGTATCAACAAAACATCCATCAATAGAAACCATCAGCAATGTACTGTTTGAAATAACCCAGACTATATAACGCTTGTTTTTTAATTATTTTTCATTACCATTTTTTTTAAATTTCGAATGGGACCTCGATCCATTTACCGACTTTAAACAAATATTTTTGTTTGAGACAGAACATTTCGTTTCATAGTAATGGTCTAGCTATCTGACACAGTTTTCCCGATATTACCCATATTAAAGTCAATAATAGCCTCAAGCTGGCCATTATTAATTTGATCGAGTTGACATTTTTCAGGGCATATCCCTCCCTTAAACCGCACATTTTGTTTTGTAGTAATGGTCTAGCTATCTGGCACAGTTTGTCAGATAGCAGGCATATTAAAGTTAACTATGGCCGATAGCCAGACAATAAAAATTTGATTGAGATGAAATTGTTCAGGGTACATCCCTACCCGAAACCACACATTTTGTTTTTAGAGTCATGGTCCTGCTATCTAGCACTTTTTGTCAGATATCAGACATAATAAAGTTAATTATGGCCGATAGTGGGCCATTTTGAATTTGCTTGAGTTAAATTTTCTCAAGGTATCCCTGCCTGAAACTGCACATTTTAGTTTATAGTGATGGTCTAGCTATCTGGCACGGTTTGTTAGATATCAGGCATATTAAAGTTAATTATGGCCGATAGTCGGCCATTTTGAATATGATCGAGTTGAAATTGTTCAGGGTATATCCTTACGTGAAACCACACATTTTGTTTCTTAGTAGGCTAATGGTCTAGCTATCTGGCACGGTTTGTCAGATAGCAGGCATATTAAGGTTAATTATGGCCGATGGTCGGCCATTAAAGTAGGTCAATTTCATAAACCCCGATAGGCACCTCTACACCCCCTAAGGGATGTGTGTGTGCAATATGACAGAAGTCCCCTCGTGGGTTTCCGAGATCTGCTCCGGAAACCAAATGCGGCCAGATATCAGGCATATTAAAGATAATTATGGCTTTTCAATACCCCAAAAAGCACATCTGCACCCCCTAAGGGATGTGTGTGTTTTAAATTGAAAAAGACATCCGGAAACGAAATGCGGACAGACGGCCGGACATCCGAGGCAACGCCATAACGCCAGCCCATAATCGGTGAAAAAACAGACAGACTTGTATTAAAGCAACTTCGTTTTGATTCACTAAGCCATAATAGGCTCATCTTTACATTATGGCGGGCCCAACTCATGTAGAGATTGAGTATGCGCAGCATGCGGTATAGCCACAATGCTTATGCAGCGAATCATGACGAAATTCAACACGAAAATCAGCGTTCATTTAAGCGTCCGTATTTTAGAATTATTTCTTCATATTGTAAACTACCAGTTAATCTATCGCTCGCAATATATTGCTTGTGCAGAATATGAATTGACAATGTGGTCTGCATAGCAGCTCTGTGACGCTGGGCCAGCATTAAACCAACATTGCTTTAAGGTTTTATGTTTACGGAAGCGCTTCTAGAAGGCCTACATGCATGTACCGTTCTCAAACCGTAAATACAAAAAAAAGTAAATATATATATAGATGTATGTATGTATGGTGCAAATCAATAATAGCCAACATCATAAAGAATTTTGAGCTCACACTCTGCATGCTTAGGTTATCAGCACCACAGATTGATACGGTTATCCGATGGAATATTACTGGATGGGTACATGTAAGGGATTATCCCAGCAAACACGAAACGTTTGCCCCACAGTTGTGCGACGACGTTGTCCTAACATTAAAACAACATCAGGTCAGCGTTTTGTTATTAAACCAAATGGCTGTGATTACAATATGGCTACATGTGATCTACCAAAACGTCATCTATTATAACACAGAAATCATTCCCACTCTAAGTCGGTCCTATCTAGAAGATGAAATTTGTACACGGGGAGCCATTTTGATGTTTATTAATTCTATTGTGTGTCAGTAAATAATATGTGCCTATCAACTGTGTATTATTAAGAGAGAAGCATAAAAGTAATAATAGAAACTCACCATCAGATTTACCTAAATCTGCCAGTAATAAAACGATCACGAGATTAATCCAGAAGAAAGACATCCCAGCTAGTCCTCTTGATTTAAATTATAGGTATTAATTATAAATTCACAGTTGATATTTTGTTATATAAATATAGAGAATAAAACTTGCAGTTAAGTTTGTGATCTTCATGTACGGAGTCATGCAGATGGTGGAAAGGGCTGTCTATTTATAGGAAGCAGTCCTTTTGCACAAAACGAGAAATCACAAATATCACGGTGGCCCAACGTTAAAGCAGCATAGGTTTAATGTATCGTGGTTACTGTGAAACAGTCACGCCACTCCTTGTTTCGGGAACCACACCCCCTCATTAACACCCTCCCACTTAATCTGAATATTCAAAGTCTAGACGAATCGCAAGGCTGCGCAGCTGAGGGCTGCACTCTCCAAGACATACACGTTTGACTGAACGTAAACTGACTACACACTGCCGTAAAATATATAGGAATATTCCCAGCGTGTCTGGTCAGTTCCCATTCACCTCAGACACGCGAGCAGCCTGATAGTTCACTAAGTAAGACAGTGGGCGGGGCGACGCTTAAAATACCACTGGTGCCATTCTTTCAATTTCCTGAGCCGTTATCTACGTGGTGAAGCCACATAAACGTCACATGATCTTTTTGAACAGCCACAATAAAAAATTACCATGATTATGTAATAAACTAATCGATTTGACATGTCTGCTATAATTTACATGTCACATCAGCTGTATTTTTCATATAATGTCTCTTTATTGTGGCGCTTTTGTTTTGTAAATATCATGTAGGCCTACATTAGTTATCATACTTTGCTACTTTGAAATGGTTTCCATTTGTATATTAATTTATATTAAAATGACTAAAGTGGACAAATGATCAGGTTAGACATTAGTATGTAAAATTATGTGAAGCTGATTGATTATTATCATTTCAATTTTCAATTATGGGAAAATGTCATCATGATTTATAATGTTCATTATTATGTTCTACTGTATGGTATCTAATTATATATTCATATGCATTCATAATTTCATATTATTATAGAAGATTCGGCATATAGTATAGAGAAACGGAACAGCAGAAGCTAAGTTCCTCTAGCTAAAATTTAGAAAAACATTTGGTAATTGTCATATTACTCATAAGTATTTTTACTACATCCCTTATCCCAGTAAACGCAAAACATTTGTATAACATTAATACAAAGTTGGTCTAACGATGTATAAATATACAAATGTTGTGTTGGCTGAGATCTTCACCAGAAATTAAAACTGGGAGTCGTGGTTAAGTGGAACGTATTTAATTATAGTGACAAACAGTAAATTTTACTTCCAAGGGGACGATACAAATTGACCCTTTGATGTGGCAATTTAATAGTGGGACAATATATATTAAGTTTGATGTGTGGGCCTAATGTTAAACGTGTCTACTATCATTATGGAATTCGGCACAAAAAAACTTTTTGAATCTGAAGCAGATCCATTGAAAACAGTTATTAAGTGTGAACACCGCACATTTGTTTTTATCATCACGCTATTTAATAAGCGCCAATCGCTTCAAAATTACACGTTATAGGTCCGAAGGCCTTCAAGCCAAAATAAGAGGAGTAATTCCGAATATGAATCACGTTTGCTCATATGTCTCGAAAAGTTATCTACTTGGCCACACGTATTATTATTTTACTCAAGCGTGATATGTAAAGAAAAACTTTACAATTGGCTATACAATATTTTTTTTATTTCAACTAGCCCACTGATTTCGCGTTCGATAATCAACAACGAACGAGTCTCAACACAAAAATAAAAGGGAATTGTGACTTTTCAAGTAACAATAATGTTTAGACTACGTTTTATGAGTTTTTTGTCAGCCATTTTGAATTTTGTTGGGTAAATGTTATTATGACAGATTGATTGGAATTTTGTTCATAAGTTTTTTGACAGCGATTTTAAATTGGAATTTTAGATTTCAGACTGCAGAATTCGGTTTCAGAACCAATGTGGACTGCACATTTATTGATATTTATCTGACACCCATGCAATTGCGTATTTGAAAATATAACCTGACTATTACAATACCACTGACGCCATCTCCAAACTGCCTTTTAACCCTTGAATCGCTAAACACGAATATTATCCTGTCCTGCCTTCTGTATTATCACTTCAATTGGACGTTTTATAGGATATCGTGCATAATATAATAAAAGATGATCGTCATTCTGTCATTTTTAATTTTAACAATTTTATGTATATAATCTTCATTTTTCATTCACTGTGTATTACATAGCTCTCAGTAAATGCAGACTTGCTGAAATTCCCATTTATAAACTAATTAAATGGTTGGATATTTAAATTGATAAAATATGCTACGATGATGAGGTATTGCAGATTTTGCATTCTTCAATGCTGCGAATTGTGACGGCAAACTATCCCAGACCAACACGATACATTGTTCAAGCGTCTCGCAGTACTTATCCCGACACCGCTGAGCCACGTGCTGGCTTGAAATCAATATCAAATTAATACAAAATACTACATAACTATATAGAATTATGGTGAAAAATATAGCATTTCAAAGCTTATTTTATTGCAGACAAATAACAATAACTTCGATTTTCAGTAATCCGAAAAAACGAGATGTCAATCAGATAGGCGATCAAAGCATTTTGAATGAGCGTCTTCAACACTGGACCCAACGTTGCTTTAATGCCGGCCCATCGTCTACGACGCTGGCCCCACATTACATCAACATTGGGTCTATGTCTCGTGTATGCTGGGTGTAGGACCAGCAAGTGTATACATTGTATATGTGGAATAATATTAAAGCTGATTAAATCTGTCATTCACATAGGGAGTCATGACTAGTGGTTGACAAAAGAAAAATCAATCAAACTCACGATATACTGACAAAAATAGGTTGTTGAGTGTATTGGCAGCCTTTTTTGTTTGAAGTACTTATCCCGACACCGCTGAGCCACGTGCTGGCTGGAAATCAATATCAAATTAATACAAAATACTACATAACTATATAGGATTATGGTGAAAAATATAGCATTTCAAAGCTTATTTTATTGCAGACAAATAACAATAACATCGATTTTCAGTAATCCGAAAAAACGAGATGTCAATCAGATAGGCGATCAAAGCATTTTGAATGAGCGTCTTCAACACTGGACCCAACGTTGCTTTAATGCCGGCCCATCGTCTACGACGCTGGCCCCACATTACATCAACATTGGGTCTATGTCTCGTGTATGCTGGGTGTAGGACCAGCAAGTGTATACATTGTATATGTGGAATAATATTAAAGCTGATTAAATCTGTCATTCACATAGGGAGTCATGACTAGTGGTTGACAAAAGAAAAATCAATCAAACTCACGATATACTTACAAAAATAGGTTGTTGAGTGTATTGGCAGCCTTTTTTGTTTGAATTTATGACAAAAAAACTTCAAAGAATACCTTTTTCTAAGTGTTTAGCTGAAATCTAAACGAGATTATAGCCGATATTGAACCATTTATGCTCACTTTTTACAAAGACATTTTTTTGTATAATATATCAATCGGATTTTACATATCGCCCCCTTTAGTTTAACCTTTTCACCAGCAAAGTCTAGTGGCTTTGGTGCGGAAAGGATTAAGGACCGTAGTTGCCGCTTTATGAAATAACAAATACGTGCCTTTGACATCATGTTGTAGATTTATTTTAGAAAACTTTCGATGAAAACAATTTTCACTCACTTAAAGGTTGCAAGCGGTGGTGAATATTGTATATAATTATAACACTTTCAAAAGTGATCAGCAAATAGTAGAACACATCGCCACCGGGAAATATGATGCAATATACCACCTACACCAAACTGACCCAACAGCAGCTCGACAATTACTACTCATCTCGCTTCAATCTATATACTACACTTGGGCACACTATATTAATCTGAACATTTTCATTCATCTTGGGTTTAGAATTGCAAGAAATAGCTGGTGTTCAGAAAATTTAATTGTATACAAGGACTAATGAGGTAAGCACCATTCTCAGGCGTATATCGGAAGCAGCCAATGCTGCCCTGGGTTTTCGTTTGAATAACGATCAATGGCAGCCTGTTAGCCTATCAATTTTATCTGTGATAAAATGCAACGTTGTTGTGCCTCCGGGTATTTTATATAAAACAGGTCATTTGTAATTGTAACATGGATGCAGTTCACATCTCAACGTGAATAAATATGAGAATAAATAGCCGCGTGTGGTGTGCGTTAAAAATCATTTTTCATAAATATAACAAAATACAATTTGTGTCACCACGGTAACAGATTGTTTATGCAATTTCCAGCTTTAAACAATGAATATATTTATTTCAACTATCAAGTGGTTATAATATATTAACCCTTATCCCGCTAAGTTAATTTATTTAAATTTTTACCAACTTGAAGTTGCGTCTCGCTATCGCGACACACAACTTCAAGTGGGTAAAAATTTCCTATATTTGTTTAATGTGAGAACAAAAATTTGCAAATGCTGATGTTTAAACACTCATTTCATTCCCAATAACAGTGATTTGATCGACTAATAAAACAGGGTTAGAGGGTTAACGCGATGCGGCACAGCCAACCATTTTCTGTCAGGATTTGTTTGGTTTGAATATGGGTTTGGGTCTGTGCCACTTGATTCCGGTAGCCTGCACTTTCCTGGGTTGTGTGGTAATGTTCTGTCCAGCAGTATCACCTACAATGTCCTCACAGACCGCCTGCTCCACCACAGCGGCGTCTGACAACACACAGGGCGCAGCCGGGGCTTCTTGCTTATTACACGGAATCCCGTCGTGGCTGAAGTTTGCTTTATGCCATTCACTTCCCGCGGATTGTACTTTCCGCTGCGGCAATGTCTGATCTCTTGGCTCGCTTACACTAGTGTCCTTGTCGGTCTCCGATCCCGCCACAGTGTGTGATGTCGTGACCCTGGGCGCCTCCGCTGCTTCCAGTTTCTCAAATCGCTGCTGCATTTGCACCCATTTCTGCGACGCCACCGCTCCCGCCGCGTCGTCCATCGACCACTCGTGTGCACTCAGTGACCCCAGTCCCGCTGTCGCCCTGCTCCTGATGTTAATCTGGATCTGTAAACAATAGTAGAAAGGATCATGTAGGTAATTTGAACATGGTGGTTTTGTGCGTGGAATAAACCCAGCAAGTGGGCAGCAACTGGGTCCGGTATATTCCACGCACAAATTCAAAATGCTAAGCAAGACGTTCAAACGATGTTGGCTTGATGCTGGGCCAGCGTCAAACCATCTTTGATTTAACGCCACTAGCATCTGGTTTAAACGCCTCTCACACCTGAATGAAGGATTAAATATAGATCATAATTATGATAGCCTTGGCGTCAGGCGAGACAATAATTCAAAGAAGTTGACATGTAAGGTTTCACATTTCAGCACTTGATAATTCGTGGGTACCTGGCAATTCACTTAATTTGAAACTTTAATTTAAGGATCAGAGATTCTCATAGGACTTTTCTTAAATGTGTTTTTTTTTCAGTGACTATAGCCTCCTCGGCTTAATTACTCTCAGCTATTCGGGTTAACATTAAAATGCATGCTTAGCTTAGACTTTTTTGGAGTAGGGTGTTTCAATTGCAAGAGATAAAAGGTTCTTCATAACTAGTGATTTTACATCAAACTGATGTTTTCACAATGAATAATTTATTTTAGGTCAAAGTGCACACCAGTCTTCAAATGATAATCAGGGCTATTGTATTTATAACCCTTTTTTGCTGATATGTCAATAATATTAATCGTGCTCCGCTGTAGCAAGACGCAACCTAACCCTTAAACCGCTAAATTAAATAACCTAAATTTACTCATATTTGGTAAAATGGAGACGAAACATTAGCAAATATTGATATTTAAACACACATCTCGTTCATAATCAGATTACAGTGATTTGATCGGCTAAAAAAAGGATTAAAAATAACTATAAGCGTTTCAAGTGTTAACGAGAGGAAAAACAAGTTAACCCAACTCAACACGCAGATGTGTTTTTTTCGAATAAACGACCCTGAATAAGTAGCATGTCTAAAAAGACGTTTACACGCTGTGACACAGTGGAATATTTCCGCGTAACTATGTAAACAATGTCTGTCTGTCCCAGTGCTAGAATGGCATTATCAACGATTAACCTTCTAACCACCGGTCCCGAATATATTGGGCTTTTTATTTTTTTTATTGCCACATTAAGTACCACCTTTTGAGCAACTTAAAGATAAAATGTGATATCAATCAGCAAAATTTGAACATAGTTGACCACTATTTTGTCAAATCTGAATAATTTTCACCCACTTGAAGTTGTGGATCGCGTCAGCGAGACACAACTTCAGGTGGGTGAAAATTCGGATATTGAATAATTTGGCAGTTAAAGGGTTAACCCTCATGTTCTGGCTAATGTACACTTGGCTCTACGCCACTTTTGTACACATACAGGCTAAAGGTGAACCTCCTGAGGATGGGGAGACGAATCAGATGACACTGCACTCCAGAAACAAGATTCGTTGGTGGTCTCAGATTGAGCACGCTGCCTCTCGTTCACGAAGGCTCCCCATAAGAAGGAAAACAATTTATTTACCCTTCAAAAATGCATGTCAAATAAAACAAGAGCATACTCGACAATAGCCCGCCGCCATTATTGAGCTTGAAATCATTATTGCGGCCACAAGGTCAAATTATTGACGTAAAATGGGAAAATGACAATTAATCGGCCATTTTGATTTTTTTTCCAGCCATTATTGAACTTGACCGAGAACTGCTTATTAGTAACATGCATAACAAATTTGAAGATGATACATGAATTTTTTTCAAGTTTTCGCGCCCACAAGGTCAAATTATTGACGTAAAAGGGGGAAAAATCGCAATAAATCGGCCATTTTGATTTCCGAGAACTTGTCATAAGTAACATGCATAACAAATTTGGGAAGGATACATAAAATTTTTTTCATGTTATCGCGCCCACAAGTAAATGTGAACGCCGACGCCGACGCCGACGACGCCAAACTTTAATTGCAATAGCCCACATTTTTAAATTAAAATTGAAAGGCGAGCTAATAAAAAGTAGCTGTCCACACCAGTTTCGGAGATCTCAATTAACCCCTAAAGTGGTAAATAAAAAAAATCACCCACCTAAAGTTTTATCTCGCTACCCCGACCCACACCTTCAAGTGGGTGAAAATTATTTATATTTATTTGATTTGAGGCCAGACATTTGCAAATCTTGACGTTCGAACAGTAGCCTGCTCATAAACTGACTTAAAACGACTCTATTCGCGCTTAGATCTTAAAGGGTTGAGACAACATGGCCACTGGCATTGAGGCCAATATGTTATGACACGAAATATTCAACCAATGTCGGTACAATGTTGGACCACCGTTTACGACGCTGGCCCAACATTGTACCGACATTGGTTAAACGTCTGGAGTGGTGGAGAAGAAGTGTATGTATGTTCGAGACCTGAATACAGAGAGCGGAGGACGAATAGCCGAGCTCCGGCGTGACAGTCGGTAGTGCTGTCCACTACATTATCCCATCACCCCCCGGCCAAGAGGTTTAGCGTTGGATCAGCGGATTTAAGCTGCAGCTATAGACGTTTTTCCAACACCGAACCCATCTTGGTCTTGAAATGCTACCCGTTGATAATAAACTGCGTCGAAACTAAAATAAATTCTAAATACAATAAATCATGGTATACATGGTATAGTAGTTGATTTATCTGATTAATTTCTGAGTATATTTGAAACCACTGATTCAATATTTTAACACTTCTGGCACTTCTTATTTCAAGCGAATAGCATTTCAAAAGTGATTACCTAAAATGTACCCGTCTCACCTCACGTATCCCAGCAGGCACAAGACGTTGTATCAATGTTGTTTTAACGTCTCCGGCGTTAGACCAACGTTAAACCAACATTGATTCAACGTCTTGTGTCTTCTGGGATGTAAACAACATTCACTGTAAAAAACATAACCACATTCCTGAAAATTATCTAAATAACATGTTTTGACAATGTTGCATGACAGAGCGGCGCCCCACACGACTCTAGCGACTGACAGATGTGTGAGTGACGGGGACACGCCGGTAAATCAGAAATTTATTCGCCAGGTCTTTATTTTAAGCTAAAATGAAAATTATGCAAGGTCATAAGCAAAAAAAAATAGTTCGTGAACAAATGAAGATCCCATATTATCATGATTATGATTGTTGCAATTGCTAGAGAATGAAGATTTATTGCATTAGGGAAATTATCATATACGGTATAGTATTCATGCCAATTCGTACAATGGGCGAGACGGTACTCAGTGAACTCGTACCGACACACCCAGAAAATCTGGCTTTGTCCAACAATTTTCCAAATTCATGAATGGAGGGATGGTTGTTCTTTCCAGCTACATGTACATTGTGTGTCATACCACACAGTAATCGGACATTGTCCCTGTGTTATCAAAAACGTAGGGATGAAAAATGCAGTACTAAATGTGAAGTCATGCTAAGCCAAACGAGATGATGCCTCTGTAAGCATCACATCAAGCACAAGACAATGAACCAATGCTGGTTTAATGTTGGCCCACAGTCTACGACGCGGGACCAACATTAAATCAACATAGGTTCTGCATATTCTGTTTTCGGGGATGCGAGTGGTAGAACTGATAAATCTCGGGAGTACAGAGTATGAATCAGAATGTAAGTCACAATAGGACTTTATAATAAAGAAATACACTATGTGATGACACAGAAACATTTGCATAACATTTATACAACGTCGGCCCAACGTCTTCGACGTTGAGCCAACATTGTCTAAATGTTATACAAATGTTGTGTGTCTGCTGGGAATTACTAATATTAGTCTAGTGTGTATCACAATGCACTAAGGGGGTGTGGGGGTGTGATAGCTATGGTAATTGCAAAAAAATGCTTTAGATACATGCTTGTAGGGCTTAACACGTGAAGATGTAAAAGGGCAGCTTTTAAAATGATAACGTAAACAAAAACTCTTTATATTTTAAGTGATACTCATAAGGTTTTTATAATTTGCGTATAATATTATTGTAAAATAGTATTACAATCACGAAGTTTACCTATTCGTGTCTGATAATTATTGTAATTTTAATATATACCTGTTTTAGGTTCAAAGAACAGCTTATATTACTTTTATTCAACATAGATACTGTTAGCGGAATCACTGTTTTAGCTAGCAGGGCGTGTGGGCGTGATCTGCATGCTCAAATATCACCTGAACACACCCTGTGTAACACACCATTACACCCTGAACCCCCAATCCTACCCCACATAGTACAGTGAGCGGAATTCACATTAAATATACAATCATATATACACTCCACGCAGATATTTATTAATGGGGCCTACATTAAATAATAGAAAATTTGTAAACAATCTGGCTGTCTCACACGTCGGCGAGTCAACTATGTCTCTTACTCTGCCTGTCTGCGGTTTAGCCCGACAAAACTTGACCTTTTTTACTATAATTGTACTCGCAACACTTGGAATTAATAGTACCTTCATGCAGGCACCTATAAAAGCGGCACTCAGTAGAATACGCTCCAGTCGACAATCATGAATGGCCCAACAATATATGACTGCCGCTACAGTCGATAATGGCCCAACAATGTATGAATTCCGGACCGGCATCTCTGACACTGTCCCAGCGTTGGACTGCGGCCTACAGCAGGTGTCGTGATGCTATGACACATTCACAAGTGTAGCGAATTGACGTCACTTAGCGTGGGACAGACCACCCACCACTAGCCAGCTACGGCTGATCTCTGGCCCAATGCTGCTGATCAAATACCAGCCACTACAACAAGCGTAATTAGTTAACTCTTAATGCCCTGAATGACATTAATTTATTTTTCTATCACACACAACTTCAAGTGGATGAAAATTGGTTGTTACAATTACCATAAACACAACAGAGTTGAGATATTTTAGAATATTGATGATTAGAGACGCACTGGATCTCCAAACGTCTCCACTTGAAGTGCTAATAAAATTGTTAAAAGATGGATTACAGCCACACTAGAAATGGAAATTATGTCGAACAATCTATTCATGCTATTTATGCTTTATGTCAGTGTGCGGTAGTAGCATATAGTAGTCTAACCCAAGCTAAAAAAATCGGTTTGTAAACCAGTATTAATATTTTTATATTTATATAATTATACCTAATATTTAACTGGGGCTCATCATCGCCATTCTGGATCACTCCATTTGGACAACTCAGTGGAAATAAGTACTGATCAATAAACCTGACCAGGAAACTTTCTGGTGTCTTTTATCCGTGGAGACCAGGCATGGTGGCACTCTGTTTTTATATTGAATAAACAAAAAATAAAGAGTGGAAAACGTTTTTTTCTCAAAGTGACACCATCATAAACATGTTGAAGTGGTTCAAGATACATCGAAAACATTCAATGATATCGGACATATTATATTGAGACGCGCCTGGCGCCATGCACATGGATTCAGGCAGCTTTTGAATGTCCAATCTACGAGGCCCCTTAATTTTTATAGAAAATCCCGCACCTTCAAACAGATTTTAGTGAGTTACATTCATAGTAAAGGGTTCAAAACTACCGTCAAGCAACCAATTATAACAGAACAGCGCTCATTTTAGCATTACATGTTCAATAGTCTGTATATAGCTTTCGGTGAGTTGTTAATTCAGAGACGTAAACGATGGCTGGACATAAATTACCACGGGATCCAATGCTTTAAAAAACGAAATGGCTTCTAGTAGGCCTACACATTTATGATTGTGGTGTAAGCACAGAAGGAATGTTTTCGTGTTATCTCTGTTGCTAGATCTTTCAGTCCAAGAATGGTATTCTACCCCCGACCAATGGAAGAATGGCTCAACCTGTCACATAACGAGATCACCCAATCACCGCCGTGTTTCACTTTTTATTTAAATCAGGGGGTAAAATACCATACTTGGGCCAATCTTTCTAAGATATAGCTTCTTGAGCTTGATAAAACAAAATATCATAAACTGTGGAGGGGTAACTCTGAACATGTTCAAAGTTACCCCACATACTTTTTCTTCATGAGACTCAAACCTATTTATAATGTGAAATTACCATGTAATTTTGGCAGCGAAGGGAAATCAACCAAAAAGCTATTACTATATGGATCTATCAACATGGACGTTTAACTTTTTTGAAATGTAATAATTGTGTTATTTTGATGTTCAAAGTTTTGGTGTTCGAAGTTACCCCATACATGTTCAACCATTCCCTCCAAAAATAAGAAAAAAATTGTTAAAATATAAATCATTAAAATCCATCTGTAAGGTGTCAGTATTTGGCATTTTAATTAGTCAGATGGATTGAAGATAATCCCTTCTGTTTTTCCCTCGCATCTATCAATAATAAGTAATTGCTAACGCAAATGACACATGTATACACAGCCAACCACTTACTTCGGTGTTCAAAGTTACTCACTAGGGGTAACATTGAACACAGTACAATTTGTTGAAAAAGTACCTGTTAGCTACAGATATCAAATATTTCACACTTGGATACAAAAAGGCACATTTCTCCCCCCAATTTCTATGGCAGAGCATTGACTCAACATTGGCTCAATGACTCTTGTGGAGGCTGAGTCTGAGGGAGGTGGAGACGGGTGAGCCTTGGATATACCCACCCTGATGACCCGTTGTCTCGCTCACCTGCCGTGATTATATAATACACAGAGATCTAAATCTAAAATATTTAGTAATTTCATGATTAAAATGACATACTGTAATATACTTTAATTTCGCGAGTATGCATTTTGACGCAAAATTGATTTTCAACCACTTCGTGGTCTTTTAAATTCGCGCAAAAATAATTTATAAAAGTTATTTTTTTGGCCTTTAATTGTTATCTTGCCGTAACGATTGTCATCACCCTTCACGACTAGTAATCACTATGATGCTACGTCGTAAGTAAACATAATGGTGACAGACCAATTTATTGGAGGGGGATGACCGACCATTAAGGCTAATCCCCTTGAACACGCGGCTCATTAACCCTATCAATCCAACAGGTTATTATTTTATTAATTATCATCCTGCTGCAGATCTACTAGGCCTACATGTGTCGTTTCAGTAACATGCTACAACATTACCACAACATTGGCAGAATGTATCTTCTTGCAGGTGGTGTTATGTGGTGCAATGTTGGCTTGACGTTGGCCCATTGTCTGCCACTCTGATCCAGTACTAAATCAGAACATTGATTGTATAGTGGGACTGTACAATGAATCCTGGTCAGGGGAAAGGTCAATACCATTACCCAGGTTAACAGTTACTTTGGTGTGAATAGAAAAAATACTCAAGTTTAGATTAAAAAGGCAGTGTATTAAAAAACGTCATTAAAAGGGGGTATAATCTTTGTTCTGAGCAATCAATCTTTCCAGAGGAAAAACTGCTTTAATTGTGACCTATAAACACCTGATCTGCATGACACAGTTGATTGCAATACCTGAATACCCTTACTCCATTTAATAAAGCGTTTCTATCACCAGCTGATGACATGGAAGCTCGACCCAGTTTACATAAAATAGAATTAACTATTCTGAGCAGACACTTTGTTGGCACTTTTCCAAAACACACAGAGAGGCTTATAATATAAACAAGGCCCGTCGGTGACGGAATTAGGCCTCAGCCTATCATCATTGTTCTCAAAGTGAAAAACATTTGAAAAAAACTTATACGGGTAAATCAATAGAATACAAGTTAAAAAATTCTGAACATTTACTTGAAATTAGTCATGTTTCTTAAAATTATGCATATTAAAGTCATTAATGGCTGCAAGTCAGCCATTTTGGATTTGATCAAATTGAAGTTTTCCAGGGCATATCCCCACTTGAAACCGCACATTTGGTTCTAAATATTGGTCTAGCTATGTGGCACAGTTTTCCAGATATTGTGCATATTAAAAAAATAATAGCTGATCCACTTAGCTCTTGCCCGATGTGCGCCCATTTTTGAACTTGTCCAAGCTATTGATGAAATAGATATATGGTATAAATTTTTAAACGATACTCAGAATATTGTTGAGTGAATCGCGCTAACGAGAAAAATTGCGAATCGGGAGAAAATCAAGGTCAATCAAGCTTCAGTCATTATTAACCTGTATGTGAAGTTTAATGTGCATTCCAGTAAGCCGAAACAAGTTACATAGTGCTAAAAGTGGTGAACGGACTGACGGACGGACCACCACACAGAAACACTACATGACGACAATAGGCATCAGCTAAAATTGGGCTAAGGCCTAAAAATACAACACTCCAAATCAGTGCAGGAACACCCTAGACTCTAGAGGGCTAGATAAATTAAAAAGTATGAAATACCGGTACAAGAGCTCTCTGTTATTTGACAAGATGTTACACTTCCATTGTACGTTGCATATTCATGAGGCTTAACACCATTTTATGAAGATAGTGTCCCAGTCTACATATTCTTTGTAGGCTTACCCTAAAAGTTTTATTTACGGCTTTTATTATAATATATTATAACAGACACACCTATTCGATGTATTTCCACTTTCACAAACCAGCATAGCAATAATAACTAGAAGGGTCACAGTATTTTGTAAACAAAAAACTGGAGATGTCCACTGGAGATGTCCACCTGGA
Organism: Flabesymbios commensalis; assembly: GCA_964017125.1. Taxonomy (NCBI): domain Eukaryota; kingdom Metazoa; phylum Annelida; class Polychaeta; order Terebellida; family Flabelligeridae; genus Flabesymbios; species Flabesymbios commensalis. Next base: position 23,102,442 of record OZ024908.1, on the reverse strand, counting down.
GATGTCCACCCTCCAGCCATAACCATAAAGGTTGATATATAATAGATGTAGTGTCAATGGCTTTTGTAATTAATGTTATTAAGTGGCTCCTGTGGACAGTGGAGACTATGTATTAGGCGTAGTTTATTATTCCGTTTTGGAACCACGCCGATGTGCAAAATACATTGTGGCTTGTCAACACTTCCAGCGAACACTTTGACGTTGACCCAATGCTGGCCCATTGCTGGCCCACCGTCGGCGACGCTGGCCCAACATTAAACCAGCACTGGTTCAACGCCTCGTGCTTGCTGGGCTGCGTTCAATAGTACGCTGGTCTGGTAGTGCTTACTGCTGGTGGCAAGTACAAGCCGACACTGACCCAATGCTGGGCAGTATCCATTCAGCCTTCGTCAGTACTTCATGCTGGCGGTACTGGCACGATGCCTTGAACCAAAGCTGGGTTAATGTTGGCCGCTGTCTGTAATGCTGACCCACATTTAGCGTGGCGCCAAACACGACATGGTAGCCCAATACTGGGCCAATGTTGGCTCAGTGACGTAGATGGCGGGCCAACATTAGCCCAGCATCGGGTCAACGTCTCGTGTTTGACCGCCTGCACGATAGAAAGCGCTGGACAGACAGACAGAGCACGACAGACACACTGAGCAGACAGAGGTAAACCATTGAACCAACAAGTCCCCACCTCTGTGTAAAGAGGGGGAGACAGAATTATTGTTCAATACAATTGAACATTTATTTTTTATTGATTTCTCTACTTGGACATGGTACAGGGCGGGGGCCCTAGGGTAGTGGTTAGCACCGCTGCCTTTCACGCCAGAGTTCGGTTCCCGGTCTCGGCGGTTTGAAAGAAACAAAAAATGTTTCTTCCCCATCCACGTGTGAAAGTCAGTATTGCGGGGAGCCTCCGTGACCGCGAGGTAGCGTGCTCGGCCTCAGACCGCCAGGGCTCGAATTTCGAATCCAGTGTCTGGAGGACAGTGTCATCTCAATCATCTCACCATCCTCAGGAGGTAGTAGTAGTAAATCATTGCTTTACGTCACTTTTCGGCACAAAAGGTCTTTTAAGTGACATTTTCATACGATAAAAACGTTGTAGTCAATTGATGAGATGAATGATGTACAGATGATGATGTGAGGGTGGGGGTGATAGGGCATGGTGGGTTATTGAGAGCGTTTTCCTTCGCTCGCCCGATAAGGGGTTCTGGGCATGTCTAGGGGATATACCCCCAGACATGCCCAGACGGCCGGAGACTGGAGTTTCGCTGTACAATTTAATGATGAATCTCCTCAGGAGGTTCTCCTGGCCCAGTTTAGCCTATATGTGCACAAAGGTGGCCTAAAGCCTGATTCATTTCATTTGAACAAGGTACAAGGCACATCTTTTCGAAAATATTTTTTTTACTTTGGATCAACAAAACACAAACATGCAGACACTTTTTATAATTCATTTCTATTCTTGACAGTATTAATTTCTTAAAATTAGACATTTCAAAGTTTTTAATATTCATTTGTATGAAAAATAGGAGGGGCCATTTCAAGCTATTTTATATTCATTTGTATGAAAAATAGGAAAGGAAATGTTTCTGGATATTTCTTGCTCAAGTTTAAACATTAACATAAGTTTTTTTTACCCTGTATACCCCACTATTTTTGCATGACTAATTACGCTTGCTAATTAATCACAGGCCTAAGTTCCTGGCTAAATTTAAAATTGCCTTGATTTCTGCAAATATTATGTCAGCCAAGTTAACGGGGTATACAGTCTAGGAGTGAAAAAGCATACAAAAAGTATAGGAGTAAAAAAGCAAACATAGTCTAATCAAATTGTTGTGGCCTAATGCAATATCCTAATTAGTCCTTCAGCTGATGGGTTGGATTTGACCATGAAAGGTACCCTCGATGTTATGTTTTATTATTGTTCTATACCCCTTGGCACATATTTTAAGCTTGGTGCCCAAGCCGGGTTCCTGTCAAATTTTGAGAGATCACCTTATTTGTGTTTTTGGCGTTAGCGACTCGGGTAAAATCATATATTCTGGGGTAACGTGGGACAGAATGCCCCAAATCATACATGTGATGTACCAAAATTACCGTAGCAACGTGACGATCATTTTGGTGTTGCATAATATGGCATTGAGTGTGTGTATTTCTCACAATTTAGGATAATGTGACATTTCAGACCGAATTTCGACTTTGTTTTTAATTTCCGAATGTCACTACTTAATTTTTGTGATATAATGATATACTTCATAGCTTCACCACTGATTGCATAAACTGCTTCTACCATTCAGCTGACATTTGAGCACAATGGTGTTACTTTAACCCTATTGGCAGTGTTGTGGACATTATATGTAGATTCTCATCGATGTCGTGTGTTTGTATTTCATGGAACAGTTGTTTTGAAGTGTTTACAATTGGAAATGTCGTCTACAAAAATTGATGTTAACTAGCTTTTTTCCATGTTACAATGATGACGAACCAGTGTTGTATGAATTATATTTGATTATTTATGTTTATAAAGTAAAGTGCTTCTACTAAGAGTTTTCAATAACCTAACTACAGTTTAATTCATGTATTATTATTTGAAACCTTCTATTATCGTCCTATCAAGCATGATTCTTGTGTTACACTCAGCTGGTAATATGAACAATGCTAATATCCAATTGTTGTAGGTTAAACCATTCTGGTGTGGTTTAGTATATGTTTATTAAAGAAGGCTTGAATGCGTCTCGCAACCTGAGTTTGGTCTTTTTATCCGTCACAGGCAGCTTCTTAAGGGCCTCTAGTGCAACTCTACCCCCTAAAATTTTGCAATATACCAAATAACAGCGATATGCATTATTTGGCCTTGGAGTGACTCTAAGACCTTTGTTACTTCGTATATACACCATTATCAATGGCCCTGAGTAGACCAGTTTTGTTTAAATAAAATAAAGAGGACCTGTAGGCCTACTTACTATTTTTTTATATTTTTCTACTTTTTCTTATATCGGGATGGTTTTCTCATATAGGGATGGGTATTTAAGTTATGTAACCTATTTTTTGTAAAATTTATATAATTTCCATTATCCATTGTTTTTCAGGATTAAAAATTAGAACACGATGTCAAGGAAATCTGAGATCAATCTACTGAGCCTCGCCTTCATTGAAGCAGACAGTGAACTGGACATTGAAAAATGCATATTGTGTCAAACCGCCATTGAGGGTGAAGAACTCAAAAGCAATGAAAAAGGCATCAAGTGAATTCGAGAAGTTGCTGGCATAAAAAATGACCATGTGGCTAGAAGACTTAAGTTAATTGACGATACCACAACTTTCACTTATCATGTGTCGGATGACTGTAGGAAATACTGTAAGCACTGGAACAGACTTGATAAATCAAAACATGAATATTCCTCCATGGGTAGTCAGTCCGATTCATCCCATAGAACACACAGGTCTATCAGTTTGCCTAGAAAGCTACCCTCAACAGAAGTTGATCATTATAAAGACAAGTGCACCGTGTGTGGATTTGCAAGTCATAACCGTGTACACAAAGCACAGAATAAGTGAGCCTCAGAGAGGAATTGATTTCCTGAAGGCAACAAATTACTTCAAGGATGACGTTTATACTCGCACATGTGATATCACTGATTATAAAACACTGTTTGCAGCTGACGTATATGTCCACAAAGTATGTGTAAATGGCTACATTAAGAAATATAAAGATTCTATCAACAAGCCTGAGCCAACAGTTGAAAATTCATCCCCAATTGATAAACGCTGGAATGACGTTGTCCCTTCTATCTTAGAATCATTAGCAAGGGCTATGCACTAACTGATATACGTAATATGTTCAATGAGTATTTGTCAGCTGAACATAAGATCATTAAAAACAGAGACATGAAAGCCATGATAATAAAAAACCTTGGTGATAGTGTAAAATTCACTAGTCTTCAATCACGTAAGGGAAGATCTGAAATGTTGTACAGTAACAAAATCACAGTCGATGATATGGTTGAAAGTGCCAGGGATATTGACATTGTGAAGCAATGTGCAGAAACATAACGCAAAGCGTTTCTAACAATGTCGTTTGAATTAGATGACAAGTTTTGTGATGCTAACGAACTAAGAAATTCATGGAAGAATATGGAAATTCCAAAACCAATTTAATCATTTTTTAATGTATTCTTTAATGTAGATATGTCTAAATACAAACAATGGCTAGCAGCACATGCTGGTGATTGTGATGTTCAAGGGGAAGCTTCAACCGATTTTGGAATCACTGATTCTAAAATGCGTGAAATCTTAGCTCTGTTGCAAATAATGTTTTATGATATTCATCGTGGCCGCAAACGCACCCCTTTGCACATCATGAACAGCCAGGTAATTGACGAGGTCTGTAAAAGTGCCACACTTCAATCTGGTTTCAACCATTTTGGTTTATGCTTGAGTCCAGATGAATTACATCGCTTTTATAATGACATGTGTATGTATATGGTGACTCAGGGAGATGAGGTACCCTTTCCCAGTCATTTTGACCCAGGTGTTTTCACTACTGCTGCTTTTGATAACTTTAATCATCTCCTAGCCATTCTATCTGGAATGGAAGTTAGCAATGATACTGTGTCTGTTCTGTACCAAGATGATATCAAGGCAGTGGTAGGAAAACCTGGTATATCTGACACGTGTTACTCATGGGGAGAGAAATCTAAAATCATCCCTGCCTTGTCAAAAGCTCGTAGAATACAACAGACCAGTAGTACGTCCAAGTCTTTCTGCTGATTATATTGTGTCAGATGATTTGTATGTCTTGGGGGGAGAGGAGGCCGTCCGTTCTCTTAAGAAGGATATGGCTTGGTTACTGTGCAGGTTAGACTTGTCAAATAACAATGTAGATATTAAGCCAGAAAATCAGAATGTGCCCTCATGGAGTGCTACCAACTCTGTGACCACAACCAAGCCATTAAAAGTTAAAAAACTAGCCTTTCAGCCAATGCTTCTTATCCAGTCACTTGGCATAGTACTGTATACACATCTCTTGTTAATTTCAAGATGACACTAAAGAAACTTAATAAAAAATTCCTTCCTGTTGGATGCGATGAGGGTGTGTATGCTATTGCACGTGAAATTATCATGGCTCGCCCTGAAGAGTTCAAAGGTATTGTTCTAGTGCTAGAATCTTTTCATCTCACTAAAGTTGTACTAGGGTGCATTGGGAAATATCTTGCAGGGGGTGGTGCGGACACTATTATGGTAGAAAGTGATGTGTTTGGACCTAATGTAGTAAACTCTGTCATGAATGGGAGCCATTACGTTCGTTCTGTTAAGGGCATGTTCTCGCTCTATGAGGCCATGAGAAGGCTACAATGGGAGTCTTTCTTCACACAGAACGAATACACCCAATATACAATCGGCATGGAGGTCATCAAAAGTTTGAAGGAAGCTGTTGCAGATAAAGACAAAAAGGCCTCATAAACCAAGATAGAAGACTGGATGGAGAAGTGTGAACCATTGAGGACAGACTTTGATATGTTCATTTCTGAAGGAAGGAAGAACAGTGAGACATCCAAGTACTGGGATAATTTCGTAGAATATTTCACAATTGTAATGAATCTCATTAGAGGAGACAGAGAGGGCATGTGGGATCTACACCTCGATTCTGTGCAGAAGTCAGTCAAACTCTTTGAAGCCATGGATGCCACAAACTATGAGAGATGGGGAGAAACCTACCTGGAAGATATGAGGCGACTTCCAGTTACTGCGCCAGAGGTACATAAAGCATTCATGACGGGACAGTTTGTAGTGAAGCGAGCAATTGGTGAATTCAATGCAGTGGGCTTAGATTTAGCTTTAGAGCAAAGTATTCAAAGATCAAAGAAAAGTCCAGGAGGAGTCATTGGAAAGGCACAAGAAGCTAAATTTGTAGCAGAGTGGGTGACGATATACCATGAAATGCTAGGTGTTAGTAACCTCTATCGAGAAGTAAGTGGAATAAGAATGCAAAACCACGATCTCAGATTACATCACGAGTTCACTCCTAGTGAAACAAAAGCAGGTGAAGAACGCTTTCAAAAGATGATAACATTCATCAAGCGACACGAGAACCCATTTAATATCAACCAAGAGGTAGTGGTACCCGAATTACATCATATTTTAACACAAGAAAAAGCCACAGATCAAATCAGAAACCAAATTCTTGAGGCACCAACAATTGGTCATGATAGGTACATAAAACGCCGGAGGGAGCAGACAAAAAAAGTAAAGATCTTCGACAGGATCTCTCGAGCAAACCTCAAGACCATGAAGTACCTGCATAAAACAAACCATTTCAAGAAATCCACAACAAAGAAGTCCACCAGGAAAGAGTGTGGTGCTATTCAGAAAATGGTAGACATAGCCAAGTCAAGAGGATACACAATAGAGGAGCTGCTAGCATATGCTATAACGGGGGATAGTCCACTGTTTGGTGACGACGGGTTTATGCAAAAATCTACGAAGAGTGAACTAGTGCATGAACTGGAGAAACATCTCTCCACAGAAGACTACACAGGGCCCCTTGCTTCTGGGCAGACGGCCACCACATATCTCGTAGAAGTTATGGCCCATATGAGGAAGGCCAGCTTAAAAGATATATCAACTTTTGGAGAGCTGATTGAAAGGACAGTGAACACTACAAATGTGATTTCTCCTCAGGCTAACCGAAGAGACTATGTATTTGATTCCCCTAAAGATGGCTCCATAAAAGACTCTGAAAGAATGCGCAGAACAGATGCGGAGAAACCCCCTATTGGGCTAGAGGAAGTGAAAATGCACACGACAGTACCTAAAGATATGGAGTACTTTTGGCCACTAAACGATAACAAAACAAAACAAAACTACAAGTACTCATGTATGATACAATCAAACAGCATGCATCAGAAAATGGAAATCACACGGATATCGTTCTTGGCAGCATTCTAGATAATAGAATGGCAACGAAAGTGATGGACAAAATTGTACACAATGTGCCTGAACTCAACTCACCTTATGATGAGGCTGACATGAGCCTTGTCTTGCACGCTGCAGAGGCAGCTGAAGCTGGTGCCAAACGACTAGTTGTGCTCTCTGCGGACACTGAAATTCTGGTACTTATGCTGTATTATTGGAGGGAGCTTGAGATAAAAGGTCTCAATGAGCTATGGTTTCAGGCTATAGGACGTTGCATCCCAATCCATAAATTAGCATTAAAGTTGGGTGCTGATTTCTGCAAAGTACTACCAGCTGTGCATGCTCTGACTGGCTGTGATTATAGCAGTAAAGCCGGTATAAAAGCAGCTGCCCTTAAAGCCAACCCTGTTGTATATCTGAAGGATTTCGGATCCTTGACCCCAATGTATGATTTCAAAGCACAGGTTCAAAATGCTGAATCTTACTTGTGTCAAAGTCTTCAATAAAAACCAGCTATAACTGACATAAACAAGCTGAGATCATGGCTATACCATCACACCAAACATACCACCCTCCACTCCTTACCACCCTCAAAAGGTGCTCTACTAGCTCATATTTCCGAAGCTTTTATATTAGTTATCAAATGTGCTCAATTCTTGATGAAGGTAAAGCCAACTTGGACCCTACTGTTTTGGATATGTAATTGAAGATGACCTGCTTTTGCCATCAAATATAATCACTCAGCTTCCTGAGAACATGACTGCAGTCTGCAATTGCCAACACTGTGCTACTAAACGGTGTAATTGTAGGAAACTATCTATCAGTTGCTCCAAATTCTGCAAATGCATGGATGAAACAGAAGAGCTTGTTGAATGCAAAAATCCATACACATAGTATTAGTAGCTTTGAAAGGTATTAGGAATGCGGTTGTAAAAATTACTGCTGCATTAGCACACATAGTAAAGTAGTTAGATGTATTGGGAATGCGGTTGTAAAAATACTGCTGCACTAGCACACGTAGTAATGTAGTTAAATGTATTGGGAATGCGAATGTAAAAATACTCCTGCACTAGCACGCTTAGTAATGTAGTTAAAGCTATAGTGAATGAGGTTATAGGAATTACAGCTGCACTAGCACACATAGTAATGTAGGTATTATTATAATTACTGATGTAGTGATACGATCCCATGTTTTACCAGCGTATTGATGTAACTTCTGGTTAATAAAAGCACAAAATGTGAATAATATGTTGCTCCTCATTATCTAACCCATACATCAAAATAGCTGCAGATATAGCATAAACTCAAACACAAATTGAATTGTAACATATACATGCATAAATGTATGTTATATCATATCAAATTAGCAAAATACTATTATCGAGTAGTTTTACAAATTTAGGGGGGTGGGGTCACTCACATGATGACTGAGAAAAAAAGAAATAGGTTATAAAATTCAAATTTATTCGAAATAAAGCTAGGATAATAGGTTCAGTTTGATAATTATTTTGCTTGGTGTTGGATCTTATATTTTTTGTGAAAAAAATAATTAATGACTCGGTGGAATGAAAAATAAAGTTGAAATTTGGCCCAAAATGTCACATTTTCTCAAATTGTGAGTCCTACACACTGTGAATGCCATATTTTGACACACCAAAATGATGTCACGTTGCCTCGGTCATTTTGGTACCTCATATGTATGATTTGGTGTATTTTGTCCCACGTAACCACAGAATATGTGATTTTACCCGAGTCACGAACGCCAAAAACACAAATAAGGCGATATCTCGAAATTTGACAGCAACCCGGCTTGGGCACCAAGCTTAAAATATGTACCAAGGAGTATAGAACAATAATCAAACATAACATTGAGGGTACCTTTCATGTTCAAATCCAACCCATCAGCTGGTGGATTAAATATAGTGTAAATCTTACAAGCTAACCTTCCAAGGGTGATCCGCATAATATTATCCCAATATTAAAATTAATTTGCTGAAAACTGCGGTGCTACAGGGGTGTTCACCCTGAGCTGCAGATTTTTTAAATTCTGCAGATTTGAGGGTGCTCGCCCCGGAACTCCCATATTTTGATACATTCTCCATCGATACACCCCCTTAACGAAATGCTGTGCATGCCCCTGTGTTGGTAGCTAAAAATTTGCAATTCAGTTGAGGTCTAATGTGTATGTATTTATGTTGGTGTGTAGGAACACTGGCTGTAGTTACTGACTGACTGACTGAATTGTGTGTGCAAAGCCAAAAGGCAACAAAATAAGCAGTTCCTGTCTTTTGGGTTCGCAATAGCTGTGTTGAAATACATCAAACAAGGACAAAGTAATATGTCTACTCACTGGTTCTTTTCTACCAGTCTGTAATTTTCCAAGACCTTCGCCTTCTTCCCAACCCATCTTAGCAAGCAGCTTGCGGCCTTTATTTTCCGTGGGGATGGCACTGAAAACAAATAGAAACTAGAATATAGAATATTTAAAGTCTAGAGGGATCCATTAGTCTCTCAAGCTCTATTTTTTGTTATATAGTGAGCAGTGATAGATATTTAGAAGACAAACAATTTTCAACACTTCACATGATGATATTATACCCATAATAATTATCAATGACAATGACCTCCAAGCTACTATTTCAGCTGCTGTTTTTTTTCAATGGAAATGATATTTTATAAATAATTGTATTTGGCAAAGTATTTTCATGGAGTTGCAAATTTTTTCTTATTTTTTTAAATAATAATCAAGGCTAAAGCATGAAAGATAACAAAATATTTTGACTTTCGATGTTCATGTATCATCATGTTATGGTTTACAGTACCCCAATACTAGGCAAACAATACAGACATACGGCCCGCTGTCTGATCATCCTATTACAATATATATCCGAATTCATAATTAACTAAGATTGCATGATTTTTCTCTGATTTCTCAATCAATTCTTAACCGATTAGCTAAATTATGTTGAATATTTAAAAAATTTGACCGTTTGACATGTAATAAAATTCTAAAATAACTTTAATGGGTTTATAGAGGGACGTCAAAAAATTAGTTTAATCAGTTTATAGAGGGACGTCATCATTTCAACTTACTACATGCCAAATGGTCCAACTTTTGAAATATGCTATAAAATTTTACGAAATTATCAGCGATGTTGGAATAATGTTTGCAAAATTTCATCAAAATTTATTGAGAAATCAGCGAAAATCATGTGATCAATCAGTTTCAATGTGAATTTGGGTATAATGTGCTTTCTGGCATTCTGATGAATTGAGGTTTCGCTCAATATTTTTGGTTTCCTAGAAATGTTTTCAAAATGATGAAGAATTTTTTGAGAACTTTTAGGCCTCCACCCACTATGTGGTAGAGACTTATTGTTTTAGTACTGTCTATTTTTGTTATTATGATTACTCAACAATTTAACGACATGAATACTCTCCAGTCGCCAATATTCATCTGATCTTCGCGATTTTTTTTTCTGAACACCCTCTGATGGATTATTCTGGTTGAGTTTGAAAATCAGCTAATTTGCATATTAAAAATGGCCGCCATGGGTCTAATGTTTTATAGACCTGGCATAGCTACTGCATTGGCAATAAACTTTTAATTGTGGAAGGTGGAGACTTTCAAATTTGCTAAGCAAATGAAGATCTAGTTCTAATAGTGCAATAATGTAGACTACATTACTTCATACTAAATTATTGTTTACAAAATTGACATACTGGCCAATATACCAACCTCTAATTTTCGCAGATAGTGTGATGTTGATAACACTATCCAACTCCTCTCACATAATACATGATTGAGTTGAGATACATTAACTCTTAAAGCGCTGAAATATTTTTATATAACCCAGGAGACATAAGGGTTTTCTTCAATTTCAAATCATCATAAATGTCTTAACTCTTTTCACATCATTTGAACACCCCTGTTATGGGTCTACGGCCATTATAAATATTTCTACTCTTTCAGTGCAGGGATCAATTGTCAGAAACTGAACTGGTCCTTCCCTGATTGTTGGTCGTCTCGGACAATCGGACGGGGCCAATTTCGAGCCCTGGGCAGCCATTTTGTTTTTAATGGATTCATCCCAAAAGTTAATCAGATCATCAGAAATACCTAGAGAACAACCATACCAAATTTGAATGCAATCCAACTAACGGTTCAAAAGGTTATCGTTCCCACAAGCTTTTTAGATGGCCATCTTGGAAAATGGCCGCCTAAGCCTTGGTGCCAAAAAAAAATATATGGGATGAATTGCCCAGGCACATAGGTCATGTCTGTGAAAAATAAACAAAATTCATCACTTAACTTTTTAGTAAGAGCTGAATTTCTGACCGCCCGCCTCTGGTGATCACTATACCTCACACCCTTAATGGCTGAGGGGTAAAAAAGGTATGACCTCACGAAATGCAAGATAAATTAAAAATCTTAGGCTTAGCTGCAGATGGTCTAATACTGTAGGCCTATACTTGATATATGCTAGATAGCACGCTGGTATCAATCTATGAGTAGAGTCACAAATATGAACACAACTGGGTAATAGTCAGTCACCAGGTGGCAACACATGGGAAAACGATATGTAACTTAGGTACTTGTCAATCAATACGTGGTAGAATATACCCGTATAATAACACAAATACATGCATAGTGAGACAAAATAGCTGTCATTCTTTCAAATTGAACTGCTATGATACAAAATTGTAGTTTTAAACCATTCAGTCCATGGGTGAAAACTTCAATTTGGTGATATAGTAGTTTCGGGATTGACAGCATAATATTCGTGTTTGTAATCATTTAAGCACAACAGGCGACACTATATTTCCCAGACCAATTAAAATATAATTGCAATGCTTTCATGTCAGATATTGATCGAACAGTACTTTTCGAAACGTGAACATGATGACTCTCTCAATTTTAGGGTTTTATAAGATGTAATCGCGCAAATGATAGCTCACCCCCCCCCCTTCTACAGCAGACACGAGACGTTAATCCAAGGTCTATTCAATATTGAGCCATCATCTGCACCGCTGACCCAGCAATAAACCAACACTGGGTTAATATCTCTTTTTTACCGGGTCAGGCTTGTGCATAGCTGTTTTAGATAATGATGGACCATAACGATGGACGATGCTGTTATGCCTGTGTGTTGTTTTAACAATTTTATCAGTACATCTATGTGGACGGGTCACCAGAATTATGAATGAAAGATCAAAGGGACATTATACAGCTCACCGAGAACAAGAATGTGTGATAAGGCTTTACATTGATACATGTAGATAAACTAAATTTGTTTTGTGTTCAACAATTGAATTATTTTAAAAATTACATTATCAAAATTATTGCACTGAATAACTGAAAAAATAAATTATAATATATTTTTTTTGAACAAAACGGATGTACTTGCAATGTACTTGTCTTCAAGTACCAAGTACTTCGTAATGTACTCGGGTACAAGTACAAGTACATTTTTGAAGCTCAAGTACAAAGTATAAGCAGGTACCCGAAAAAATGTACTTAAGTACAGGTAAGTACAAGTACCAATGTACTTGGCCCCAACCCTGCAGCATATGCTGTAAAATTTATTGTGATCTCTTTGTAAAAATTTACTGTCAGACTTACACATCCACAGACGCAGGGGCATCATCTTGCTGATATGGGTGGTCACTGCCAACTGTTTTTCTTCTCACTGCTGCCTTGTCGCTGTATTTACTACTCTTGAAAACTGCTGCATTATCCACATAGGATGTGTTCTAAAAAGTCAAGATTATAAATGTCATAATAAATCTTCATACAAATGTACATATAACCAAGGTAACTCAAATTGTTTTTGAAATCACAAACTAAGGGAAATTTTGAACACATGAATTTCATCATGGCTAAAATAACCCCACTTTGTAATTTAAGAATTTGTAGCAACATTTTTAATCAGTTTTTTCCTTTATATTTTATATGTCTGAAAGATAATTTTCGAGGTTCAAATATAATCTACATTATTACAAGAAAACTTGATATATGGGGACCACCTTTCAGGTTGTCCACAATTTAATTCATGGTATAGCCTACATATAGATGTAAAAAAAATATATAAATAAATAATAATAAAAATAAATAAAATATAAAAAGACATATTGTGAATATGTCACTAAATGTTAGTTTATGAAGGGAGTAAAATGATACAAACGGGGCCTAGGACATGCAATAGCTCTGGCAAATGCAGATATTTGTTCAGTTGACATTGGAAAAACATAATAAATTGTTCGAGGGCAAGGAATGGAATGACCTTATTTCACGGACTGCTAAATGCATTGATGGGTTTATTGTCATTTCATACACATCAAAGCAATATGATGAAACAACAACTATTACTATACAGTCTGTCATTTACAAGGAGAACAAGACTACATAAGTCCAGGAGCTCCCGCTCCGAATTAGAATTCGATTTCAGCAATTTTGTGTAGGGTTATTAATGTTGTCCTAGGCTAGGTCAAAAATCAAGACGCAAGACAACTAGGTCTAAGAAGCTCAGTCTAAGAGTAAGATAAGAACTAGACAGTCTGTCAGATATTGCAAACCTCCATTGAAATTAATGATCCTAATCAGTATCTCAGTAATGGTCTACCTATCTGGCACGGTTTACCCGATATCAGGCCAATCGAGGTAACTAATAGCTGATTTACGGTCACTTTGAATTCGATATAAACTAGTTAAAAAATTTAAGGGTGCATCCTCCCCTGAAACCTCAAATTTTGTTTTATAGTAATGGACTAGCATCTAACACAGTTTGCAAAATATTGGGCTTGTGAAAGTGGATAATGGCCGATAGGGGGCCATTTTGAATTTGATCGAGTCAGAATTTTTCAAGATGTATCTTGAGCTGAAATCTCACATTTCATTCTGTAGTAATCGTCTAGCCATCAAGCACGATTTTTCAAGATGCATTCTCTCCTGAAATCTCACATTTTGTTTTATAGTAATGATCTAGCCATCTAGCACGGTTTACCAAATAACGGCCATGTGAAAGTGAATAATGGCCTAAAGGCGGCTATTTTGAATTTGATCAAGTCGGAATTTTTTATGATGCATCCTCTCCTGAAATCTCACATTTTGTTTTATAGTAATGGTCTAGCCATCTAGTACGGTTACGAAATAATGGCTATGTGAAAGTGAATAATGGCCGATAGGCGGCCATTTTAAATTTGATCGAGTCAATTTTTTTTAAGATGCATCCTCTCCTGAAATCTCACATTTTGTTTTATAGTAATGGTCCAGCTATCTAACACGGTTTACCAAATATCAGCAATGTGAAAGTAAATAGTGGCCGATAGGCGGCCATTTTGAATTCGATTGAGTCGAAAGTTTTTAAAAGGCATCCTCTCCCGAAACGTCACATTTTGTTTTATTGTGATGGTCTAGCTATCTAGCACGGTTTACCTGATATCAGGCCAATCAAGGTAAATAATGCTGAATGTCGGCCATTTTGAATTCGTGAGTTAAACATTTTCAGGGTGCATCTTCCCCCGAAAACTCACACTTTGTTTTATAGTAATGGTCTAGCAGTATAGCACGGTTTACCAAATATCGGCCATGTGAAAATGAATAATGACCAAAAAGGCGGCCATTTGGAACTTGATCAAGTCAAATTTTTTCAAGATGCATCCTCATCTGAAAACTCACATTTCGTTTTATAGTAATGGTCTAGCCATCTAGCACGGTTTACCAAATATCGGCCATGTGAAAGTGAATAATGGCCGATAAGCAGCCATTTTGAATTTTATCTGGTCGAATTTTTTCCAAGATGCATCCTCTCCTGAAATCACACTTTTTGTTTTATAGTAATGGTCTAGCCATCTAGCACGGTTTACCAAATAAAGGCCATGTGAAAGTGAATAAAGGCCGATTGGCGGCCATTTTGAACTCGGTCAAGTTGAATTTTTTCAAAATGCATCCTCCTCTGAAACCTGACAATTTGTTTGATAGTAATGGTGAAGCTATCTTGAGCGGTTTTCATGATATTCAGCAATATCAGGCCTGTCGAGGTGAATAATGGCCGATAGGCGGCCATTTTGAATTTTATCAACTTGAAATTTTTTTAAGATGCATCCTCTCCTGAAACCTGACAATTTGTTTCATAGTAATGGTGTAGCTATCTTGAGCGGTTTTCATGATATTCCGCAAAATATTTCAGTAGGATTTACCGATGTTATAAATTAGGTCAAAGTGCTGGGTCAACTTCAAGGTCAAAGTCCAAAAACCTGAAAAGGCACAACTAGGGACCTTAGAGAACATGTATGTGCAGTATGACTGTCATCGGCCCAGTACTTTTCGAGATCTGCTCCGGAAACGAAGTGTGCGTCAAAACGTCTAAATAGGTCAGAGTTCTGAATCAAAAGTAGGTCAAAGTTCATATACCCCAAAAGGCACAACTAGACCCCCTAGGGGTGTTGTGTGTAAAATTTGCAGACAATCGGACAAGTACTTTCAGAGATATGCTCCGGAAACGAATTGTTTACGGACGGCCCAACGCCATAACATCATCATTTTCTCCTCTGCGACCTTGCGTATTGAATTCAGATTAAAAATATTTTAACCTGTAAATTAGCCACCTGGAAGTAACCCACATACCAAAAATTGTTATACTAGCTTATTTTCTTACAAAGTTATAGGCAAAAGAAGAGGTAAAAAAAAAACGGAGGCGGAATCTATAGCTCCCTTCGTCTCACCTACGGTGACGGCGGGAGCTAAAAATAAAAATCTAGCATACTATGCTGGGTATATGTCACACCTCTGTATAAGTCGCAGTGGGGGGTCTGACAGTATACAGACCATACATAGTACACACCCATGGATAGTAAGCACTTGAATCAAGTGGTACGTCCATGTTCTGAGTGAACCCTAGCACCCGAAGGGTGCTGAGAGTGGGATTAAGGCATTCGAAGCTTGTATGAAAAGCTTTCTCTTAGCCTATCCAAATATTTCATTAGTATATAATACTCATTAGAAAATGTCTGGTTGGCAAGGGAGGCAAGGAACCTGGAAACAGAAGCATTTTAGAATTTAATTAATTTTGATGCGCCCTCGGCGAACAGAGGGTCGCGGTGGTCTAAATGAGGTGTTGAATCAGCCGGTAGCTACCCTATATCTCGTGTCTTAAGTCTTGAAATCTGGATGAAACGTCCATGTTCTGTATCCATGTGTATGGCATATGATGAGTGCAGGCATCGAGTTTATGGTGTCTAACTAATATACTGTTACAGGTAGTTAAATGATACAAAAATAAAATAATTTCAATAAAAAGATTTGCTTACAATTCATGTTAATTGATAAATGTCATAATCTAAACTTAACACATTGACGATGCAGGTTCCTTGTTGTATCAGGGCAACAAAGGTAAACAAGAAACACAAAACATATATATACGCGACACCACCTGGTGAGCGCATTTAAAACATTAACACGCAGTGTATGTGTAAGTATGTGTAGTGGGCGCCATCTGGTGAGATCGGCGACATCTGCACAGACAAGTAGACCAGCAGATTGTACACATAAGATATTCCTACCCCGATTATTAAACTAGATAGATTGTACATACGTACATGTATGTAAGTAATATAGTTAAAGCTTATAATATAATTTAATGAATAACATAGATTTAAGCAGAGGTATAGAATTATGGTTATAAGTAGAATTTGAGCCTATATCAATGCTGTAACTACATAAAATCAGAACCGGTAGCAAATTGTTTTAAACATGAAGCGAAGCCAACTGTTTGCAACAAGTTCTGTAACCTAAGTGTGCGATCCAAAAAAATGTCAAAGTTAAAAGCCTAATATTTTGGTAAGGGTTGTTTTAGCGATATGCAGGAATATATATTCACTATATTGATCACTGGTAAATAACTAGAAAGAGTTGTTAGGAAACGAACACGAAAGCAGCCCTCCGTTATCGCCAGTCGGCCATTTCAAATTTAATATAGATCAGCAAATTTTCCGAAGGTTTATTTTATTTTATCGCTTTAGCTATTATGCAACATTTCCGAGATATTGAGAAAAAACAATTAAGAAATGACAGACAGTCGGCCATTTTGGATTTTATTCCTGCAAAATTTATCATGGGTTATCCTTGTGTAAGTCCCCACATTTGTTCTATATGCAAGGTCCAGCTATTTTGCTTTGATTTTGAGTTGCGAAAATACTAAAAAATTAATAAAATACAAAATGGCCGCTAGACAGCCATTGTAAAATTGTTTGCTCCCAAAAGTTAATCAGCTCATTGACTGACATTGCTGTCCATATTTGCCAAATAAAAAGAAAATCAGCTGCAAACCTTTTCCTGAAATGTGCAACAAGTATTTCCTTATTAGTGGCCCTAGTAATTGAAAGGTTGATGATATGAGAATCAAAACGTCCCCAAAAATCCCCTGGTGTTATCTGATGGCTATGTGAAGTATGAGGAAGCAGAAGTTCATAGATCAGCTATAATGCAAGATTTCCGAGATAATGAGAAAAAAAATTAAAATAGCCGACTGGGGGACATTTTGGATTTTATGACTGCGAAATTTGTCATGGGTTATCCTTGTGTGAGACATTACATTTTGTTTTATATTCATGGTCCAGCTATTTTGCATTTTTTGAGTTGAGTAAATATCACAAAATTATTAAAATTCAAAATTGCCACTAAACGGCCATTTTGAAATTGTTTGCTCGCAAAAGTTAATCAGGTCATCGGCTGACATAGATGAACATATTTGTCAAATTTAAAAAAGGATCTGATGTAAAAAATTTCTTGAAACGCGCTAACGAATTTTTCTTCGTTAGTGGCCATAGTAATTAAAGGGTTGATGATGTGGGGATCAAAATGTCACCAAAACAATTCCCCAGTGGTATGTGATGGTGATGTTAAGCATGAGGAGGCAGAAGTTGATAGACTAGTAGCTATCTTAAAAACAAATAACTGTGGCGGCGGTGGAGGCGGAGGCGGCATCTGAGGACCGTGTGGAATACAGTAAGCAGCCCGCCTCAGCGAGGGCTGCTTAATTATTCACGGCAACTGAACATACACCGGATGACAATGACATTTGTCTACAACGCATTCTCGAATGCAGTATGACAGAAGACTAGATGTTAGAGGCAGATGCCAGCGTTTTTATTATCATATGAGCTGTTACAACTTCACATGCAGATAAAGTATAATAATTGTCACATAATGTTAATATTATTTAAAATAACTCAAGAAAAATCCCACTGAATATTGGTAAAAACAAGTGTACTGCTGACTAGTTGAATAACTTAAAAAACGGGGGCAAATGAGGAAATAGACGTTTCATTGTTGATGATTTCGGCAATGAGATTGACCAGCAGAAAACATAGATACTATATGTCGCACCTGTGGATAAGTCGCCTTGGCCAAAAAAGACCCAAAGAAAGAAAAAAAGATGTGACTTATACACAACATAATATGGTATATAGTATCTCATTGTAACAAAAGGACTAAATGAGTGAAATAAAAAAAGTTTAAAGCTAAATGTTTAATGTGTTTTCTTTTAATGTAAATATAACAGCACTATACTGCTATGACTTCATCTCTATTGCAAAAAAATCCCACCTTTAGTCCAAATTTGTTTTTAATTCTCATCAGTTCCTGTTTTCTCAACTTTTCTTTCTCTTTTCTTGTGCTAATTTGAATTTCTTCTGAAAAAGCAAGAAATAATTTCATAAAATAAAGATTACGTAATACAGAAATGAGAACCACTGCTATTTTATAATACCTGTAACTATGATTTAAATTACAAGTAATCATACAATGATTAAGAGATCTATTTACAAAATTTTATTAATAAAGTTTATTTATTTTATTGATTTGTCAGCGAATTTATCTGGACTGACAGTGCAGGAATTCACAGCTTTATTTTTTTTAAATCAATAACTGTAGCATTAAATGTCAGTACATAGTGCATGCAAAAAATTACATTCTCAAACAAAATTGTTAAATGTTAATTTAGTGTGATTCATGAATATCTGAAACTGCTGGATTTTAAAATTAGCTATTAGGTTTATTCAGCTCAGATAATGAAGTTATGGTTAAATTGATAAGTGTCATTATAACCTTTGGGTGTGTCTTCTGCCAGTTTTGCTTGAACAAGGCCTGGTTCACAGTCATCACAGGTTTCAATACCTGGGTGGATGTGCAATTCCAATATCGTGCTTCCAAGACGCAGTGAACAGGTGTGAGATAAGGGGAAATGATCACTCATAACCTTTGGCTTAAAAGAAAAATAAATTTGTGTTGATTAGTCACAAGATTTAGGGAATTTATGTGACTTATAACATGATTTTTATCGTATTACTCTTCTACATTCAAGGTTCAAATTTTCTTGACAGAATTAACTGTTTTTTTGCTGGCCCATATTGACTGATAAACTAAAGGGGTGCCTTTAATTTTAAGCTGTGGTCCCTTGTGTCAGTTATCACCCATTTGAATGCAAATGCATAATTAAAACTAATCAAATCTTTAAAAAATATTTCCCACACAATTTGAAATTTTTCCCATTCAGTATACTACTTAAGTAAGTAGTAAGTAAGTTGTTTATTCAGCAATAGATTTACAATCTTTGTGCATAAATATAAAAAGTGCATTTTTGAATCGCATCATGTGACTGACAGGACATCATTACCTCATTAGTCACGTTGGGGTATGAAAAATGTACCATCTGAACCACATCATCAGCATAGATTAAACCCATAGATAAACAATACCAGACATTCACTGGTACTACAAAAAAAGATCAATGGAGCTGCTTTTCGGTCAGTCTATCACTGCGCTGTCTATTTTAATGACGGAAATAGGCCTCAGCAGCATACCCCAGGGAAATGTACCGTATTTTCCGGGTTATAAGACGCGACTTTTTTATTTTTATAACCACTTTTAAAGGCTGGTGCGACTTATGCTCCGGTGCAACCTTTCTATGGTTTTCAACTCGGCTGAGGACAGCTGAATAAAATCTAGAATGGCCTCTACCCTCTGTCACGTAATGACGCGATCACCGTTCATGAACCGCTAACGTCATATCATCGTTTGAGGCCATTGTATGTCAGTTTTAATACCATTTGGGAATGTTATTTAGTTTACTATTCATCAGCATGCATAATGCCTAAAAACTATGTATTTAATTTACGATTAATTGGGTAAGATAGAATGTTTTAGTGAAAGATCTTGACTGTTTGTTTGTTATGATTGCGTTTGTGTGTCAGCCATTTTCTCTGCATCCGGTCAGTATCGTCAGCATTCGCTAGGGGGCGAGACAATCGCAAGCAATTTACCGCATAAACACATCTATAGTGGAAGTCACATTAACCTGTAGCGCAAGTTTTTCGTCGTTTTCTCAGTCAATTCTCAACCGATTTTCATGAAATTTTACAAGGACTATTATCGGGTCCCCCGCCAAATAGCATGAAATTTTCATGACAAAATAATTTATAGCTCAAAAGTTAGACCATCCGACATAAAGTAGCATAAATTTCTAATTACGACGTCCCTCTATAAACCTATTAAACTGTTTAAGTTAAAATCAGCTTTAAGCCATGAATTCCATTACATGCCAAATGGTCTAACTTTTGAACTATACAATATTTATCAGTGAAAATGTCACAGTGTTTTGCGGGGGACTCGATAATAGACCTTGTTAAATTTCATGAAAATCGGTTGTGAATTGACTGAGAAATCGCCGAAAAACATACGCTACAAGTTGTTGTTATTATTAATTTGTATTCACTGGCCTAAGTCAATGCCCTTTATCGACATCGCCACCTGGTGAGTGTGGGTTAGTTACGGAAGTGGGAGCTCTCTAATGAGGTAGAAAAGAAAACAATGGCGTCTGTCTTTCATACATGGCATTGAAATAATTTCGAATAAATCACTTAAAATCATGTTCACGTACATTGAACAATATATTAAACACTTTTATTATAGACATTTAATATCGGTCTACCAGGCTATTAAATAGCATTGTCTCTCTCCTCTTCTCTTGCTATAAACGCCAATGTACTGACACCTGACACTTGACTATCGTCAGACATGTTTCTGAACCTGGTGCGTCATATCTGCCAGTGCGACCTGTCTATGGTTCGAGCCTAATCTTGAGCCTAGTGCGACTTATACTCCAGTGCGACTTATAGGCCGGCAAATACGGTAACCATGGACCATGGTCAGCATGGTATTCCACTGCTGACCATGAACTTCCATGGTGAACCTTGATTATGAACATGGTAAAACCAAGATTTCAGAGACTATGTGAAAAATGTAGGTGACCATGGTCAACCATGGCCAGTTTGGTGACCATGGTTACCCATGATAAAATTAAATCATCAAACAAACCATCTACATAAGAATTTACAGTACAAAACACACTCATCAAATGACAAGAGTAAAACAAGAGGCCACCTGGCCACCATTATCTCCAGCCCACGAGATACAATTTTTTCAGGGTGCATTCTTCCCTGAATTGTCACATTATGTTTTAAAGTATTGGTATAGTAGCCCTACCAATCTACCACAGTTTCCCATGTATATTACAGATAATAAAGTCAATGATGGGCGCAAGTCAGCCATTTTAAAATTTCATCAGCCTAACATTTTTGAGGGCATATCCCGCACTGAAACCACACATTTCATTTTATATTAATGGTCTAGCTATCTGACACAATTTTCCTGATATTACCAGTATTTCATCTAGTATTCAGAAGGGGCATGGGGGCACCTTATCATGCACGACGGGCGCCCTGTTCAGGCATTTTCAGTACCCCTGCCCAAATTGAGATTATAAAGTTCATAAACCTCAAAAGCACATCTACACCCCCTGAAGAATGTGTGTATGCAATGTAAAAGAAATCCCTCTATGGGTTTCAAAGATCTGCTCCGGAAATGAAACGCGGACAAGCGGTCCCGACGGACGGATATCCGAGGCGACAGTAATACCCCCCTGCCCCAACTTTGTCGGGTGGGGGCTAAAAATGTTAACAAGCTATTAAGTATTATCATATGGCACAAGAAAGAATTCAAGCTGGACAGTCAGGCAGAGCCAGCACCATAATCACCAGCCCCCACTGTGTTGGGCAGGAAGTAAAAATTATCCCTGAAAGTATTTCCAAAAGGTAAAAAGTATACCTAGATCTTTTTGACATTTTTTTTATTTATTTATATATTATTTATATACATTTATGATGGTAGTTTTTTATTCATTACATAATGTACTATGATCAAGGATTTTATTGTGAAATTAGGGGAGTGGATGTTTATTGGAATATGGGTGCTTATTAGAATAAATATTGTATGTCATATGTGTGAAAAATAAACAAAATTTATCAGTTAACTCTTTGACTGGCATCATTAAAATAGCTCTAATGCGCAAAAAACTAACAGATGGCGTATTTTATTGGTCAAATATGAAGATGCTGAATGCTCACATTATATAATCACATGTAGCATATATGTCTATATAGGTCTAAATATAGGCATGTAATAATTATTAGGCCCATAGCCTACGAAACTGTAACGTTAGACTCGATGTATGATGTATAACAGGGGAATAATATTATTTTCCATGATTTACCCAATGCTAGAATAAAAAGTATACCTAAGGTTTGACGTTAGCCTTATTGTAAATGTTCTGTTACTTTTAAGCCTTGCCCTATGCTAATGCCTACTTCATGAACAAGACTACATAAGTCCAGGAGCTCCCGCGACGAATTAGAATTTGATTTAAGCAATGTTGTATAGGGTTATTAATGTAGTCCTAGTCTAGGACAAAAATCAAGACGCAAGACAACTAGGTCTAAGAAGCCCAGTCTAAGAGTAAGATAAGAACTAGACAGTCTGTCAGAGATTGCAAACCTCCATTGAAATTAATGATCCTAATCAGTATCCCAGTAATGGTCTACCTATCTGGCATGGTTTACCCGATATCAGGCCAATCGAGTTACCTAATAGCTGATTTACGGTCATTTTGAATTCGATATTAATTAGTTAAAAACTTAGGGTGCATCCTCCCCCGAAACCTCAAATTTTGTTTTATAGTAATGGACTAACATCTAACACAGTTTGCAAAATATTGGGCATGTGAAAGTAAATAATGGCCGATAGGGGGCCATTTTTAAATTTGATCGAGTCAGAATTTTTCAAGATGCATCCTCAGCTGAAAACTCACATTTCATTCTATAGTAATCGTCCAGCTATCTAGCACGGTTTACCAAATATCGGCCATGTGAAAGTGAATAATGGCCTAAAGACGGCCATTTTGAATTTGATCAAGTCAAAATTTTCCAAGATGCATCCTCAGCTGAAATCTCACATTTCATTCTATAGTAATGGTCTAGCCATCTAGCACGGTTTACCAAATATCGCCCATGTGAAAGTGAATAATGGCCTAAAGGAGGCCATTTTGAATTTGATCAAGTCAAAATTTTTCAAGATGCATCCTCTCCTGAAATCTCACATTTTGTTTTATAGTAATGGTCTAGCCATCAAGTACGGTTACTAAAAACCGGCTATGTGAAAGTGAATGATGGCCGATAGGCGGCCATTTTGAATTTGATTGAGTCAATTTTTTCCAAGATGCATCCTCTCTTGTAATCTCACATTTTGTTTTATAGTAATGGTCCAGCTATCTACATATGTAACACGGTTTACCAAATATCAGCAATGTGAAAGTAAATAGTGGCCGATAGGCGACCATTTTGAATTCGATTGAGTCGAAAGTTTTTAAAAGGCATCCTCTCTCGAAACGTCACATTTTGTTTTATTGTAATGGTCTAGCTATCTAGCACGGTTTACCTGATATCAGGCCTATCGAGGTAAATAATGCTGATTGTCGGCCATTTGGAATTTGTAAGTTAAAAATTTTCAGGGTGCATCCTCCCCCGAAAACTCACACTTTGTTTTATAGTAATCAGGTAATGGTCTAGCCATCTAGCACGGTTTACCAAATATAAGCCATGTGAAAATGAATAATGGCCGAAAAGGCGGCCATTTTAAATTTGATCAAGTCAATTTTTTTCAAGATACATCCTCATCTGAAATCTCACATTTCGTTTTACAGTAATGGTCTAGCCATCTAGCACGGTTGACCAAATAACGGCCATGTGAAAGTGAATAAGGGCCGATAAGCGGCCATTTTGAATTTTATCGAGTCGAATTTTTTCAAGATGCATCCTCTCCTGAAATCACACATTTTGTTTTATAGTAATGGTCTAGCCATCTAGCACGGTTTACCAAATAACGGCCATGTGAAAGTGAATAATGGCCGATTGGCGGCCATTTTGAACTTTGACAAAATGAATTTTTTCAAAATACATCCTCTCCTGAAGCCTTACAATTTGTTTTATAGTAATGGTGTAGATATCTTGAGCGGTTTTCATGATATTCCACAATATCAGGCCTGTCGAGGTGAATAATGGCTGATAGGCGGCCATTTTGAATTTTATCAACTTCAAATTTTCCAGGATGCATCCTCTCCTGAAAACTTACAATTTATTTGATATTAATGGTGTAGCTATCTTGAGCGGTTTTCATGATATTCCGCAATATCAGGCCTGTCGAGGTGAATAATGGCCGATAGGCGGCCATTTTTAATTTTATCGACTTGAAATTTTTCAAGATGCATCCTCTCCTGAAACCTCACAATTTGTTCTATAGTAATGGTGTAGCTATCTTGAGCGGTTTTCATGATATTCCGCAAAATCTTTCGGTCGGATTTACCGATGTTATAAATTAGGTCAAAGTGCTGGGTCAACTTCAAGGTCAAGGTCCAAAAACCTGAAAAGGCACAACTAGGGACCTTAGAGAACATGTATGTGCAATATGACTGTCATCGGCCCAGTACTTTTCGTGATCTGCTCCGGAAACGAAGTGCGCGTCAAAACGGCTAAATAGGTCATAGTTCTGAACCAGAAGTAGGTCAAAGTTCAAATACCCCAAAAGGCACAACTAGACCCCATAGGGGTGTTGTGTGTAAAATTTGAAGACAATCGGACAAGTACTTTCAGAGATATGCTCCGGAAACGAATTGTTTACGGACGGCCCAACGGCCCAACGGCCCAACGCCGTCACATCATCATTTTCTCCTCTGCAACCTTGCGTATTGAATTCAGATTAAAAATATTTTAACCCGTCCATTAGCCACCTGGAAGTAACCAACATACCAAAAATTGTTATCCTAGCTTATTTTCTCACAAAGTTATAGGCAAAAG
The DNA here is from genome assembly GCA_964017125.1 of Flabesymbios commensalis. Lineage (NCBI taxonomy): Eukaryota > Metazoa > Annelida > Polychaeta > Terebellida > Flabelligeridae > Flabesymbios > Flabesymbios commensalis. The sequence goes on along the minus strand of OZ024908.1, from coordinate 23,077,290 downwards.
AAGAGGCAAAAAAAAAACGGAGGTAGAATCCATAGCTTCCTTCGCTCACCTACGGTGACGGCGGGAGCTAAAAAGTAATATGTCTAACATAGGGCCTATATTATATATGACAAACACATAAAACAAAAAATGTGTAAAAGGTTCTCTTTCTTTGCGTATTAGGTCGGTACTGTTCAACAGAGGCCAACGTGGCAAACTGATTATAATTATAATTATAATTTCAATCAGATTCTTCACTTTCATACATGCTTAGTGCGCACCTAACATACCTGAGAGCATGTGGTAATCATGGTAATGCATGTTCAAAATTATGCTTTATACTATGACGTCATACTTTTACCACTACAGATTTACTACTGGTCACTTTACGAATGAATGCTCACTTTAATGAATGACCGCGCTTTCAAGCATGCTGGCCAGTCAAAGAGTTAACTTTTGAGAGAAATTTAAATCAATTTGCAGTGGCACAATAATGTGAAACACTAAAAACATAACGATAATATTGGGGATGCTTAATCACACACTAATTGCGACATGGATCCCACACTGTATAATGGATGGTCAGATGACCTACATTCTCATCATCGCTTATAGTGACCAGAGATGGACCAGACGGGAATATAAATTGAAAAATAAACTTCACTAACACCTACCTCTGAGAGTCGCACATGATCAAGGAAAGTCCCATTCTGACTAGAATGATCTTTTATAGAATATAGCTTCTGTTCTTCATCATATGAGATCGAGCAATGCATCTGCAAAATAAGTCCGAATAGAAATCTAGTGAATATTAATAAAAAATGACACAAAAGACTCATGTTGATTCAAATAGATTTGACAGTATATACATATGTAAAGCATAAATGACATATTTCCAGCAAGAAACAAAACCCTTGTAAATACAATCTCACCTTGCTAACTTGTAAATCAGGAATTACTATGGAATGCCCCATGTTATTTTCTCGTCCAATAGTTGCTCCAGTACAGGTCAAAATGTTGAGTGAGCCAACTTGCAAATGTTCTGATTCCTTTACCATCACACGTATACAGGGTGGGTATTCAACAGCTAAATCTAAAATTGATTATAATTTACATATTCAAATAAGGACAATAGGTATTCCCAGTAATTATCATTAAAATCTAAGATAGAAGTTGATATTTTCATCCACTGCCGCTTTGGGTGAAAATTAGCTATCTTCATTTTTTCCGACTTGATCGACAATTTCAAATATGCAAGGCTTAACTTTTGAAAAATAAAAATCACTAAACGCTTTAGCCTTACTGATTAAAGACATATTTCATCTCTATAAGCTAATAGAATTTGGTTCGCTTTGAATATTAAAAACACTAAATGGTTACTACATATTTAAATTTTTAAACATTGTGCCATAGGATTTAAAGTGACCCATAGACCATTCAAATGAGTAGCATATACATTAAGAAACTTCAGGTCATAATTCATCAACCTTAATCACATTATAAGTGCTGTACATATAATAAAATATAATAATATACAAATGTCTATATAATTTTGAATACCACACAGCTGTGAGCTCTAACCTGTTTTAACTACTTTAACCCTCCCAACACACAGCAATTTACATGTATTCCTATTTTCATTCACATTCACATGTGAATTCATATTCAGATTCCTATTTTAAAGTGAATGAAAATGACATAATTTTTTTAAAGTACACAGGTACAATATCTTAAAAGAAAAAAAAATATCTTATATTATTTTTCATTGAATGAATATTAATTAAACTATACCATGTGCTGCACAGATGTGATGAGGGAGTTTAGAGGGTGAATATTTGCCAACTGACAATCACATTACTGTAATGTCAGCCATAATAGCATTAACAAGACAAATTTTGGCATATTTTTTGCCATTTCCATAGTACTAAAAAGTGACAAGTGAGTAAATTGGTACATACATTGACATGTAATATTCGGTGGTATGGATATGAATGGTTAAACCAACCTTCACCACTTTTATCAACATCAATCAACTCTTCTTGCACCATAATTTCCTCAGAAAAACTACTGTCCAAAGAGTCAGATTCAGAATCCATTGATATTTCACCATCTTCACTTCTTTTTTCTACATTGTCATCCTTGTGTCTTTTTCTATTTTTCTTCGAAGAATGTTTTCTCTTGTCTAACTTATCTGACTTTCTTTTACGTTTTTTCTCTTTCTTGTGTGAGTTTTCCTTATCTTCATCTTTTTTCTTTGATTTTTTCTTACTTTCCTTTTTCTTCCGCTTCTTTGATCTCAATTCTTTCTGTTGAAAAAAGAATACAATTCAGCTACAGAAACAGGATAGTCACCTTTTCCGCTGACTCTGATGACATTTCCTTGTACTACCAGTCCAGCGAGCATCTCTGTTATTTCATCCACAGTTTTCTGTAAAACAAAAAATGTTGAGAAAATTAGCCCTTTACCTGCTTGTACGTCACAGTGCATTATTCAATAAAAGTAACTTAAAATAAAATTATACAACCTATCGGAAGATAAATGCTTTAAACTTTGTTTTGCTATATTACAATTGGAATGATTATAAAATTAAGTAATTTTCATTTACAGTCCAGTGCTTGGTTAATGTCCTATTGTCATAGACAGTGGAGCCAACATTAACCCAGCAGTGGACATGTGCTGGGAATTCTAAAAAAATAAAATCTAATTACAAACAACAGATAATTCATCACTATCAGTATTTATTTAGAAGCATTTACACTCTCATATAGGTGCACTCACCTGTCATAAAAGGTAAATCAACACAGGATCTTGCCAACTATACACCAATGTTAGGAAAACATTGATAATGCTAGCCAAACTGGCATGCCATCTGTGATGCCGGCCTTCAAGCCAACATCGATCGCACCTATTATTTATATCCCCTTAATATTAACGCTTACATATAAATAGCTCAATTTAGTCAGTGCCATAACTTAGTAAATCTGACATGTAATGTTGGATTATATGGACCACAATAATTATATTTTCAACACAATTTACTTTTCCTAAAAAATATTGATATTGATCTAAACTGTCAATTTATTGAGAAAATAACATTGTGCTGTAAATTGTGGTATCTGTGTCTTTGTCATGAAATAACATTATGCTGTAAACTATGGTATCTTTGTCATGTCCTATACTAGATCAAATAGGATCATTTGCCATAAAACGATCAGTTTACAACACAAATTGTAAAACTGCACTGCATCAATTGTGCTATAACAAATAACAACTGTATTTTACTATTTCACATTTTAACATAAGAAAATTACAAATGAACTAAAAATTGTTATTATTACCTCTGACTTCTTTTTAGTTCTCTTTTTCTTTTTTTCCTTTCTGTTATCATCATTGGATTTTTTCGACAAATTTACACCACCTTCAGGATGTATGTCTGCTTGATTATCGTTTTCTGGGTGAAATTTGGCTACATCTACTTGAGAATGAAACTCATATGTTTGAGTTTCATTGTTAAAGTTATAATAAATTCCAGTTTGAGGTTGATAGTATAAGCTTCTCTCCTGTGACAAAAAAGTGATTTGATTACATTCATACTCATTATAGTGATATCATATTTATTGTGATCCTGGAACCAAAGGTATTTATTTTTAGTTGATCAATAAGTCATGTAAGACTTATCTGCAAAAAAAAACACACAAATAAACACAATATGAGGAAAATTGGCCAGCCTGTCATAATAAATGGCAAAACAGTTAACTTGAATTACACAATTAATATTTTTCAAAAAAATATTAAAAATGTAGAAAATAATTAACATTCAATTAAGTGCAAGTTGAAAGCTGCATCAGAATTCTCAATGAGTGTGGGATAAAAATGTGGGTGTAATTTATATATATTGAACAGTGAAAAAACAGAAATACAGTGATACATCTACTCACAGAATCATAGTAATAACCAGTTGAGTGGTCATAATATAGGCCAGAAGTTTCATCATAGACAAAACCAGACTGTCTCATGCCTTCTTCTGCAGCAGATTTAAGTGAATCTGTCAGAGATTCAGATTGGGTTGTGTCCTCCTGAAAGTTACAACATGGATGAATATTTATTACTTGAAAACACAGAGCCAGTGATTTTCCGTATAAAAAAACAACGCTTTGGCCAACACTGAACTCCGCTTCATTTGTGTTTCGTTTTTCACTGATGAAAAAGTGTCGTAAAATGGCTTAAATTTCAAAACACATTTAATGAAGTCATGTGACTAACTGCAAACTCCGGTAACTTACTGTAGTTATTGTAATAAACACCCTGGGCATTAATTAGTTATACCCTCTGAGGTCGCAGGTGAGTGCTTATTAGCTAATAGTTTTCGTGAACAATAATTCTTGTCCGCAAAATTGGCGTGTAAAATAAACAAACCCAGGTATTCGAACCAGTACTCAAGTACGCCTTTGTCAATCGCCCAGCTGCAGGGATGCATACACCCGGTGGCCCGTGGCGACAAGAATTATGCAAGGGCGATTGTAAATCAGCATGTCACTAGCCCTGCTTGCGACTTATTCCCTGCGCGATCCGCAGATCATGTGTGGCTATTTACGCATAACTGCAGAGCGCGGCACAGCATGTACAGGCGTTGTCGTCATGGCGCGCTACAGAGCGTTGTTTCGGCTCATACGTGGTTGTGCAGGTTGTGTGTATCAGATACCTTTACATTTGAGGAGCACTGAAGCGCACATAATTCAAGATTTGGTATACTAAAAAGTGAGCAACTGAATCAAGCTTGATGCTGACACACGTGGACATAAAAATCACGTTCACCAAGTTGTTAAACAAACTACTGACCAGTAGGCCTACGGCCTGGTCAATCAGCGGTGCGTGGGCGCGTGTATTGCATGTGGCCCGATATGCGGTAGCCATGACAGCCCACAGCGTCACTTATTGCGTCGTGGTTCACAACATTCGTTTCACCCGATATTTCACAGTTCAAAATGGCGCTGATCAAGAAGATCATTTATCTAGTTTGCTGACATACATGTGCATGCTGACAACTTTTCATTGCCCAACGAGCTGTGGGTGAATAGATGCAGTCTTGAATTGTTGCTGATTCTAAACGACTCATGCATTATTGGCCTGATAAATCAAGCATTATTCTCACATAAAAACGTCTGCAAAAACGTCTTGCAATTTTGTGTGAATACAAGCTGTGGCTAATACTCCAGTTTCAGTCACACATAGGGCTGCCGCTGGCGCATGTATGTCGGCGCAGAAACGATATGAATAACTAGACATAACCATGCTAATAGGCCCAACACAAACTGAATTACACCCCCAGAAAAGGCCTATAATACACCTGAGATAACCTTTTTATCCCAGTTATTTTGTGCCTTGCTGTGTCTTGAAGCCATAGAGGCTAGAGTACGCTTATTTGACATCATTTTTATGTTTAAAATGACTGGCTTTATTACATTTGCAGAACGATTTACGTTTTTTTGAGATGGACCCCTTTTTTCATCGAAGTGGGCAACACAGCCCCTTATTTCTCATAGTTGGAATGAACACTAGTGAGCCAATATCGGATTAAATTAATTGTCTGTACATGTAATAATTATGAATAACCAATTAATTAGGGTGGCTGGACATATTTCACAGGCCCATTTACTCTAACCTCACTAGAGCTCAAACAGCTGCAGATGTGCTAATTAAAGCTACTATGCCCACCTGCAGCAAAAATGCTCAGGCTAAGCCTACGGAAGATGGGTCAGAAGGGGAAAAAATCATCAACCAGTGATTCAGCAATATCGCACTAGTCCGGCAATTTTTTTCATAAAAAACATTAAACTAGTAAGGGCGATTAAAAAATCATAAGGACTAGTGGATTTTTAGTTCCACTAGCCCGGCTGGCGAGTGGATAAAAATTACGAATTTTTTCCCCTGCAGCTGCATTGCACGTAGGCATGTACTATATTATATTTCCAAAATCTGTAGCCAAGACAATCACACAGTCAACTTGTGCACTAGGATTCCTGAAATTTTTTTTCACCCAAGATATCAGTGTTCAAAACAGCGCTGATCGAGAAAAATTGTACACGATTTATGAAATGCTTGTCAAATTCACCACTATTCCTCAACATTTGATCAGGTTTGTTAGTTTTAGGTTGCTAAATACACAAATTTCGGGACTTTTGTAAATCCGTTTCAAATCTTCTTATCCGTGATTTCCAACCATGTTCCCTGGAAATCAAGGTACCTTGCTGCTGTTAATTCACTGAATAATTGCATTTATCGTGTTATCATTATTAGCCTGAATCTATCACCCCAGAATAACCTTTGTATCATGCACAATGACTAAATCAGGAGAGAATTAAACATTACAATAAAAGTAAATACAATATGTACATGCAACTGAAATATATACAGTCTAGGACAGAATTATCTGAAGCGCATGCTTTTTGTCGATTTCTCCGTCAATTCTGAACCGATTTCCTTGAAATTTTGCACAGGACATTTCTAAGATCGGTAGAAATTTCGCAAAATTATATTCAATATTTCAAAAGTTAGACCATTTGACATGTAATAAAATTCCAGAATTAGTGTAATTGGTTTATAAAGAGACGTCATATTTTCAATTTACTACATGTCAAATGGTCTACCTTTTGCAATTCTGCTTTAAACTCTACAAATTTTTTATCGATGTTAGGACATGCCTAGAAAATGTCCTGTGCAAAATTTTAAGAAAATCGGTTTAGAATTGATGGAGAAATCGACGAAAAGCATGTGCTCCAGATAATTGTGTCATAGACTTTAGTATTAAATATTTAACATGTTTACCTACAATATGTAATTTGATTTTAACCCACTTAACTTGTGTTTCGATCACACGACCCACAAACTGAAGTGTGTGAAAATTGTTCAGATTTGACAAAATTGATAACTAATATATAACATATTAACTAACTTATTGAAGACAAGTTTCTGTCAGAGTGGAAAAGTGGTATATAAAGTCCCATAGAAAGGTTAGGAAACATATAGTCATGATTGACACTCAGAGGGGTAACTGTAAGAAAATAAGGAATTTTCTCACATATAAATAAATATGTATTAAGTTGTCAAACCTTCGGATTTGAAGCATCAAAAACAGATGGTCCAGGATTTTCATTTGAGGTTGTAGTTGCAATTTCCCCACTATCTCTCACCTCACTTCTAACTGTCATTATAAAACAGTCAATCAATAAAACAATTTACATCTTTTGCCACCCTTTAACCTTGCACTGCTGATTTGTGTCTATTTTGCATTCATTCAAATGATAAAAAATATTTATATTTAAAATAGGTAAATCCTAGATTAAATTACATGGTTTACTGAGAATTACCACAAAATATTTTATCAATGTCAGCTTCAGTTTATTTGGTTTAAAGCTTGATTAAAGATATATATGTTGACTGTGGTTTCAGCAGCACAAAGGTAGCATCAGATCAGCATATAATCTATATATAGATCTAATAAAACATTTAAAAAAAGTATATTCTATGTAACAATTTACTGTATAATAAGATTTTTGCTTTAGGAATTGTGTGTTATGAACCACAATATTTACCTAGGTCATATTGACTTTGCTCATTCCACACATACAGTCCAAACACACACAGATCCAGCTGTGTAGAGGCATCTTGACTAATGCAGTGATTGTGATCGTACTGTTTCTGTCGCTCATAATCAAGCTCGCAATTCAAGTGTTCAACCTGCAACCTCAGATTTTCTGCATGGCGCTCACTTTTCTTTTGCAGTCGTTTTGCATTCTCCAGTTTTCTGAGTGTCTCCGCAAGCTGATCGCTAAGATTCTTCAAAGCATCAGGCTGCCTCATATGAACGGCAGTCACCTCAACTTCATCCCCGCTCATAGAGTCTTTGTCATCAGGGTCATGGCAAGGCTATTACACAAGATCATATCATTAGGTCTGTGATGCTGGTATCATTAAATTATAGATATAATTATGTAAATGGGAGACCAGATTTACCAGAGTTTCTTGGGGATAAAAAAAATTACATTTTGTCCACTAGGCGCTAAACTGTTGTAACAGTGCTAGTGATATCTGACATGGGATGGCACATGGAGGTCTTAAAATAGAAACATAGCTCCACTCGCACCCCAATGTTTTGCAGTTTGCTGAAATATTTCTTTTAACATGTCCCAAAATTCCATGGAGGAGCTATTAACATTTGCCACTGGCCTGGAAATGATCAACTGGTCCAGTCACGGCAAGGGGGTGAGGAAAGGGTAATCCCGGCTATCATTCTGAAAATTGTGAATATAGGTACATAATGCGTGTAATAATAAGTGAAAATTGTGACTTGGGCCTAAGTATGTGTTCTTGTTCAAATCGGACCAGCCAGACAAGTTCTATTAGCTCAGTATCACGTAGCGAAAGTTAAAGAATTTCAGCCAATTGATAATAAAACTTGCAAGTGCTGGGTGAAATATCTTGTGATTTATGATAATCAAGGGAAATACCCACAATCATACATATTCTGGAAATTGTTATGTGCACAAAATTGTCAGAACAAATTGAACACTGCCAGAGTGCTGCCCTGGGTCACATACTGCTACTTCAAATCGGAAACTGAGGTCCCTGCAATGTGGAAGAGGGTACTGCTTCACTTAAAGCCAGATATCTTTTGTGTAACAATACCTATAGTTGAGTTAACAAAAACATTCATTAGGCCATCCTGAAAAATATGTTTGTTTCTCATTTCCGACCGCATGGGTAAAAATAGCGGTAAAAGATAACACATGGCCTATTCATTGTGTAGTAAAAGAAAACATTTCTGCCAGCACAAGCCAAAATCACTGCATAAACAACTTTTTTATTGCCTTTTAATACAAAGTTTTTATTGTGGTTAAAATTCTTGATGGTGCGTCTGTCTCTAGAATCCTAGGTCTAGCCTGGTTCACATTGAGAAAATGGCCTCCCATGCCGACAAACACGAAGATTGTGTTCTCTGTTTCTCAATTTTTTGTCCATTAACGAAATAGAATTATTCGTGTAAAAATGATTTATATTCAGGATGGCCTTTAATCATGCCGTAGTGCTTGCTTGGGGCACCTAATCACAGTAGAAATCCCTAGTACCCCCCCTCCCCCCCCCCACGCAGAGAACCTAGAAAGATCAATTAAACATGTATACCCCTTGAGTGTGGGGGGGTTGAAAAGGAGTGGGAGGTCTGGGGGTCCTCCACCAGGAGAGTTCTTTTTTTATTTTAGTGCTTTATATGACGTATTTGAACTAAAGTGACAGCAAAATATGCAATATATTTTTATTTTCTTTGACAACAAAACCCTCTTTGGTGCTTAGTGGGGGGGATCAGGACCCCCCCCTCCCCCTGGACCTCTCTGTCAGAAACCCTGCCCTTTATCAAGCATAAGGTCATAGATTTGACTGAAGATCCCCAGTAAAATGTTTTATGTAAAATTTTTTTTAATCATAATGTTCTGGGTTAAAAGTTACAATAGATTAACCTTTTGTGTGTATAAATCATGGAGACCAAATGGTTTTTTTTCAATTTGAAATCATTTTAAAGGTCTTAGTTAGCTCTTTCTGATTCATTTGGATACCTATGTTATGCGTAGACCTACTACCATTACAAATATTTTCAGGGCTTTTCCCAGAAAAAAAATAGAGCGGGGGAATTTTTTTTAAATGTGCTGTCGGGTGTTGTGAACTAGTGATGCCCGTAGCGCGCGCGCCAGAGACGCGCGGTTCTAGATGGGATACGCAGGCATGCCAGTGAAATTGTTTAAAGTAAAGTCTTGAAATGGTGCATTCTGGCAGAATTTCCAATGTTTAGGCCGATATATATATTAATTTTTATTTTTTTGTTTTCCATGTTGTCGGCGTGGCGCTGGGATAAAACAGAGGGGTGCGGCGCCGCGGATCCGCAATTTGGGGAAAGACCTGATTATTATCCTTACAGTGCGGGGATTACCTTTGGACGTCAGATTCTGACGTCTACTAGTACAGTAGGGATTCCCTCTAGCTCACCAGTCCGTTGTGCGTAAGCACACACGGGAGTGCGTCGACGCAAGCCCGTGAAAAATTATTTACACGGCGTGTGCGTACCTCGGCGTGCACACCAAACCACGGATTGTGACTCCTTTCGCCCAGACGGAATCATACGGACACGAAGAAGCGAGGTGTGTCAACGTGTTTACACGCTAATAGACATGATTGCACGTACAAACAACCTATTGATCAAACCTTTCTCCGTGCAAGTTACGAAGTATAATTGCCCCTCCTCCACGTGTGAGTCACCCCCTCCACGTGTGAGTCGCCTGATGTCCGTGGAAGTCCGTCAGCCCCAGTGGTCAACTCCTGATTACCTAAGGCCATCCTAAAAAATATCCTTGTTTCCGATTTCATGGTGTGAAAATGTCCAAGCAGTACTAGCCTATACAGTACTGACTGTGCATAAGCAGATAGGCCTACCTGTGTTAGGGCTACTTTTAGTGCTAGTGTTAACCTCTGCTTCATCCCTAGGCCCAGTTCATTCCGGTCACCCCTAGCATTTCAGGAAATTGAGATTTCCCAAACTCATGGGTATCCAAGACGTTGCCAACTGGTTGCTAGACGTCGCTACAGACATGGACGATTTCACTTGCTTCAAAAGGGCATAATATGATAGCCATTGTTGGCCACTGAGTTGACTGAATGACTCCCTGGTGTAGTGGATAGCACTAGGGCCTGTTAAGTAGAGGGTCGTGAGTTCATATCTCGATGGACCATAACAATTTTTTTTTTGATATGGCCTAGGCTAGTCTGTTATTTTTTTCCGGGAGGTTTAATTATTTTTTCAACTTGCATAGACTCTAATCAGACCTTAACCAGGGGTCTGACCAGCCCCGCAGACGAATGGATGCCATGCGGTAGGACTAACTTTTACTCCTATTTTCACCCATGCTGTCGGAAATAGGAAACAATTTTTTTAGGATGGCCTGATGACAACCCACTTCCCCTCCCCGTCATTGCCCGTTGGAGTCGCCCCAAATCCGTGGATTCCATTTATTATGGTTATGGTTACACATATCGTTCCGTTGGAGTGCGTGCATTTTGACGAGTATAAAGCTGATAATGTGACTTTAAAGACGAGCATGCACACAAGTGGGAATGCAAGCGAAAAATATCACTACTTTGCACTGGCTTTCACTGGGATGATTTCCGTGCCAAGTCGTCTCCGTGAGTTGTGGCGCCAGATTGTGTATACGCGTGCAAGTGTCCTTCACGCACTTTCGTGTGCGTGTGCGTGTACGGAAAAACATCCACTAACGACCGTTTCCGTCACGCGGACATGGTAAGCTAGATGTAATCCCTACTGTACGTCTAAAGACATTCCCGCGCTGTAAGGGTTAAAAGGGCATGGTGTAGAAGCTTCTGAATATTGGAAGGGTAACATTGCACTTGTGAAGGACAACTGCATAGCACTCACGAAGGGCAGCAATATATGTATTAGAAATAATTGATATTTGATATACTTTTGTACAAAAAACAAAGCATGATAATTGAAATTTTTATTAACAACAAAAACTGAAATCTCACTGTGATGTTGATAATTGTTGGCGCAGCCGGCACAACACTGTCTAGTGCAGCCATATTGTCCATATTCAGTAGAGGTTGGGAACTTGTCTGTGGCAGCTCATTTAGATACTCTGATCTGCTTCGTTCAGTTGGTGTAGCACTGTCATCTTTTTGGATGTAGTCCCTAGCTTCGTAGACTTTGTTTCCGCTCATAATAGTGTCTGGTTATCAACAAAAGCACAACATTTTACCCTTACACCACTAAGCATGACCATAGTCATTTTAATCTGTTTCATTATCAGGTTAAATCACAGCTCTTTAGAATGAAATGGGTGCTTAAATATCAAGATCTGCAAATGTTTGGTCCAAAATAATCAAAAACAAGCGAACTTAACCTCTCCACTACCATACATGACGGAAATTTCCGTCGTCATTCGTCAATGAACATAACCATAAAATGACACAAATTTTCGTCAAATATATACTACATTTATGTATTTTTCGTCATTTGAAGCTGGAAATTGCGTTAGCAATTCCAGCTTCAAATGACGAAAAATAGAACTCCTACACCAGTATATCTGGATCCTGGCATGCACCCCGGCCTGGAAGTCAAAGGGTTAACCCACTTGTGAGTTGCGAGTCATTTAGCTCACATTTAATCCAGCACAGCATTTTCCTTGCTCAGTGAAAAAGAGTGGAATGTGGTCAAATATTTATTTTACAATGTCTGCAGTTAAGAAAAAAGGGTCAGCATAATTTTTTTGGAGAAATTTACAAATTTATGTGATGTAGATCTACCCATTTTTGACTAAATATTATGATCATGGTTCAGCATTTCAGTACGACATAAATTATTATTCTCGGACATTGACCCTACATTACAGTGGCTAATCTTACTTGATACTTCAAAATAGAACTCTATGGGGAGCCTCGTTTACGAAATGACGGGCTCCCATAGACTCCCACTGGTAGTATAGTCTAGTCTATAACTTTTCCGTACGAATAGCTACTCCGTTTATTAGGGTGGGGACGTCAAAGGATTCCCAAATTCAACCACAAAAGTCTGTCAAATTTGAGGTATTTCCTGTTGTAAAAGATCATTTTTCAGTTTTGCAAATAACTGATGGAGAAAGACGGAGGTACAGGCTTTTGTAAAATTTATTGTACATTTCAAAAATTAACATTATTTTCACAAAGGAGCGCAAATAGGCTAAACACAACTAGGCCTACCCCCTGTCAAAAAAATGACTTTTTACAATCAGACTTTATAACTTCATAACTTAAAAAAAAATTGATTATGATTTGTTTTCTGCGTTATTTTCCAAATTTCCATAAAAAAAAATATTTTCCAACAGATGAAAAAAATGGTCTGACCTCACTAACTAGGGCCTATCCGTATTACTTTCTTGTACGACTATGTCGCTATGAGCAGCCACTCCGTTTATTATAATTTTTATAGTCAGATTCACATTAAATTCATCAACCAGGATTATTGAATTTTGCGGATTTCTCAGTCAAATCTCAACCAATTTTTATTAAATTTTACACACACTATTTTCCATTCATGTCGTGACTACCCTGGAAATTTCACGAAGTTTTGAAAAGTATTTTAGAAGCTGGACCATTTGACATACATGTAATAAAATTTTGAGACGAAACTAGACCTAATGGGTTTATAGAGGGCAACATTTTTATTTATTTACTACATGTAAAATCCTCTGACTTCTTAAACAAATACTTATCAAAAATTCGCGAAACTTCCAGGGTAGTCACGACATGAATGGAAAATAGTCTATAGTAAAAGTCACTTTAAATCTGTCACTTTCGCGTTGCATGTTTTTCGCTCATTGCTCAAGCAATTTTCATCGGATTTTCATGAAATTTGAAAAGCGTTAGTTTCTAGTCTTATGGCACCTGCACTGAAAATTTCTAGAAAAAATATTATGTAGTTTAAAAGTTAGACCATTTTACATGTAGTTTTTGCGAATTATGACGCTCCTCTATAAACCCATTGCACGCTATCAGCTCCACTCACGCAATTCCACTAGATCTACATGTCAAAATCAAATGGTCTAACTTTTGAAATACTCATTCAAATTTCACGAAATTTTCAGGGTAGGCGCCGGAAAAGTTGAAAAGAGTGCTTGCAAAATTTCATGGAAATTGATTTAGAATTGACTGGAAAATCAGCTAAAAACAGCCAACGCTGGTGGAAGTTGACTGCAACTAGACTAGTATACTGAGGCTAAGTATAGTGTGTGTAAAATTTCATGAAAATTGGTTGAGAATTGACTGAGAAATCCGCGAAATTCATTCACCACAGTTAATCAATAATGTGAATCCGACTATAATGTAAATGTTCAGCCTTTAGGCCATTTATGTGGTGTAATGACCATTGCTTTGTTTTCGCTTATTCCGTTGTTTTCCACAAATTTCGTTTGTTTTCGCTGTTCATACCGACTGCTCATTTTATAGTGGCATTCACATTAAAAATCGCATTTTAGAGGGATCATATGGTGTTACTGATTCACTATTTACGTGGAAAGTACTCACAATATCGACCTAAAACTGTGAGTCAGTATAAAACATATGTTCTCCCACATCACATACACCGATACAGCACCACCAATCCAGCAGACCAGGAACACCATTCCCGTCGGGACAGCCCTCTACATCCTCGAATCGTGCAATGCCGTATCGACGACTTGAAGATGATGATACTCTGATGGAGAGCCATATCACTATGGTGTAGACACATACATGAACATGACGAACATCCTCAGTGTGTATGTAATTATGTAGCCAATAATCTTGTTTTCTTTTTTAACAGACTGAATAATTATGTTTTATATCTAAAGTTAACGGTTGTGACAGATATTCCTCCGATTGAATGTCAAATATTGACACATACATGAACATGACGAACATCCTCAGTGTCTATGTAATTATGTAGCCAATAATCTTGTTTTCTTTTTTAAAGACTGAGTAATTATGCTCTATATCTAAAGTTAACGGTTGTGACAGATATTCCTCCAATTGAATGTTAAATGTTAAACCATACATTTCCATTATTTTCGCTTGTGATAGATGATTTGATAAATTAAATAGTTTATTTATTTTGTCAAACGACTACACACGAGCGTGCGTATCTCGATGGTTATATAAATACAAGTTGAAAGGATGGCGTCTGATGTATTATTTCTATGATCCGATATTTTTACAGACTATTCCAGCATTATAAATGTGTCAGTTTTGTTAATAACTCTGTGTTCATAACTGTTCAAATACCTAATATATGTATGCGTATTTAATCATGAGAACTTTATGGATTTTGTCTTCATAGTATTATTTTCAAATTTAATTTAGAAACATAATTAGTGGTACTAATATTCAGAAATCACACAGTCTCATTATGTACAGTTTGGTAACATTTTTAATGGTTTATTATACCCATCTGTATCTGTCACAGTACTCATCAGTTGCTTACATTGTTTATGCAGTTATATATACTTACTTTTAGGTTATATAGTTGGATAAAAAAGTGCAACACAAATATTAATTTTGTTAGTATTTTAGTGTTTCAAATTATGACTCGAAGAGTATCGAACTTATGAATCTCTCTCAGTTGATTAAAACGAGATATGCGTTCCTCGTATTCAACGATAAGTGTGCTTTTAATTTAAACATGAAATGTAAATACACAATACTTGGTAATTTCTGTCGCGGTTATCATAATCAGTTGCTATAACCATTTGGATAATCTACTAAATGTACATGCAGATTGAATGTTTTATGATCATAACATGGTAAATACTACTAATTTAGTATGTTAAATAATTATTTTTGTTTAGAGAAACATATATATATATTATTATTATTATTATTTTTTTATTATTTTTTTTTGTATATTTTATATATCAGGATGTAGATTATATTATTGCTTTTCAACGTTCGTCCCGCCAAACACCGGTCGTTGCGCCAGTGATGGTTTAATGTTGCAATGGTCGCAGCGGTGGACCAGCATTGGATCAACACTCGCTTATGACACGCCTGGCGGGGCTTTAAATTGAGACAATATGTTTACGAACATTATGTGTGTACACAGTGTATCACATGTTGGTGTGGCACGTCTGTTAACTAGTCCATTATTCATAACTACACCATGATTGTGTCAAAGCTGATCCCTCCAATCACGAGGCGTTGACCCGACGTTGTTTCAATATTGGAAATGCTGACCCGGCATTCAAGCAGGATTGGGTCAACGTATCGTGTTTACTGGGATGGTCAACAATGTTACAATATTGACAGAACACAATAAGGTCGGTGCTGTATGTGTTGTGCCCATGTTGGTTAAACGTTGGGCTTTAGGATATATCACCGAAAATCATTACATTTTGCCTGGTAGCACAGTGACTGCATGTCGCTATGCCTCACTGCATTCGATCTGTTCACAAATCTGTTTACTGCAACTGAACATTAGTTTTGCCACTACGGTCACTAATACCCAAACATTCAAACTTAGGCCATATCTTGACACGTACATATTTCCTCACAATTGTACTCAATTTCACTGTTTTTTGGTAATTTTTTGTTTGATTTGATTCATATTGTGGTTTCCACATTTCACTCACGATGCCGACAGCATTCGTGTCCATTGTTTATCTGGGATTGTTAACTTTGTTCTTTTTTTTGCACCATGCACACTTTTGTCTACATTTCCGATCTGAATATGTCGGTAATCGGTTACCTTTACAGATGCTATATATGTATGTCTATTTTACAAAATCACAATGTCAATTGATGTAGCACACTATCGAATGTCGATAGGTACATTTCATGGCCAGCAAAGTATCACCCGCTGGTCTTCCAATCTTTTATTTTGGAAAAATATTGCTCCTTTTTTTCTTATAACGTGGATGATTTACCAAATGCATCTTTCTCGCTCTGGTGATGTGGAATCGAATCCTGGTCCAATTTTACAATCTCTTTCAATAGGAGCTCAGAATGTACGTAGCTTAACCGCTACAACCCGGAACCCAGAAACAAAATTAGATCTTATTAGCCTTATGTGTAGTATTACCTCTCTAGATATATTTGGAATTAGTGAAACATGGCTGGATGATTCAATACTAGATGACCAGATACTCCTGCCTGGATTTTTACCGCCTATTAGGAAAGACCGTCGAAGGGATGGCGGTGGTGTAGCTGTGTACATATCTGAGAACGTAGCCGCTAAAAGGTGTCCTCTTATTGAACCGACATCGGGAGAATATATTTGCATTGAAGTCGACATCAAATGTACGCCACATCTACTTTGTTTTTTCTACCGACCACCTAGTTTAAATATAAATGTCTTTATTGACAATATTTTTCATATAATAACCAAAGCGAAATTTTACTCAATCCATAATATATATTTAATTGGAGATTCAAATACAAAGCACCAAGAGTGGTGTACATACGATGCCACATCCTCGGATGGAAAAGCTCTGAAAAACTTTTTCGACTGCAATGATTTTTCTCAGTTGATAGACGAGCCGACCAGATTTGGAAATACTTCACACTCTTGCATTGACCACATTTTTACAAACTCTACTTTTAATGTGAATGAATTTGGCACCTTACCTAAAGATAGCTGTTTTGATCACTGCCCTATATATTTCAGACTATACCCTCAAACCTCATCTATACATACTGCTTATAAACGAACGGTGTGGAATTATAAAAATGCAAATTTCCTTATGTTCCGAATCAGTCTAATGAATGTTGCGTGGAACACCATATTCACAACTGGTGATATTAATGAAATTACAAATAATTTTATGAATCTTTTAACATATAATGCAAAATTATTTATTCCCTGCTATGAAACAACGATACGTCCCAGAGACAAACCCTGGTTTAACAGCGAAATTAGGAGATTAATGAGGACTAGAAACAGACTTCATTCCAGTTTGAAGAACAAACCACAAGACATAAGGCTGCAGAATAAGTTTAAAACGATTCGGAACAAAACGGTATCTGAAATTAGAAGCGCTAAAATAAACTACCAGTTGAAGCAATTTGAAACGGTTAACAGTGGGAATCCAAATTCTAAGACATGGTGGCAAACATGTAAAGCATTACTGTATAATAAACCAGTTATTAAAGCTCCTCTTAATAATAATGGCTCTCTGGTGACGGATAATAAGCACAAAGCCGACATTTTTAATCGCTACTTTGTTGAACAGTCCACTCTTGATAAATCTGCTGCAAAACTACCTCAGACACCGCCTCGCTATAACGCCACTATATATAATATTACTACAAATCCACTTGAGGTATACAAAACATTGAATAAACTAAAACCTGGTAAAGCTACAGGATCGGACAATATCAGTAATCGAATACTTACAGAGACCTCATCTGCTTTAGCTGAACCTCTATCTATCTTATTTAATAAATGTATCGCAAAGGGCACCTTTCCTGATGCTTGGAAACAAGCAAATGTGATACCATTATTCAAGAAAGGTGATATGACACAATGTAACAACTACAGGCCTGTTAGTTTACTACCATGTATTTCGAAAGTGTTTGAAAAAATTATTTTCCAACATTTATTTAGCTATTTGAAAAATCAAAACATAATTTCTAGCAAACAATCAGGATTTATTCCAGGTGATTCCACTACTAACCAGTTATCCATTATATGTCATAACATCTATTCAGCACTTGATTCCGGAGATGAAGTACACGGTGTCTTTCTGGATTTTTCAAAGGCCTTCGACAAAGTTTGGCATACAGGCCTACTATATAAACTAAAAAGATATGGCGTTGCTGGAAATATTTTGGAATTAATTAAAAGTTACTTAAAAAATAGGAAACAACGTGTTCTGGTAAATAACACAGAATCATCATGGCTTGAAATAACTGCCGGGGTTCCTCAGGGGTCAGTCCTTGGGCCACTTCTGTTTTTAATTTATATAAATGACATTTGTAATTCGATAGAATCTGACCTATTTCTTTTTGCTGACGACTGTTCGCTTTTCCAAAAAGTGAACTGTAACCGCCGAAAGGCTGCCAAAATACTGAATCGTGACCTGGCAAAAATTTCCAAGTGGTGCAGGGACTGGCTTCTGACGCTTAGCCCATCCAAATCTGCAACTATACTTTATTCACGTAAAAATAAATTATTACCTTATGTGCCAGTATTGGTAAACAATACTGTCATAAAACAAGTAGATAGCCACAAACACTTAGGCATTGTCTTGAACAAAACGCTATCATGGTCTGATCATATCAACGAAATAACAACCAAGGCAATGAAACGTGTCCATTTACTCCGTTTATTTAAGTACAAAATGAGTCGCTCAGCACTACATCGCTGTTACCTTTCTTTTATACGTCCACTTTTAGAATATGGAGATGTAGTTTTCGACAACTGTTCCCAGAATGATAAAAATACCCTTGAGAATATTCAATATAA
This sequence comes from Flabesymbios commensalis, assembly GCA_964017125.1. Classification (NCBI taxonomy): domain Eukaryota; kingdom Metazoa; phylum Annelida; class Polychaeta; order Terebellida; family Flabelligeridae; genus Flabesymbios; species Flabesymbios commensalis. The sequence goes on along the minus strand of OZ024908.1, from coordinate 23,058,280 downwards.
TGCGCTGCGTCTGATCACAGGTTGTAAGAAAGGTACATCACGCCAACTGTTACTGGAAGAAACTGGACTTTGTACTTTGCAAACCAGGCGAACGTTTCATAAAATTTTAAAATTCCATAGCATAGTATTTAAAACCTGTCCTGTCAACCTCCATACCTTTTTAACGCGCCCTCTGGGGAACAGCAGAAATACCACTAGAGCCAGGGGGGAGTTCAAATACTTGGGACATCGTTGCAGAACATCATACTTTCGTTATTCCTTTTTCCCTTCAAGTACACATTTATGGAACCTGCTACCGTCCAGCATACGTTGCTGTTCTCAAAAAGCTCTATTTAAATGCAAACTAACTGACTACCTGAAAGTTAGGTCCATAGTACCCAAACATTTTTATATCGGCAATCGACTTGATCAAATTAATCTCTGTCAAATGAGGTTAAACTTCTCTTCATTAAATGGGGATCTATATAACAAATCTTGTATACCCAGCCCCATGTGTACATGTGGGCCTCTAATCGAATCTGCTAGACATTATTTTTTCCAATGCAGCAATTACACTTTTCAACGCGAAACTATGCTAGAAAAAATATCTCGGTTAATTCCTCCAGAAACAAGAATAGATTACGAACTTCTTGTCTCGGGATCTTTTACACTGCCCCCCGAAATAAATATAAAAATATGCCATTTTGTTTTGTTATATATTAACGAAACATCGCGTTTTGGGATGTAGCCAGATACCTGCATTTTATGTTAATTTTAAGATTTTGTTTCCTAATTATAGTGTGTACTTTTGTATTTCTCTGTTTCGAAATGTGTGAATATATAATGTTATTTTTGAGCCGCCTTGAAGGCATCTTTCATGCTTATTGTGTGTATTCATATTTTTTGCTTCTTCGTAAATGTGGGTGACAATGTTGTGTATTTGCTCGGTCACATTGTTATGGTATTGCATAGAGGTGCCGATGTTTAATTTATACATGTTTCACACCACATTATATTATTATTACTATTTGCACTTGCACCTGCACTGAGGAGACACTGACCTTAGCTTTGTAGCTATTTGTAAATCCTCGTTAAATAAATATGTTTACAACAACATATGTTCTACCTTAACACTAACTTATTTTAATTTGATTAGCTGAAATAATGCCACAGATTGAACGGGTTGAAATATTACTTGATATAGTTATGGTCCGCCACTCAACCAAATAAACAACTTATGTTCGCTGCACGTGTACACGTGGACAAGTCAATTCAGTCTGACGGGTTGAGCAGGTTGTTTTAATTGTTAGTTGTGCAGGTGCGTTGTATATCAATCAGGCTCTGTTATCCACTTAGCTTATTGTGTATGCAGGTACCCGCATGAGCTGATCAGCACGCCCCTTTGCAGGTGAGGGGTGGCTGGGGCTCCTGATGGGTGGGAAACATTGCCACCATGTGCAATTTGATTGCGCAATTTATTTTCAATTATCAGTTTTGAAAAGTGAATGTTGTTGTAAAATAACATTTACCTATTTAGCGTCAATCACAGATGTATTATTACTCAATGTAGCCTAAACACGGTAAATGGGAAGTGAACATAGTCATCGATTTCATTTCACTTCCTTTCAAACAATAATTTTATGCCAATATAATGTAAGGTGCCTTACTTTTATGTACTTTTAATATCACTGTATACGTTGATATATTTGTATTTTGTTTGAATAAATTATATTGATTTGATTAGATTTAATATAGTACATAACTGGTAAGCAACAATAAGGAAAATGTTGAACAAGATAAGTGAATAGAATGAATTTAAAAACAGTTTTTGTTTGTTTATATAATTATAACTTTTGTATAATAATAACATTCGGGAAATTTATATAGGCCTATTGTGATGCTAACCTGGCTATCAAGTGATGTTGTCTGACCGTCTGCTACGCTGGTCCAGCATTCACCCGACGTTGCTTTAATGTATCTTGTTTAATGGGTGGCCATCGAATATAGTTTTATGAATACACGTAGGCCTACAGCTGGCCAAACACATTTTAATGTTGAGTCACTGTGACTGTGTAGGACGCTTGTCTAACTTTAACTGTTATGTATATTAACCCAAGTATGGGATTGAATGCCTCTTGTTTTTTGGTGCGTAAAAAACACTTGCCAGTCATATCAGCCGGCATATCACTCCCCAGCTTCATTCAGTCACACGCTTTGGCACAGGCATTGCAAGCGGTGGGCCAGCGTTACAGAAGTTGCCCCAGCAATAATCAGTCTGTACATGTATACGCCTAATCAAGTGCCCGCATATATTGCGTATCGTGTCTCTATCCAAAATAATATACATGAGGCTTTCAGCCAATGTTAGGCCAGCGTCGCAGATGGTGAGCCAACATTGACCTGATATTGTTTCCCGAATTTTATAAACAGACTATAAAAAAAAACAATAAAAAAAATGAAGTCGAGTGGGCTGAACCAAAGTACCAGGATGACAGACAATGTGGACAAGAGGAAAGATCAACAAACATGATTGGCGGAATTTTGTGGAGATGTTTTTTTCTTTCCTCACTTCACAGCCAGTAACCTCACTCAATTTAATAATCGTCTGAAAATTAAATCGCCCCATCATACAAAGTAAGTGAATATGTGAAAAAATCGACCAAAAACGGTAAATATCGATATGAGAGCGAAAAAGCATCCACCACGGTGAAAGGTGAATCTTATTAGCCTATATTATCGCTCAAGTTCAACTTGAAAGTTCAGCCATGTCATGATTAATATAATTCTAGGGGTCTATTGATTAGATTACATTTACAAAGTCACTTATAGTAAATACAAATTGAATTAATGTATTTCTATCAGGCCATATCCACCTGGATTAATTAGAAAAATTAAGTGGAAAAAAGAAATTCATCACACGAAGTTCTTACTCAAAACAAAACGTGAACGCCGCTGCTTTCGTGAGGAAGCTAGCCCTGGAAGTCAGCTGCCCGGGCCCTCCGATACCCATTGCTCGTATCGGGTAGGGGAGGATGAGAAAATTGGGCAATAGTGTGAGTTGGGCCACCTCCGATATCACAGTAACGTAAAGTATCGTGACCAGGTGCCCCCGTCTAACAAATGAACGATAAGCTCATGGTCATGGGTCGTGGCCCAACTCTCCCAGATAGGGAGAGTTGGGACACTGTGTGGGAGAGTTGGGCCATGCAACGATAAATTGTTTTATGACTATAGTGATTAAGATGTACATCATTAAATTGTTCCTGTTTTATTTTTGTGCTGTGCCTATTTTGAAGTATCTGTACCAACATGCTCTATGTGACCCAACTTTCCCAGGCATGGCCCAAGTCTCCCAAAACATGGCCCAAGTCACCCCACTCCTAGTAGGTTAAGATTGTTTGGCATGGTCTTAATGGCATTATGATCACACGTGACCCTGTGAGAAAAGAAACTGACATTTGCAGTGCAGTGTAGAAATTTATTTACAGTGGATAGAGAATGCATCAGTGGTTATATACAGTGGGGTTCACATGTGAATTACAGGTTGGGGGGAGATGACGGGTTAGGCCTTACTTGAAAAACTACACCGTTGGTGTCGTACACAGATTGGGTGGCAGTGAATTCCAGTCTGTGATTATTCGGGGGAAGTAGCTGTATTCGTATTCATCTGTTGATGTGCTGAGTTGTCTGTATCTGTAGCTGTTTTCTTTTATGTTTGTGGTGTGGCGTGTAGTTCTGAGGGGTATTTGTATATGGGGGGGGGGGGGGGGAGGTGGGCATGGCGATTTTCTGATGGCAAATTTTGTAGAATGTAGTACTAGTCTACTTTGTGGACGTCGGACCGAAAGAGGACGACAATTCAGTTGTTTATGTAAGGAAGAGTCACTTGTGTAGTGTAAATAGTCATGATGGACCTATCTTGCTGCATAGTTTGGTATTTTGTTAACATGGTTAGGGTTGTACATTTTTTTAATTTTTTTTACAAATTGTACATATCTTTTGCCGTGTGTGGATCCCAGATGTATGATGCATATTCAAGTTTAGGTCTGACTATTGTTTTGTATGCCTGTGATTTTAAAGTTGTGGAGGGTGTTTGAGGTTTCTTTTCAGCATGTTTTGTGTCTTCTGTGCTTAGTTGGTTGTGTTTTGTATGTGTATTGTCCATCTTAGGTCTAATTGTAGCTCTGTGCCAATATATGGGTGGTGCGTAACTGGTGTTACGTACAGTGGTGTTGTCCGTTGTGTAGGTGTGTATGATGGGCTGTTTCTTTCTGTGGGCGTGTAAGGTGTGACAGTTGTTTATGTTAAAAGACATTTGCCAGGTGTTAGACCAGTCAACTAATTTCTGAAGATATTGAAGCTTTAAACAGTCTAATTTTAAATTTATATCTCTGTAGAGTACGCAGTCATCTGCAAAAAGTCAAATGTTTTGAATTGATGTTTTGGTTGATGTCATTGATGTAAAAGAGGAACATGAGAGGGCCAAGAACTGTGGCACCCCGTAGTGACTGGTACTTGATCAGGCAATTCTCCATCAGCTGTGTTTACTAAAAATCGCTAAATGTATAATTTATGTGCCTTGTCATATCGCATAATGTCGCCCAATAGGCAATCAATTTGATTTAAGCATTTAATCTGTTTTTCAAGAACTGTAGGCCTAACAATTACACAATTGCACATTTTATGTGTACTTAGTTAATGAGTGTGTATAGACCGCAAGACAAAAACAACACATGTATGTGGCGGGTTCGATCAACAAGGAAGCATGATGTTGTCGCTAGGCCCCCATGACGCACAAAGAGGTTCGTATCTGACAGGTATTGAGTTGTGTATTCAAGTGTAATATGCATGGATATGTAGGCCTACACCAATGATCCCACGTTGACTACACATCAGAAGGAATACAGACTCAAACATCACATGATATCCACCAGATGTACACGTGGATAGGTACACCAATAATCCATGTGAAAAACACACGTGGAAACCAAGTGAAACAAAATCAGGTGGCATTCTTTACATGATATCCATGAGATATCCACGTGAACGGGAACACCATTAATCCACATGAAACAATTCATGTGGAATACACCTGATAATGTATACCAATAATCCACATGAGAGATGCAACGAGGATTACACTTAAAAAATAAGGCTCAAGCTTCACTTGATATCCACTTGTAAATCAACACCAATAATACACATGGAGAAATCCACATGGAATACACCTAGATATTTATTGGAACACATGTCCACCAATTTTCCACCCCAATTACACGTGGATTCCACGTTGTGTGCTTGCTGGGTAAAAATTTAGACTGGCCACCGAACCCAGCCTTACAATTGTATATAACAGAAAAAAATAGAATGCGTTACACAAAATAGCACACATTACATTTTGTAACGTATTTTAGTAACGTCGTCTATAGTTCATCCGTTTCGTAACAAAACTACAAAACACTCACACTATGGTCAATAATGCTTTTTACTCTCTGAAGATGCTAATACTGGTCTATTTCCACCATTTTGGCTTGTGATTATCCCTCCCCCCCCAAAAAAAAAAAAAAACTTTACCTGCCTCAAAATTACATACAGGGGTATAAGAACTATTATAATATGTAAATAATATTAGTATAATAAGTAAATTTCGGATAGGAATACATCAGTCAAACGTGTCAAATGTGCCGGGAGTAACGTTTTGATTATTGCTTCTAGGTCTGCTGCTTTGACATAAATGATCTTAACAAAACATAATGATATGCAAAATTATGTGAGGCCTGAAGAATCTGTGCGCGTTCACACAGGGACGGACTGTGTTGATCTGTCGGCCCATGTGAATGTGAATGATAAAGTCTATCTGTCCCACTTGTGAGTATCTGCACCTAAAATTTACTGATAATGTCATTAGGTCAGCACCCTTTTATAATACACACTAGTTCTATATATAGGCCTAATCAGCGTGGTATTGATGAAGTTGAAAAAAAACACGACACGTTTGTAAAATGATCTATGTTCGTAACCAGTTGGTAACTTCCAAGACATATTTTCTACAGCTCACTTTTCTGATGGGAAGATAAACGCACGTAACTAATTGCTGATACATGCGTGCCCGTGATCTGTAGGCCTGTGCATTTAATAATGCATACACCAAGTTCGTTTTTGGGTCCAAGTGTTATTTTCATACTAAAGATGACTTTCTTTACCTGTTACAAACGTACGTAGATAACAGCTAGGTGACAGACACTGTAGGCTCAGGCTACTAGCCCAAATTAATTCAAATTTACAGGCTGACCAATGACACAGCCCCGTCGGGGGATTGAAGGCTACATAACATAATCTATCCAGTCCTTGTATGCAAACACCGTGAATGAACAGACACATGTTCCAAACGTAGATACAGCTTCAGATGCTTATAAAACATCCCCAATGGATATAGGCCTACAAATGGAAGAAAGAACAACAAATCAGATTGTGCCGAATAGGCCTGTATAAAGACTTTTGAAACTCCATAAAGGGACTGTGCTATTAATATAGTCTTGCAAGACGGGTTGGAGTTTTTAGTTTGCTGGTTGTTACTAACTTTAATTAGTAAGTATTAGTTACTTACCATTCAAAGTTCACTATAAATTGTGCCCAGCGTCAGAATAAACTATATATTCTCTTGTCCATAGTGGAAGAGCGTTTGAAAAATCTTCGTTTTTTTTTAATAGCACCTGTCCACAATAATAACATATCTTGGAAAAAAATTTCTATCATGATATGTCAAGGTATCTGAGATAAAGGTGGACATCATTCTATTCTGCATTTTGTATTATTAAGGTAGGTGTATTTGTATAAATGGAGGCCTATCTAATCCTTGGACCACATTCTAGAAGATAATTTGTATTAACCCAGGTTACACTGCTATGGGTGACTAAAATCGCCCAAATACACCAAGCTCAACTTGCTGTGGGCAACTCTGGTCGCCCAGTAAATCCTAAAAAATAAATAAACGAAGCTGACCACAACAAACGAACCTGTATGCAAAGTAGGCCACCGTTTTAACAAGCGAACCGGTTCGACTATTAGAGACAAAATAGTCACATTTATGATATTTTAATTTCGGTAATATTGTTTTTATTATATGGGTCTGGTCACACTAAACTAGGCCAAAAGTGTTACATGATAAGACAAAATTAAAACACATTATATCTTATTTTTGTTGCATTTCCTGATAGTACAATATCTGTAGTTTGTTGCTGAGAAGTTGCAAGTCAATTCGCTTGATGTGGAGCTCAGGAGATGCTTTTTTCTGAGCCTGGCGCTTTCAGGGTCACGTACGTGATGCTTACATAATTCTCGTTTGAAATGGGGGGGGGGGGGTATAATAGCTAAACCGGTGAAATTGTTGTAAAGAGATGATCTTATACAAGGGTGATATGTTAAAACAAACAGAGTCGACAGAACGAGATACCAATGGAAGAAACATACCTTAGACACCACCACCCCAACTGTACTCAAATGTGGGACGTAAAGTTTTTTTTACATGAATACTATGATACCTTTGATATATTGTTGGTTTTTTTATATAATAATGTTGCCAGTAGTGAGCTGATCTGGGAGACCACACGTGAAGATGAAAGCAAATTACTGAATAGAACAGGGAGTGTATTGTACGTATGTGATGTTTGACAAGTCACGTACCTGATTTTTCTCAGTACGTGACTGTTGACATGATTATGAGCGTCAGTATCAGAGCTATTATATACATTTACTCTAGACAAGTGTTTGAAAATGTCAATAATCAAATACGCTGCTAGCAGTCAAAGATCACATACAAGACTCTTCTGTTATGGCAAATACGTTTTTGACCTTCTTGGACTTAACTTTTCATAAAAGCAACAATTATCGCTCAGGCATAATACAAATTTACCTGTCATTATCTTGTTTGTCCTTGAATTGATATATCTACTCTGTACGCCCCACCATCGATGTACCAAGGAGTACTTGAACAAGCAATAAACGTACATTTTTCGGTAACGTGTGTATGATTTGTTGACACCCACAACTTGCCACCTACATATCTCACATATGGCAGCACGTTTTGATTTGGCAGCAAGGCTGCTTCAAAGAACTATTCGCCAAATAACTTCTGCACACCCTTGCATAGCAATTGACTCATGTAAGAAATGGTGATGTGTGGTTAAAGATCGTGGTAAAGTACATGATGCTCAAATTGCAGGGCTGGCCAATTGTCGCTATGTCGCACATCAGAGCTACAGACAAGGTAAACACGCACCAAAGGGTTATATTGCGCGACAAGAAATGACTCTAGAAATCGCCCACATACATATAGGCAGGCTACATAATGGAATGCTATGGATGCAATGGATCCAAGTCCTTAAAATCTGAAAATATTTTTTTCTGGTGCCCATTTTAGTCTGTGTAGAGCGCCAATCAATGCAACTTTTGGTCAGCCCTGTCAAAATGGTTTGCATCCATTCAGAAACAAATGATTATTGAAAAGCCAAGGTTTATAGGCCTATAATATGGATGGACTTCCATCGAAATAAAACTTAAGACTTCAGAGTACATGTTTTTATATCTGTTATCTCATTTCAAAGAAATTACACGAAATGATGAGTAGGGCCTACTTTCCTGGGAGATAAAAAATATTTGCCTGAGGGTGAATATACAATTTAAGGGTCATTTGGTGTCTTTTGGCTATTCTGAGCGAATTTATGCATTGTGTGGGTCCGAATTTATTTAATATTGTCCTATGGGCAATACGATAAGCTGAGAACAAAAAATAATTCAATATCTCAGACGAATATTTTTTTATTCAACATGCAATGTGCTTAAATACAAGAATTTGTACACAAATGCAATGTCTCCCAATATCTAACACCTGAAACATAGACTGTTTTACCATGGAAGATCTCTTGAAAATAACTTAACCCCGAGTTATTTTGTAGCGCAATTGTTATGTTCAACGGAATTTATTCATATACAGACATGAACTCAATATAAAAATTTGCCAAGAATACATTTACTGAGGCTTTTTAGCTGGTTCACGCAAACCGGTCAACTCAGCAACGCCAGTGTTATCTACACTCCTTAAATTGTGGTGTGATACCATTCAATTACTTTGATATATGCAGAGACAGCTGCAAAGTCCCAATATTTTGAGGTAGGTGAAATATTTGTAAACATTCAATCTGAACTGCTATCTTATAACCAAAACAATCACCCCTGAAGCGTATTCAATTTCTGTGTCAACTCAGAAACGCTCATAATTTAGCAAAAAATCATTGAAAACATGTTAAACTGAGCAAAGTGCTTGATAATGATGGCCATCCCCCTACCGCATCGGTGGGCAATGATACATCTATTTTAAATACATTAAAGATCGTTTTATGTTGTCCGTATTCAACTCAGCAACATTATTATTTCGATCAACTCAGCAACGTTTATGAGTTGATCACTCAACTCAGAAACGTTGCTGAGTTGACCAAATTTAGCTTTCTGTCTCACTAATGTAATTAAGACTAAAAACGTAACTCTATAAATGTAAAATGCAATTTAAAAATACGTTTTTAATTAAATTAGACTGAGAGCGTATTTGCTTATGTAGACATTTTTACAACAATGAAAAAACGTTTCTGAGTTGAAAACAAAAACGTTGCTGAGTTTACTGAATTCTGCTTTCTGTCCCTCTTTTTGTAATTAAAATTGAAATTTTAACTCCGTCAATGTGAAATGCAGTTGAAAAGAAGCTGCTTTTGATTGAATTAGAGTGAGAGAGTATTTTAGAAGTTGTTTACATAAATAAAACTACAAATAACACTTAGTCAAATTTCTAAATCAAATTTACCCTCATTATATTGGCATGTATGTATTGTACAATGGCCTCCGAAATACATTTTCAAATTAGGCTTGTTATGATCCCATTTCTTTTTTGTCTTTATGATGATGAACCAATTTTTTTAAAGAAAATGGGGCTCAAGTGTTTAGAGATCTCGTAGATGCGCTCAAAACATGCCTTTTACGTGCAATTATCGTGCTTTATCAACTCAGACACGATAATGTCAACTCAGCAACTATATAATTTCACAATAAAATCACTGTTCTGTGTTAGGAATTTTTATTTCAAAAAGTGTTATAACTACTAACATATCAATAAACTATCATACAAAGCAATTTATGATCTTTAAAATTTGAAAATGATCAAATATATATATATAATTCGTTGCTGAGTTGACATTTTATTTTTACGGTCCTTCACAAGAACACATATTTTTTTTGAAATCTGTTTGAGATTAAGCTCTGATATTTTAAATGTGTATCACATAGACCCTACCCTCAATATCTGACCCTAGTATATATAATTTGAAGCGACTTATTTTTTTTCAAAAATACAGATTGAAAGACCCCTTAAATTGTATATTCACCCCTGAACGTCATGTAGGCCCTACGTTACCTTTGTGTTCAGAATGCATACAAACTATGTAAAAAGCAGTAGATTACCCCCATTGTGGTCCGAAATTCAACTCTGATCATTATTGCACATAATTTAATGAAAAACAGCTAAGTATGCGGTAAACAGAGACCTTTATTCATCCTCTCAAAATGTGATGTCTGGCGATGTAACGTTTGACATAGGGAAAAACGCACTTGTCATGGACATGATTTAACAACAAAGTCACAAAGAATGAGCCAATATATGACATTTTCTATGAAAAGTACACTCCATAGTGTCGATTTCCTACCCACCAAATATTACGGTGGTGAAATAAATATAAATATTGATAAAATGTGTTCAAACACGACAACCCTCAGAATCAGCCACTGGCCTAGTTTAGTGTGATCAGACCCATATGTTTATATTTCATTTAATGTAGAACAATCCATAGATCAAATAATTTACACCTAGTTAGTGTTTCATATGTTTTAAACCTGTTTATTTAGTGCTACCAACCAAATATAACACAATAATGTGGAAGTCCCCAGATCTATGGCTATGCCCAGTACCCATACCCTAGCACTCAAAGGTTTGAACTCGAGAATCCAGGTCAAGTTATCACATGTCCAAATAAACTTGTCCTATATATTTTCATTTAAAAAATGAGTTTATACAACACAAGACGAGTTCGAGTCAATCCCTTTATACCGCATTTTAACATTTGAAATATTTTAACAATTTATTATAATCTTTCTCATTTTAATTTTGATTGTCTTTTAGAAAAGCATAAATTTTATTTCGGCCTTTTCCTGGTTTCAGCTCAGTTAGTGCTGAATGGCAATCCATCAGCGGGAAGAAAGTAAAATGGCGTCCTCACATTCAGAAAGCTGGTATTTTGGATTGTTAGGTCTTGCTGAGAATTTTAGGATCTCTAATCCTCCTAATATTAGATTGTGCATCCACTGTTTGCAAACGATTTTTAATTTCAAGCCTCCACCGCGGATTGAAGCCAGGACACATCTTCAACTGGGCCTTGTTTTTAAAGCCCATACGAAAAACATTGACCTGGCCCAAACACACTTGGAAAAAGCGGTATGTTTGACTTTGATAATGTTTATCATGATTATGTCATTAATTATGTTGTTTACATTGGTTTCATTGTAATTATAAATAGTTATAGAACTAGTCCATGCATTGTAGTCTACATATATTATGATTGTTAGCTTAATGAACTTCCCTTTTTTTAACAATATCATGTTAAAAACAATCTTTTTTTTTTGCAGTGGACGATGGTTCAAACTGTATCCTTGTGATTGTCGACTTCTCCTAGACCTAATGCTAGACTTGAGCCCAATGTCTAAATATCGGTATATAGTTATACAGCGGTGGGCAGGTGTCATGAGTCCAGTTGCCACAAATTGCTAGTCTACTTTTAGTTTTAACTAGGCCCTATCTATTTTGAACTGAAAAATTGACCATTCATTAATGATTAATTCTAGCCTAGTCTAGGCCTAGATCTACTCTTAATCATCAATAATAGTCAATTTTGAATATTTTATTATTTACAAATGTTACATTTACAGAGATTTTGCTTCTGTTGCCACATGACATGTCACAATTGACATTGCCATTGATATGTAGGCCTAGTGACAACAGCGATGTAGCGATGTGGTGACATTTGCGGTACGTCCATTCCCCAAAATATACTATAAACCCAGAAATAGACCTATTTAGGCATGCTAAATGTTATTATTTCTATTTAAACGTGTAATACAATATGTCTTTTGACCTGTGCATCTAGTTAGTGGCAAAACAGTAGATTTAAGTCGACCTGTGATATAAGCGTTTAAAAGCGTTAGCACGATCTTCTAAATGCAATTAGGCCTACTTAGTATAAAGTAAACATTAGCACTCACACGTCATAGCGCGATCTTCTAAATGCAACTCAGTGTATAATAAACTGAGAGTTCAGCGAGCGTAATTAACACTCACGCGTCTTAGAGTTGACACCTGTTAATTGTACTCTGGTAGAATCAAAAAATGGAAATGTGAGAAGTAGGCTATGCCATGATGCAATGATTAATGCTATGCTATGATTGAAAAACATACTTAAAGCGATGACACGCTAAGAGCTATCTATATAGCCGGAAGGTTATAGTCAGTATATTATAGGCTGAGTCATGATAGACCTGTGTATTTTACTTCTAAAATCGGGTTAAACTCATTAAATTGATTTGAAAAGTGGCACAAATGTTTATAACGAACCAATGCTCATGAAACAACCGGTATTTAGTGAATTAGTAAAGTATTTGTGGTCTATTTCGGTTTATTTCGGGGTTTATAGGTATATTTGGGCATATTTCGGGTTATGGACGCACCCGGCATTTCCCCACCACTGATTATAAATAGGCCTACACTTACTTTTAAAGTAAAAGTCACTTTAAATCTGTCACTTTCGCGTTGCATGTTTTTCGCTCATTGTTCAAGCAATTTTCATCCGATTGTCATGAAATTTGAGAAGTGTTAGTTTCTAGTTTTACGGCACCTGTCCTGAAAATTTCAAGAAAAAATATGTTCCTTAAAAGTTAGACCATTTGACATGTAGTTTTTGCAAATTGTGATGCTCCTCTATTAACCCATTGAGCGCTAATTCAGGGTTTGACACAAACTTTCATGAGCAGTGGTCCACAGGACAATCAGCTCAGAGGATCTGGTGGTCCTACAATTTTTTTAGTGGTCCTGACTTCAACTAACGTTACAACATTTGTAAATTTGTTCACCCTTCGATGTGTTTCCACATCAATAATTTTGGAAAACCACATAAGGCATGATGGATGATGATCGATCTCAATGTCAATAATTCATGACCCTCATGATTAAGAACACGTGTTTTGTTCAGTCAAAAGGGTGAGAGAAGGTACAGACTACAGTGTTTCTGGTATTATTACCCTCGAATGGTGACAATTGTTGAAATATCTTTGGGGCATGTTAAGATTCTGATCAGGGCTAGATATTTTCTGGTGGTCTTGGACCACCGTCAGTTGTGAACGCTGGCTATCAGCTTCAATCACGAAATTCCACTACATTCAAATGGTCTAACTTTTGAAATACCCATTCAAATTTCACGAAATTTTCAGGGTAGGCGCCGGAATACTTGCATACAGTGCTTGAAAAATTTCATGGAAATTGATTCAGAATCGACCGAGAAATCAGCGAAAAACACCCAACGCTGGTGGAAGTTGACTGCAACTATAACGGTGAAGTACAGGGGAACAAATTCGTCATTTTTATCCACTCGCCAGCCGGGCTAGTGGAACTAAAAATCCACTAGCCCAATATGATTTTTAGCTCCCGCCGTCACCGTAGGTGAGACAGAGGGAGCTATGGATTCCGCCTCTGTTTTTTTTTACTCTTCTTTTGCCTATAACTTTGTAAGAAAATAAGCTAGGATTACAATTTTTGGTATGTGGGTTACTTCCAGGTGGATAATGGAAAGGTTAAAATATTTTTAATCTGAATTCAATACGCAAGGTCGCAGAGGAGAAAATGATGATGTTACAGCGTTGGGCCGTTTGTGAACAATTCGTTTTCAGAGCATATCTCTGAAAGTACTTGTCCGATTGTCTTCAAATTTTACACACAACACCCCTGGGGGATCTTTTTGTGCCTTTTGTGGTATATGAAGATTGACCTACTTTTGGTCGAGGGCCCCTTGATGGATTATATTTATAATTGTATATGCCTGACAGGTTTCTGCTCAGAAATTGGGCAGTGGTCACTGGTGTCATACTGCAGACATGTTTTGTACTCAGAATATTAGTCTCATCTAAGTTCTACATATAAGGAACTGCAAATTATGTGTGCTCTTATTTACACAACGCAAACAGTGTCAATATTTATTCATGACTCAGATCAGAAAAAACAAACTAACATATTGTAGTGCTGGACTTCAGCGAGGCTCAGTCCTAGGACCCGTTCTATTCCTTCTTTATATCAATGACCTACCAAATACTTTTTGCTGATATCGCCATCTTTTATTCAGAAATAAATTCCATTTCAGACTCTCAAATCCTCCAACAAGATCTAAATAAATTGACCGTCTGGGAGAAAACCTGGTTAATGGAGTTTAATCCAATTAAGGGGGACCAGTAAACGAAATCCACAATAAAACAGTACGAAGGGTAAGCTCAACCAAATACCTTGGGAAATACCATCAGCTCTGATCTAATTTGAAACAGATATATTTTCAACATATCGGGCGAGGCAAACAAGGCACTGGGATTTGCAAAGCGAAACATAAATACCAGGTCGCAGAAAATCAGATCCATGGCATACAAGGCTCTTGCATCCCTGCCTGGAATATTGTGCCAGTGTGTGGGAACCACATACCCAGTGTGCTGTTCAGAGACTCGAGATGGCCCAGAGGCGAGCTGCGAGATATGTTGAGGCGCTATCACAACACCAGTAGTGTTACTCATATGCTGGATCATCTCCAGTAGCCTTTGCTATCCCAGCGGCGTGGCTGCCTAATAGCCTTGTCTTTTTATACAAAATTGTAAACCAGCTAGCTGCCATACCCCCGTATCTCAATATATTACCACCAGGGTTTGACACAAGCTTTTATGAGCAGTAGTCCACAGGACCACCAATTCAGAGGATCTGGTGGTCCTACAATTTTATTAGTGGTCCTGACAACAACAAATCTTGTAAATCTTGAACCAATTTTTTTCACACGTATGATGGTTCCACATCGTTAACTTTGTAAAGCCACTACATGGATGATGATCGATCCCGACCTCAAGAATTCCTGCCACTAGTGTTTTGTTCCGTGGAAACGGCGAGACTCCGAGAGTGGTACGGAGTTTCTGTTATTCTGTGAAACACAGTGATGTCACTCGGTGAAAACAAGGATATATATAAGACCCCCCCCCCCATCCTTCATTCTGTGAAACGCAGTGACGTCACTCGGTTAAAACAAGGTTATATAATACCCCTCCCCTATACTCCATTGTATTAGCCAGGTCACTGAGTTTCACAGAATTATAGCCCACGAGTGGCAACATTTTTTTTATTTCTAAATTGTAATTTTGATTAGTTCTGGATATGAATGTTCTGGTGGTCCGACATAATTTCTGGGGGTCTCGGACCACCGGACGGACCACTGTCAGCATGGCCAGTGTCGAAAGCTGTTACCAGTCACCAAACAAATACTCACCAACATGCATTAAATTCTCACAGGCACAGTTTTTACCTGGCAGCAACAGTATGTCAATAGAACACTCTGCCTGACCATATAGTTTCATCACCATCCCTCAATATAATAATTTCAGGCTGCAGTCACTCAGCATGTCTGCAGTCTACCATCACTAACATGTATTGTAAATGCTACATCATTTTAATCTGCACCCTTCCAGTTCCTTTCTTTTTTTCTTGTTTACAGGGCTGGAAATGAATTTTTTTGAGTTTGCTTAGTTTTACCCAGCACCTTTTACCTTTGTTGCTCTAAGCCATGTAGTCATTTATTAATAAATGATCACATAGACACTTTAATAGTTAGGTCTATGAACCAGGCCTAGATAGGCCTACCTGTATATACATTTTTTTCATTTAATTTTATTTATCACTGCGCACTACGCAAACCCTTGTCTTTAAAATTTCCCGCTGGCAGTTGTGACCAGTATAAGAAGAAGAAGAAGAAGTAATGCAGAGCATCAGGTGTGAATTACAAATTAAGAAGTTCTTTTTTTTAACCTCCACCATTTATCACTGTGTTTTGTTTGGCCATTCAGTCCACAACTATATTATATAGATCCAAAATGACAATTGGGCCTCCACTTTGAACAGAGACTGCATGCATCTGATCATACACATCATGATACTTTTTTAACGTTTCTATTTCTTGAACCTGTGCAAAGGTCATATTTTACAAAATAGTATTAATGTAATAAATTGCAACATGATCCTTGGATAAACTACAGGGGTAGAATTAAACTTTGAGGGCATGCCAATCCACAGGACTGGCAAGTCAAGGAAACTGCCATTCCTGAGTAATAATTGTCATTCCTACATATGGCCTTTGTCCTAGAATGGCCTTAAAATTGCCAGCTAATCGGAATGGCTAATAACAAATTTTGCCATTCCTTCACATTTTTTGGCAGTACCGGACTGGAGGAATGGCCTTATTTCGAGCCCTGAACTACTGTCAACCTGGAAATATACGCGACGATTTTAATTTATGGGATTGATAAAAAAACGCCAATCCCCATTAATTTTTCTCTCCACAAGAAGTGTTCTTATTCAGGTTTCTGTCAGCAGGGGTAGATTGGCCAATAATAAACTCACATATGTTTTTAATTCCCCAAACCACAAGTTTAGAGCTGCCAATATTGTCTGGTTTAGGGTACCACACAGTACATGCCCAAGGTTTCTTTAGAAATAATTCCTTAACGCAACACTAGATTTCATCCTTTGAGGAAGTGAAGTTTGAGACTGCTAGCACACTGGCAGCTTTGTACAGCAAACAAGTGAGTCTTTTATGCTATTTTCTACTGATTACACATGTATGTCAATTTATAGAACTATCCAACGTTATGATCATTACTGATCACTTTTACCAACCTCGAATTCTGCTCAATACTCACTTAAAGTTTTTTGGTGCATACAGTAAATTTATAGTATATTGGTCTGAAAGCAGTTGGTGAAAGATTCATATACTGAAAATATTTAATTAAAATATATAATTAGGTTATTAAACTTGACAAAAATAAACTTTGTGTTTAAACTTTTAAAAATATTTAATTGAATTTATTTTTATAGCATGTAAACATGATAATGAACAATGTTTGCATGTACATATAAATTATTGATATATTTACAATACTCTGAAAACATCTAAAAAAAACAGAAAAAACTTTCAGGAATTGTTTATCTGGATAACTGAGAGGTTTTGTAATTGAATAAATATAACCGGGTTTTCAAATTGGGCCGGCTGCCAACAGCTCCGTCGCTGGCTGTTCTTGGTCACGGATATATGGATGAATTTAGTTGACTTGGCATTTGTTATTAGAACATCTCTGCCCATTTTCTCCAAATTTGTGTCTTTGCTTCATTAAATTGAATATCCTGTACAGAAATAATTTTTGATAGTAAAAGCATCATTCTAGATACGAATTCACTCCTTTTAGCTGTAGAAATATCATATATACCAATTTCAAAGAACATTTTTATAGAATTATCATTTTTTTGGAAATTTATGGTTTTGTTACATTGGACCAAAAAATAAAATACCTCTTTCTGATTACCTCTTTACTATCATTTTCAGAACTGCTTGGCCAGGGTTATGACCCGTTCTCTACGATTCTTCAGTGTCACACCTTTGATAAAATCCCTATTCAAGTCAGAATAAAATACAAAATATGCACCCTCACATATAAAGTCATACATAAATGTCAACCAGTATATCCCCCATCATCTGCTTAAATCTTTAAACAGAACCCGTAATCTCCGCTTCTCAGATGATGATCAACTGGTTGTTCCCAGAGTGAGTAATAAGATGGGTGAAAGGGCTTTCTCGGTTGCGCCCCCCAGCTCTGTTATTGTATCCCTCTTGAAATGAAAAAATCTAAATCTTCAGTCATTTCGGAAAAAATTGAAAACTATTTCGGCCAAGCTTTCCCATCCTAAATCCTCTGTGTCCTGGCATGCTGGATCTACGAATTGGAACGGGAAACGGACAATGATAAAGAGCCTGATTCGGATTTGCAGCGCCTCTGAGTTTTTTTCAATTCATTTTATACCGACTGATCCTATTTTAAAAATGTCCCCCCCCCCCCAATTTGCTCAACAGTGTGTATTTTTGTTTTGTAAACAACACCCTTTCGGAGCAATTTGACAGTTTCTGTAGAAGTGAAATTGCTAAAAAAAAAATTCACCTATCTACCCTTTATAGGGCCATGTAACTGGACCAATCCCCCCCCCCCCTCCAAAAAAAAAATGGCCAACAAAATTGCCTGCCTACCCTGTTTGGGAAGGCCGTGTAATTGGAAAGATAGGTATTGTTTTGGCCTTGTCAAAAGTAAAAAAAATATTTGAAATTTTTTTATAAGAAATTTTAAACCGTCTAGATGCATTTATCAACAGTGTGAACACTAAGTATTGTATCTAATTCTGAAATTATAATAAGCTATAACTACTTTGAAATTTAACAAAGCTATAACAATATATTTGAAATGTATAAATATTTACACTACAGTATTTTGTGGTGTATAAGTCACACCCTTTTTTTTTGGCCTGGTAAGTCTCATGTATCAGAGGTGCCGCTGCGTGGTATCTGTTTTCTAGTCTGTCATAGTGACCATCATTTTTCATCCCCTGACATAGTCATCGCCGCATCTGCATTGCCGTCTATTTTTTCCTTTCATAGCTCGCTTTTATAAGTGTATTTTACTGGGCATAACTGCACTAATTTTTTGCGAATATCATTCAAATTTCATTTTCAGTCCGCTTTTAAGTTTAATTTAAAAAGGTGGGCTATTGCAATTGAAGTTCGACGGCGTCTGCGTTAACATTCACTTGTGGGCGCGATAACTTGAAAAGTTTTTAAAGTATATTTCCCAATTATGTTATGCATGTTACTAAGGACCAGTTCTTGGACAAGTTCAATAATGGCTGAAATTTTTTTTAAATGGCTGATTTATTGCCATTTTTAGCCCGCCTTTTAATTTTAATTAAAAAAGGTGGGCTATTGCAATTGAAGTTCGGCGTCGTCGGCGTCGGCGTTAACATTTACTTGTGGGCGCGATAACTTGAAAAGTTTTTCATGTTTCCTTCCCAAATTTGTTTTGCATGTTACTAATGACCACTTCTCGGAAAAGTTCAATAATGGCTGAAAAAAAATTCAAAATGGTCGACTTATTGCGATTTTTCACCTTTTACGTCAATAATTTGACCTTGTGGGCGCGATAACTTGAAAAGTTTTTCACGTATCCTTTTCAAATTTGTTATGCATGTTACTAATGACCACTTCTCGGACAAGTTTAATAATGGTCGAAAAAAAAAAAATGGCCGATTTATTGCGATTTTTCACATTTTACGTCAATAATTTGACCTTGTGGGCGCGATAACTTGAAAAGTTTTCCACATATTCTTTTCAAATTTGTTATGCATGTTACTAATGACCTGTTCTCGGTCAAGTTCAATAATGGCCAAAAAAAAAAAAAATGGCCGATTTATTGCGATTTTTCACATTTTACGTCAATAATTTGACCGTGTGGGCGCGATAAGTTGAAAAGTTTTTCACATATCCTCTTCAAATTGGTTATGCATGTTACTAATAAGTAGTTCTTGGACAAGTTCAATAATGGCCGAAAAAAAAACAAAATGGCCGATTTATTGCGATTTTTCACATTTTACGTCAATAATTTGACCTTGTGGGCGCGAAAACTTGAAAAGTTTTTCACATATCCTCTTCAAATTGGTTACGCATATTACTAATAAGTAGTTCTTGGAGAAGTTCAATAATGGCTGAAAAAAAAAAAATGGCCGATTTATTGCGATTTTTCTCATTTTACGTCAATAATTTGACCCTGTGGGCGCGATAACTTGAAAAGTTTTTCACATATTCTCTTCAAATTTGTTATGTATGTTACTTATAAGTAGTTCTTGGACAAGTTCAATAATGGCTTAAAAAAAAAAAAATGGTCGATTTATTGTGATTTTTCTCATTTTACGTCAATAATTTGACCTTGTGGGCGCGATAACTTGAAAAGTTTTTCACATATATCCTCTTCAAATTTGTTATGCATGTTACTAATAAGTAGTTCTTGGACAAGTTCAATAATGGCTGAAAAAAAATTTTAAATGGCCGATTTATTGTGATTTTTCGCATTTTACGTCAATAATTTGACCTTGTGGGCGCGATAACTTGAAAATTTTTCCACGTATCCTCTTCAAATTTGTTATGCATGTTACTAATAAGTAGTTCTTGGACAAGTTTAATAATGGCTCAAAGAAAATTCAAAATGGCCGATTTATTGCTATTTTTCGCATTTTACGTCAATAATTTGACCTTGTGGGCGCGATAACTTGAAAAGTTTTTCATGTATCATCTTCAAATCTGTTATGCATGTTAATAATAACCATTTCTCGGACAAGTTCAATAATGGCTGGAAAAATATTCGAAATGGCCGTCATTTTTCGCATTTTATGTCAATAATTTGACCTTGTGGCCGCAATAATGACTTCAAGTTTAATAATGGCGGCGGGCTATTGTCGAGTGTGCTCTTGTTTAATTTTACGTCACTAATTTGACCTTGTGGGCGCAATAACTTGAAGAGTTTTTCATGTATCCTCTTCAAATTGTTATGCGTGTTGCTAATGAGCAGCTCTCGGACAAATTCAATAACAGGGCTGTTATTTTTATTTTTTTCGGCTCCGAAAAAAAATCAAAAAGGCCAATTTACTGGGATTTTTCACATTTCACGTCAATAATTTGACCTTGTGGGCGCGATAACTTGAAAAGTTTTTCATGTATCCTCTTCAAATTTGTTATGCTTATGTTACTTATGCCCAGTTCTCAAAAAAGTTCAATAATGGCTGAAAAAAAATCAAAATGGCCGATTTATTGAGATTTTTTGCATTTTATGTAAACAATTTGACGTTGTGGTCACAATTACTTCAAGTTCAATACATGTAATGGCGGCGGGTTATTGTCGAGTGTGCTCTTGTCAGATATCATACATTAATTAGCATCAATTTTTAGCTGGCTTTTAAATAACTTTTTAACTGATAACCTGACATTAGACTTTGTTTTGTTTTCAAAACTGCATTTGACCAATCATTAATATATGTTAATCATGTGAGCATTCTTTAACACACACATCATTTGAGCATCACCTATAAATGGAGATCTTAATTTGAACGTATTTTTAGATTGGATTGCTACACCCAATAATATAATATTATATGCCAGGTTTAACGATATATGTGAAAGTGATTTTTTGTGGATTCTACAGAAATTCAAATAGGCTACTGATCATTTTCCTGTAGGTTTTAAAATGTCTTTAATGCTCAATATCTTATGCAATGTTTTTTGTTGAATGAATCTTATTTCTTGCACAGATGCATCTTTAATAAATACAGCTGAGAACAGCATTTTGTTACAATCAGATGAAACTTCCATGTCATGTGTCAAATATGACATAATACCGAGGGGTTTCAGGAACTTGCACTGTATTTTTACTGTCATTTTCTATTTATTACTTTCAGAACCGCAACAACGATGCCAAAGAAATCCTTAGAAGTAGTATTGAGACATCACAACAGACACCTTACTGGCATTGCAGACTTCTTTTTCAACTTGCAGTAAGTTGTTGATTTGAATGTATTATGCCCAAGTCTACAGCACTGTGCAATTGAAACTTGTCAGGGAATGCCAATTTAATTTCTCTTCGCATCTGTTGAGAATTCACACTGGAGAAAATGGATATTTAGCAGACCTGTGCTAATAGGAATTTCGTAAAATGCTGAAAGCTTTTTAGCATCTGCTAAATTCGTTTTCTCAAACCACTAAATGGGAATTTGTTTTGAGCAATTCTCTTCATGCGAAATTGTATTTAGCTGTTTAGCAAATTGCTAAAATGTGAACTTGTTTTTCACAAAGCGCTAAAATGTTTTTCTCAAACTGAGAAAAGACGCTGTGCTGAGCCAGAACTTTGTTTGTCTTGATCCGTATCATTGTCCGTCAGTGCTAGTCTTCGTACAGTTAGATAATCCACAAAACACGTCAAGTGACGTCTTCTAACTCTGAACATCAGTACTGCTAGCTGGTGCATGTATTTAAGCAGCCCTCGCTGAGTCGGTCTGCTTACTGTATTCCACTCGGTCCCCGTCGCCGCAGTCATTTGTTTTCAAGATAGCTACTAATCTATCAACTTCTGCTTCCTCATACTTCACATAGCCATCACATACCACTGGGGAATTGTTTTGGTGACATTTTGATGCCCATATCATCAACCCTTTAATTACTATGGCCACCAACGAAGAAAAGCTCGTTAGCGTGTTTCAGGAAAAAATTTCCATCAGATCTTCTTTTAATTTGGCAATTATATGTTCAGCTATGTCAGGAATTGGTCTTAATTTTATGTTTTGACATGCAGTCATGCAAATGTCATTTATAAAATGAAGGCCATTTGATACCCAGTATTTTAAATATTAACTTATTAAAATTCTCTAAACCACATCTAGCAGAAGACAAAGTAATCAAATTCTCTAAATGATATACAGGAGGAAATCACTTTCACATCTTACACACAAGATTTATTTCTATATAAGAGTTCTACCCACGCTACCCACCACCACAATTGATAAGAGCATGCCAAGCTGATTATTATTAGTGCAAAATATGTTGGTATAAAAATTGACATTTTTGATGCCATCACCACCCACCACTAACCGAATGTCAGAACTCGGTCCATATAGCTACCTTTTTCTGGACAATTAATATTATGAGGAATTAGTATTAGGAATCAAGCGATAATTGGTGCTGTATTTGTTCTAATAAACACCCTGGGCATTAATTAGACTACCCCCTGAGGTTACAGATCATTACGCCCGGTACTGTACTGCAATAACATTGAATCATACTCCTTAATTTTAATTTTTTTCAGGAGGTGCACTTACTTGACCAAGAATTTGATGCCGCGGTCGCTGTTCTGAACTCAGGTGCTGAGTATGCCTCCCTTCAAAAGTCTGAATATTCTCGGATTCTCTTTATGCTCAGTAGTGGCATGGTGAGTTTTATGTATTTTATTACTTTCTTTTTTTTATTAGAATCTGTTAAAATTTCTAGTTTCGCCCAGGGTTTAATTTGTTCGGTATCGCCAGGGCTTACCCAAGAAAAAAAAAGAGCAGGGCAATTTTTATATAGTGCGCTGTCGGTGTTGGTAAACATTGATGCCAGAAGCGCTCCCACCAGAGACGCACAGTCCTAGGGAGGGTGGGGGGGATGTCCGGGGGCATGCACCTCGAAATTTGTTTGAGCGAAGTTTTTTAGCATCTTTAAAACAGTGTGGCGCCGCGGATCCGCGCTTAAGGAAAAGCCCTGATCGCAATTTGCTTTGATCACTTAATAATTTTTTAAAAACAATCTTAGTTCTGAGCTCTAAATTTAAGTCACGGATCACACCGTACATTGGCTTAAAATACAATTCTTCTATTTCAATAATATATTACCTCACGACTCTTTAGTATGGTATATTTATCACTTGTTAATTCATAATCACATTTTTAACCAGAAACAGGTCTTTTAATATTTTCATAGATTGTTTGCATCATCACCGGACTTGCACATTCTATTTTTATTTAGGTCCTCCTGATAGACAAGAAACTATCTGCCGTACATCAAGTGTTATCAACAGCTGGGGGAATGGTAGAGGCAATGGTGAGTGCCAGCATTACACAGAAAGAAGGCTTGAAGGTGTTCTTCTTGGTCCTACAAGTTTGCCATTATCTTATGGCAGGGCAGGTTAGTAGTTTGTAACTCAAAAAAATACAAGCTCATTTTTATTTGTAATTTATGTTCCACCCAATTCACTGGGGTGGGGATTGTGATGTGGTATTGGTTTGACTCACTATCCGGCATTATTTTCCAACTAAAAAATATCTTATTACAAGTGCAGTATGACAGGATGTGGTAAAGTGATCTGCTTTTAAGCCATCTTACAAATGTATACATGGGAGTAGCATGTAGTCCAGTCATTTGCGCCAATTACATGTTTAGTTTAGTTTTTCTCAATAAAATGTCCTTGAATTTTAAGAAATTAGCATGGAAAAGTCATGGAAAAAAATAGTGATTCAGGGGGGAAGATCCCTGATTGAGTCATTTTTTATTTCTATGCATAATGGAGAACATAACTTTCCACATTTTATTGTTGTTATGATGCATAAGTTGAAGCAGAGGTGCTTAATAAAAATATGATCAGTCATTTAATGTATTTATTTTCCTTGAAAAATGTAGGCATCTAAGTTGTTTTGACATTACAGGTGAAAAGTGTAAAGCCAGCGTTAAAACAACTGCAGCAAAGTATACAGCTGATCACATCAATACACACAGATGATGGTGGGTGAATATAAAAATAGTGTAACCTGTGGCATGCCATACCAACAAGACTGTAATTTGGTTTAATATTGGGCTCGAGAGTACACAGACTGTGCGCCAGCAGTTAACAGTATTTGGGTTAGCATTGTGTGATTGCTGGTAATGACTCTATATATAAACATTTTTGAACAGCCTATTTTTTATAACTGTTTCTCAAGCAATTCTTTATCAAATATCTGCATATTGCTTCTCCTGATCAGAAGCACTGTGTGTGTTTATGATAATATAGACTGTGTACAGGGAGGACCACAGCATGGGTGTATCACCTATGGTCTGATACGCATCATAGTATTTACAAACAATTCTACAATGATACTTCAAACTCCAAATTTTAAAAGATTTAATAAACTTCTATTGATTTCATAATTAGTTCTATGTTCAAACCTTAAGCTGTGTTGGGAAAGTTGATAACAACTCTTTTGTTCCCATCAGATTATATTGTCTATCATTTCTGTTCAGAAATCAATTTAGTTACATATCAATTTAGAAAAGACATGTAATGTTTTTATTTAACATGTTTTGTCTATATTTTCAGAACCTACGCATAGTAACAATCCCACAGAATTGTTCCAGTGGATGCCCAAGGAGCATATGTGTGTGCTCGTATATCTGGTAACCAATTAGCCTTCTTTCTTAATTTTAAGTAAACTTTTCCACAAGGATGAACTAAGATAACAATGTATTGATATTTTGTAAATAGGTGACAGTAATGCATTCAATGCAAGCAGGCTATATGGATAAAGCACAGAAATACACAGACAAAGCTCTCATGCAGATTGAAAAACTTAAAAGTAAGTATTTAAAAATAATTCATAGAATATCTTTTCACATTGTCCATAATATAATGCACCCCCTGGAAATTAAACTTTCAAATTTTCCTTATTTGAAGGGTCTGCTAAAAAGCTCACAATGTCTTGAAATATTAAAAATATTCTTATTGAATTTCAATAGACACCCACCAACCCCCAAATTTTGAACAACTTGTGACAGAGACATCACCGCAATAATCGATGATTAATGTCCTTAGAACTAAGAGTTTGTGTATTGGCTTGTTATTACAATTAGCATATTGTTACAAATTCACATTTGCAATAAGAATATAGAGAAAGCAGCCAACCATTCACCACTATGAACGGTGTTTGTATTTTATGACTTTATAAATTTTTGTGTTGACCATAAGCCTATGCCAATTAATGTCAATGCTCATGGAATCCTATGGGATTCTCAAAATATGAGCACATTGTGGAATGTGTTGCAATGATTTGGAGTTCACTTGTGATACTGTGAGACAACAATATTTAAAAAAAATAGTCATTTACTTTGGATGAGAAGTGGACATATTTTTTGTGAAATAGAATAAATTAAAATATTTCACAAACTGGAAAAAGTAATCCACTTTGTTCATGAGAAGGGTGGAAAAACTTCTTTTATTAATTACAATCAAAAATTAAATATAATATATACAATATAAAATATATCAATCAAGTTGTTTCACGATTGTATACTATGGAAGGAAGATAAAAACGATCACCTTTTAAAATCTAATATTTTTCTGTTTTAGTGTTGGATGCACATCCGCTTTTATCCATATTCCAGCTAATGCTGTTGGAACACATTGTTATGTGTCGCCTTATCACTGGAAACAAGACAACTGCTATTCAAGAGGTAATTTTATGGTTTTGTATCAAATATTTCCCTCAGCATATTTCTTGAATTTGTCTTCAATTCTTTTTATTGTTCCAACCCTTAAAGTTATATAATTTAAATTTTCTACTGTGACCCGCAACTTCAAGTGAGTAAAAAATGCTTAACCCATTAACCGCCAAATTATTCCATTTGAATTTTCACCCACTTGAAGTTGTGTCTCGCTGACGCGATCCACTTCAAGTGAGTGAAAATTATTCAGATTTGACAACACGGTGGTCAACTCTTTTCAAATTTTGCCGGTTGATGTCACATTTTATCTTTAACGTATTTAAAATGTGGTACTTAATGTGCTAATAAAAAATAAAAACCCAAATATATGTGGCAACGGCGGTTAAAGGGTTAAACCCCAACATGTAGCAAAGTTATTGCTCATATTTCTCTTGCAAATTTGATTGTTTGAAGGGCAAACACAAAGGCTGAAAACAGCTTTAAAATAAGGAAAAAATTGTTTATTAGCACGTCGCAAAAAGCTACGCAATTCTGGCCATTTTCTAATCGAATTCGAATTTGATTAGCAAAATATTTATACATGAATGATAAGAATATAGTGTGAATAAAACCTGGAGGAAGAAAATTAATTGTTTTTCAAACAACTTTTTCTCTCAGCTGTAGACGTCATTACCACTTTAACCCTTCAAGCGCTGAATATTATTTATATAAACCATGGAGACCAAAGGGTTTGATTCAATTTGAAATCATCATAAATGTATTAGTCGGCTCTTTCTGATTCATTTGAATACCTATGTTATGGGTCTGCGGCCATTAGAAATATTTTTAATCTTGCAGTGCTGGGATTGACTTTAAACGTCAGAATCTGACATCTACAGACATCCGATTCGGATGACTAAAGTTGATCTCCGCGCTGTAAGGGTTAAAGGATTAAAAAAAATGTTTTGAGAATGCATCTCCAGATGTGATTAGCACTTTAATCCTTTAAGCTGATCAACTTGGATATCAAAATCTGACTTCAAAAGTCCATCCCCTCACTGAAAGAATTATATTTTCTAATGGCTCATAAACTAGGTATTCATGTGAAGTGGAAAGAGATAAAGTGAGATATATCTGACGTTTTCAAATTGAATAACCCTTCACTCTCTAAAGTATATGCATAAAATTATCTCCGCACTATATAAAGTTAATTTTCACAACGACTTGGAAGTCGCTAAAAGCCTTAATCCTTATCCTGCTAAGGTTATTTATTTAAATTTTCAACCACTTGAGGTTGTGTCTCGCTACCGCGATCCACAACCTCAAGTGATTGAAAATTACTCCTATTTGTTTGAGACTGAAACATTTACAAATCTTGCTGTTCATACAGTCATTTTATCTCAATAACAGTGATTTAATCGGATTACAAACGACTATTGTCATGAATGATGATTACGAGGCAAAGGGTTAAGCTCTCTCCAAGCATTTGTACACCATGTGGCATTTTTTTAATAAAATTCACAATAAGGAATTCTGAGCTTTGGTTTGAGATATTGCACCTGGGTATCAGGCGACTTTCTTTCATGAGTTTGGAATTGCAGTAGCAGGGTAAATGAAAATGAAAATAGCAGGGTTGTAGGATCTTACGGTATACTACATGTACTGACAAAACTGCATTTTGACAACACCTCTTTCACTTGAATTTGAATTTTTACTGTCACACAATTTCAAACATTATAGCTATAAGACTAATAAATGTTTTGTTTTTTAAGGTTTTACAAGCTTGTCATGTATGCCAGCAAACGCCACGATTATTCAAAACACACGGTGCACAGTTACACTCACTTCTAGTAAGTTTCTTGTATCATTATCTCTATAGGTTGCCATCATTACACAGTTGACATATTATTTTTATCATTTAAAAATATCATGCTGTTTTGCATTGTAAAAGTGGTAGTACTGATTAAAACATAATACAAGTGATTTTCTTGTAGGGTTTATATGCAATGTCCATGAACTGTATGGAGGCAGCAGAAGCTCAGTTTTTAACAGCATTAGCGGTAGGTTTCTTTTTGTTCCTTGCAAGAGGTGATAGAAGTATTGCTGTTTGACATCTAAGGAGTATTTTCTTACTCTATTATAAAACAAATTTAATTTAAATAATCTAATTTTATTGACATTTTTATCAGATACATGTCATGCATAAATAAATCTCAATTGAACAGTCACAATAATCCAAGAAGTAAACAAATAATGACTTTTCATAAGGTAATAATAATCGCATGGCAAGTACACTTTTTGAGGTGAATGTGAAACTTTTCAAAATAAACACGCTTTCTTTTCTTCTTTTTTTTGCAGCAAACTCGCGAAAAAGAGTTACGAGTATTTGTTAGTTTGAATCTGGGCATTGTTTATTTGAGAATGAATCGCCAATCTGATCTAGTTACATTATTAGAGAAGATTGAACCAGAACCACCAATCTGGTAAGTAGCTAGTATTCTTGAGTTGTTCAGGGGTCCCAGACCTCCTATATTTCCTATGAAAAATATATGAATTTGATTGATCCTCCTTTATTCCAATCATTCTTTCTATATTTCTTATAGTTTAGCTGGAAGAGCACCCTACAAAACAAAATAGGTGTATAGTGTGATCGGTAAAATATTCTGAAATACCAAGTCCTGTACAGCTAGGCCTATTATACTTGGAAATGCACTTTTTAAATGGATTTTTTTTGAAAATCCTGAATTTGTACAGTTTATAATTTCTAGCATCAGTAAAATGCAATTTTAGTTTTTTGCAATGCACAACATGATTTTAAATGTATATTAACACCCATAATTCTCCTATAAAATCATTTAAAATTCCCGAACTATTTTTAACTAAATTTCCTATGTTATTAACTGATAAAATGGCTGAGACCCATGTTTTTTTATCTTAGGCCTCTGTGATTAATTGCTCAGGTTTAGATGAGAAAAAAATCCAAAATATAATGAAGAACCAGGAAAGAAAACATTTATGAAAAAACAACTTCGGACCTGTTTCTGGGAAAGTTAATGTGAACTTAAAAAACAATGGACAAATTTTCCAAAAAACTTAATGAGGGTGATGAAATAAATAACTTTTTTTTAATTTTACCCTTGTGGTGTCCAGACCTCATGTGGTGTCGGGACCTCATATATATTACACGGTTTCAAGCGAATGTCGAACTAAATTAATAAAATA
Organism: Flabesymbios commensalis; assembly: GCA_964017125.1. Classification (NCBI taxonomy): domain Eukaryota; kingdom Metazoa; phylum Annelida; class Polychaeta; order Terebellida; family Flabelligeridae; genus Flabesymbios; species Flabesymbios commensalis. Next base: position 23,028,848 of record OZ024908.1, on the reverse strand, counting down.
TTTTGGAATAGATGCTCATTTTGTCAAATAATTAATAAATTAAGTAATTAGGTGGTGTATATTTTTCATAAAAAGAGATATTTTTCATCATGCTTCAAATGAATTAAAAATAGAAACAAACAATTCAGTAGGGGAAGGGTTAGGGAAGGCACTAAATTTTTTTTACCAAAACAACATAGCTGGATTAATGTTTTTTTATCTCCTGAAATGAACTTTTGTTCGGGAATTGGCAACCATTTAAAGCCCGCGCTGGGCAGAAAAACATGTTTTTTGGGCGGTAATGCACTGCCTTAATCTAATGTACTCATCTAAAGCAGAGGAAAAACCATAGAGTCCTTATCTATATTAATCCCGGCCACTGATGTTGAAGTTTTTATAAGGGAATATATAATTTCCAACATAATTTCACCATTACAAGTGACAGAAAATTAGAATGTATGTATTAGTTAAAAGTTAGCTATTAAATTGAATATCATAAAATTGTTTGATTTTCATATGTTGCAGCTCTCACAGTTTGCAAGCCTCATTATTCTATGTAAAAGGTCTGCAGTCTTTCTTCCAAGCCCGTTACCAAGAAGCAAAGTGAGTATTGTGTGGCAGGAATCACAAAGATTCTATTGCACTTTATTATTTACAAATATCTTATAGGTGGGTCCAAGAAACTGGGCCGCATTATAGGCCTAAGTGGATCGCATTATAGTGGAACGATCCCTCTAAGTCATATCAGCTATATGGGCATGGTATACAAGACGTATAATATGTATTTGCTATGTGCTAGATATAAAACTGTATTGTCAAATAAACTGAATACAAAGTGAATTTGAAATATACTACTGGTATATTTAATTTGTATAATGATCAGTTACATAATCTGTGAATAATATCACAATCATGTCATAGAATATGTATTTTAGCAGATCTAGACTGTGAAGGTGTCACCATCAGTGTTAGCAACGGTGTTAACATTTCCTTGTGGGCATGATAACTTGCACGTATTTTTTTTCGCGTATCCTGTTGAATCGCGTATCCTGTTATTTTGCATGTTGCTAATAACCAGTTCTCGGACAAGTTCAATAGTGGTTGAAAAAAATCGAAATGTCCTATTTATTGCGATTTCTCACATTTTACGTCATTGCGGTGGGCTATTTGTGCTTGCCTATATTACCTACCGGTAGTTGGTTTTCTGGTGACTTCGGAGTGACATATTTAACTTGTTTAAAAGGAGCTTTAAGAGCTACAAAAACCCAGTGCATTGTGCTTAATTTCCTTCGCACGAAGAGTATTATATCAAACAAACATTATATTAAAAAGTGTATTAATGTACAAAAATCTGCTAAATTTTCTATATCTTTTGCAGGCGATTTCTCAGGGAGACTCTCAAAATGGCCAATGCAGAGGATCTGAACAGATTAACGTCTTGCTCACTAGTTCTTCTCGGCCACATCTTTTTCTCATTAGGAAACAGTCAAGTAAGTAGAAAATTCCAATAAAGGTATGCACATCAATGTTTCATATACCGTATAACCCCGCGTATAAGTGCGACACCATGTAGAATACGAGTTAAGATTTGAGGCCTCGGATGACCTGAAAAACGTCTACCCCTCTGTATAATACAACCTCAAATTTTGGATGTCGGCAGCGTCCCGGTCGGTAGCGTTCCGGGCCATCTAAATGTGAGGCATGGATATTATCTTATTCTACTAAATAGCGCCTGACACCTGCATAGACGATGCTCAATGACGGGAACAGCGGCAACAGTACAGCTCTGCAAAACCAAAGAGCAGTATCTGCTTACTTGTAAAGTAAGCAGATACTGTTTTTTATTTTCCACGGCAGAGTGGATGTCATCGGGACTGTCTCGATGGGCAGATATTCTGAGGCCTGCATAGGCTTCATACACACAGATTTTAAAATACCCGTATTTATATTTCGCCAACAAATTTATATTATTTTATCTATTACAAAGACCATATTTTAATATCGTCGTGCTCAAATAAGAACATTTCAAGATGAAATGTAATTGTTAAACATTTGCAGACTAGCCGCATTGTCTAGACACAAGAGGTGTGCATGGTTGTATAAGGTGTCAGGGTGCAATAACACAGCAGCGCTCCATGAACTACAGCTAACGGTAGGCGTTAATGGTATCCCAGCAATTTGGACATTCTGAGGCCTACATGTATAGAATTTGCGATAGGAGATATAATCAGTGATATCTTGTTATATTTCGTCAACGCATTCTCTCATTCCAATAGGAAAATATCATGTTCAGATTCGTCGTACACAGTAGAACACTCCCATATGAAAGGCGATCTTAGATTAAATCATTATCAATATAAATGAACAGGTCAGGAGTGTGAATTGGTTGCAGACTAACGGCGTCATTTATCTGCCCGTGGTTGTCAAAGGTACCATGCGAGTCGGCGGGAATGTGAGACGGGGCTCCCAGCAAGCACGACACATTCACCCAATGCTAGTACAATGTTGTGTCAGCGTCGCAGACGGTGGCCCAACAATGTACCAGCATTGGGTGGACGTCTCTTGTTTGCAACTAGTTGGAAAGGCACAGTATCTTGTGTAGAGGCCTGCTCACCAAACACGCTGACTGGCCTACGTTTAAAGATACGTTCTACCGCTAGAGAACTTTACCGCTGAACTTACCGCTAGAGAGCTAAAAAATTGTAATAAATTCTACATCTATGTATAATACGAGGAGCCTTTTTGTAACATGATAGCTAAGAAAAAACATCGCATTATACACGGGGATATAAGGTATATATATATCACATACTGCTGGATTGTTGCTTGCTTGCTTGCTTGCTTTTTTACCAAAAAATCAGAAATGTAATGTCATTTACTTGAGAACTATTGCTTATCCTTAATTTTTCTCAGCAGTTTATCTGATTTACAGATAAGATATTATTTTTAATTTCTAGTTGAGTGTTGTGTTCGTAAATTCTGGAATAATATGATGTCATCATCTTGTCGTTTTGTGTTAACAGGAGGCATTAAACATGGTTACACCCGCCATGCAACTAGCTGGGAAGATCCCTGATGTACATGTGCAGCTTTGGGCATCCTCGTTATTAAAAGGTCTGTAGAATCTCACTGTGCTGTGTGAATTACATGTGATAACCAGTTATTCTTTTTCCTGTTAGGCTCTATACATCTTTCCAAGCAAGTTTCAGTAAAATTCTAGTGATATTGTTAACAAAATTTGTCATTTGGAGATGTAAATTTCATTAGCAATTGCAGCTCCAAAAGCCTAAAATTGTTAGATTTTCATATATTTTGATTCTACTTGTACAAATGTAAGTCATTTTTACCCAAAAGTTGTGGGTCGTGATCGCGAGACACAACTTCAGGTGGGTAAAAATTTACATTTTATAACTAAGCACTTAGGGTTAAATAAGGATATGGTTCTATTAAAATTGGAGTCAAATATAAGTAGTTATTATTTAATTCGAACAATTCTTTGATTTTTATCAGACAAAGAGCAATCTTTCCGCAGCTCTTATAAAATGTTAGGACTTTTTCTCCCATAGTTATCATATTCTCAAGCAGTCATACACATAAATAATTGTCCCTTTATGTCTTATCTGTAGATTTGTACAGAATATGCGGGAATCCTCAAGGTGAAGCAGAAGGTTATCGGCTTCACGATTCATTCTCACAGTCCCTTCTCAAGGATCACTTCCAATCATCACAACAGGCCGAACACCAACTTATCCATGTAATGCTGCATTTAAACTTAGCCAGTTTTTAAATCACATTTGTTAAATACTAATATTTTCCATTATGAACTTGTGCAGGGTGCCAAATAATACTATCCCCTCCACTCCAGAGTAAACTAAGCATGATAGGGAAAAGTGCAAAAAAAACTTTGATGTGGTTTACAAAAGTCTTTTTTTCACTGTCGTTATTAACCCTTACAACGCTGAAATCACTTTGTATAAACTATGGAAATCATCATAGATGTCTCAGTTCGATTTTTCCGTTTTGAATGTATACTTAGGTTATGAGTATGGCCATTATAAATATTGAACTCTTTCACTGAAAAAGTTGTATAGACGTCAGATTCTGAAGTCTAAAGACGATTCCCACACTGAAAGGGTTAAACACTGTAGTTAACATGTTGATCTTTGCAATGAAGAAGAGTGAGACATACTTTCAGATTATAGCACCATCACACTTCTACCTATTACAGAATTTGTCCCTGCATGAGGGGGGGGGGGGAGGGGTTATCATTCTTCATCACCACATACTTACTCTTTTTATATTCTTTGAAAGTAAATTGGTCTAAATGTCATTAGATATGATGTTTCTTTTAGGTTGACTTATGATTATGTTTTTTTGTTTCAGTGGACAGATGGTGAATGTCCGATGCATTTCGGCAGCTCCTCCACAATAAGTAACAGTGGCCTATTATAGCGACAGCTCATCTCCAGCCCGCTGTACATATGCCTAGTTGTCACAGTCCACCACTTCATGTTCCCACATCCCTAACTTATGCTGTACAGAAGTGTACATACTTATTTTATACGTTAGGATTGTATCATTCGCAGCAGCAAAATACCCGGCCTACAAAGTCGGGCTCCTTATCTGTACAGGTTGCGATGCATTGATCCTATGTTGACTAAACGGTGAGACAGTGTCGCTGACTGTGGCCCAGCATTGACCCAACATAGAATCAACGCATCAGTTGCAGATATGAACTTTATATTTAATACTAAAGACATTGTGTTCAGGTACTTAAAAGAATGTACTGTCGTCTAAGCATGTTGTTTTTTATCAAGTGTTGAAGGGAACCAATCATTTCATTTTTACAAAATGTATGTTTAAAAAGTTGTCGGATGTATGTGTATGTTTGTGATTGAAGTGTAAGAATGCAGTATGTTATAAACATAATCATAGCCATTCCATTTAAACATAATGCAAAAGCGATAAGTTTTCACTTCTTAGCTTATGTTAGGACTTCCATTTGCTTTTTTCTGATTTATATTATCCACCTTATGTCATATTACATTAAAAAATTGCTATTCAATAATAATTAGTAAAATTTAATTCATACTAAAATTATTTTGATTTGGCTGATATCAAGGAACATCCTAATTTATGTGCACATCAAGACAATAACTACTGGTACTGATTTAGTTAATTATTATTATAAAATAGAGATTCACAACATGTATCGTTTAGAATCTTTTTTTTTTTCATTCAGATAATTGATATTTGTGACGTGCCATATTTAAGCCACAATTTTTTTCTATTCTAGTAGATTCTTCCACATATCTGGTTGACAATTGAACAAATCTAAACTTATATTTCAAATTGCTTGTTTATATATTTTCACAGACATATATAATCTTTTCTTGTGTTTGCTCGATCAAATTGCTGTTGGTTTATCCAAATATGTATAACTTGCAACATAGTATTTTAATCAACCAAATGTGTTTTTCAATTAAAGTTTACAATACAATTGTGTTTAATTTGATATAGCAGAAAACTAAACATACACTGTTTTTACAGCTCCCACAGCATTGCCATTGTCAATTTTGAAAAATCAAGGACTCTTAGATTTCAGATGCAATGTCAATTGATATAATGAGGACTAATATTGTTAACCTTCGTCCTGAAGAAATGTTTGTTACTATTTTATAGAAATATAATGGAAATTACAAGTAAAAATTATATTTATGAAAAATAGACTTCTCCGAATTGAATTATCTGATTAACTGAGCATCTACTACAAACTATCTGATCAGTTTTTGTCACATTTAACCCTTTAAGCCCTCAAGATGCATTAAAGCATCATTTTACGTCCCTGAAAACAGACTTACTTTTCTTACAACTAAGGGTTTTAGATCAAAATTTCCATGAAACTGGTTTACCAATACATGTCAATTTTCTTCAATTTTTAAACCTCATCAAATCATCTTCATTCACTACAAGTCAAGAATTGCAGCAGCAATTCGTGGCTTGTGGTGGATGAAGATGACAATTGCAAACTCAGGCTTGAAAGGGTTAAACAGTATAAATAGGGTCCCAGCAGGACAAATAAATCATTTAAATTTAATCAGTTAAAATGATGTCTGCTTGTTACAAGCCACGACTACTACATTTTCAATGTAACCAGATGTGAAGTAGCTTATTTGACTACATTTCCTTATTAAATGTCTGGCTTTAATCACCGATGGCTAATTTTAAAATGATTTGACTAGCATCATGACGCAGAATGTATTTGCAAAAAATAGGGAGCTTCACCTTTGCTATTCTTATGATATTTCACAATGTTCAGACTTCTTTCGTGCCAACTGTTGCTAGTGTTGTTGCACACTTGACAGCTGGTTCAGACAAGTGGAAGTTGTTTTTTCAAGATTACGTGTTAAAATCATTCTCTATAATTGGCTGTGTTTGCATATCATTCAAATATTTATTTTGTGCTATTCAATTATTTGTAACTGAAATAATCAGTGAAGAAATTTGAAGTTCTTGTTTAACACTGTTTATATCTGAAATATATACTGAATATGATAGTGTATTATCCATTCTCCTATGCGTGAATTGTTTCAGGATCATTTTGAACAAAGTTGATTATAATATTTTCCCATCACTCAGGCAAAATCAGCAATATATGAACATTTTCTCAAATTATTTTAATGTGTACCGGTATTAAGTTATTAAAGGGACTGGCCCAGGCTAAAATCATCAAAAAATCGGTGATTTTATTTCGGATTCCTAATATGACCATATGATGTAAACATGTACATAGACTAGAACTGCAAATTTTTATAATTTTTGTGCTGCCCATTCACCAGTTAGGCTAGATATAGAGACGAAATTCCTGATTTCCAATTATTGACAACCATGTCAAAAATAGGAAATACGGGAAGTTCGTCTCTATATCTAGCCTAACTGGTGAATGCGCTGCACAAAAATTATAAAAATTTGCAGTTCTAGTCTATGTACATGTTTACATCATATGGTCATATCAAGAACCCGAAATAAAATCACCGATTTTTTGATGATTTTAGCCTGGGCCAGTCCCTTTAAAGGCAGTCAATAATTTGATGTGATATTTGTTAGAACTTTTAAATTAAATTGTTATAATAAAAAAACGTATTTAGTCTACTTTTGAATTTGAAAGTTATTTTCCTGATGATCTTAGAATATGAGTTTTTAATTCTTGATAACTGCTAAAGTTAATGCCGCTCAAAATTATATTTTTTGTAAATTTATTTGGCATCGCCAATACAATTTCATTGCTGTTTACTTTAGAAATTTATTTTAAGGCCTGGAAAATCATTGAGAATTCTGGTTTCAAAACAAAGAATTGTACAGAAAAATATTTGTGCCGGTGTGTGAAAAGCTTGGAAAGTGCTGAATTTTTTTTTTTTTTTTAAAACCTTGAAAGTGGTTGGAAAATAAGATATTTTGAATCAAATAAAATTATTAAGTAGATCAGTTTAGCTGGGAATAGCGAATTAATGTTTCCGTGTTGTGAAATAAATGGTTGAGAATGGTTGATATTTTGATTTTAATATGTTTGTTCTAATTGAATTTATTTTATTTTTAGTTACCTTGAAAAGTGCTTAATTTTTTTCGACAAAGTCCTTGTAGGTGCTTGAGTTTAGTGTAGCATTGACAGTATGGACCCTGTGAGAAATTATCTTTTGCACTTTTACTGATATAAATATCGGTACCTATGCTCATTTCTTCAGATCTCTGTTTTGCAAAGCTAAATCAGTGCATCCAAAATAAATATATTACTTACAGCATTTTTTTATGACAGACTAAAATGAGGCAACAAATTAATAGATGCTCAATCTCTATGTTAATTATATTTTTATGCGTCATCAACCTGTAGAAATGCTCATTTCCTGGGAAATGCCTCTTGTGATATCCTGAAGGAATAACCTGTGTGGCTGTCACGTTTATTCCTCAGGGCAACTACCACAATTACCCCCTCGCTTTATCTGAGAATCGGTGGTCAATTTAACTTTTTATGAATGCTTTTCTAGTGTTGTAATCACTTATGTTGTTTATCTTGGCAGAGAAAGCTAGATTGTATCAGTACCTTGGTGGATTTTTACCACAACAAAGCTTACTTATAGCAATTACCGGTATAGAATAAAGTGGAAACTGCTATAGGAGATCGCCCAACTATAGGAGACAACCTGTCTTGAAGCGTGGTCTCGTGTGACAGCTTCCACTGTATTAGCTTTCAAGCTACTTTGTCATACTTGTTTTTTCTTGCCCTTGCAGCAAACTCCAAATTGTGAACACAACTCACCACAAGTAGTGAACACAACTTGGCGATTGTCACAAGAGCAACAATATACTAGTTTAGAAGTGGATTAATATCGACCGTCATTGAAACCTCTAAATCTTGAAATTTAACTTCCTCTCGGAGATGCATCCTTGTAAATTGCGAGATTGCTAGCAGTTAATTGTTGAATGTAGATTTTATTGTTGCAACTGTTTTAAGCATGATTTCCTCCTAGAATACCATTACAACAGTTTTACCAATGTTTACTTGAAATTGTATCTAATGTATAATTTGTTCCCTACCAGCCAGAGTGTTATAAATGAGTGGCACATGCCACACTTCAGATGCTAGGGATGACATGTGAAATATACTGTGTGGAATCGGCACACATTTATTGAAATATGTAGACACCCAGTCCGTCCAATAGCAAACAATATCTGCTCATGAACTCTTGCCTTGAGAGAAAGAGTTAAACTAGAAGCAATATCATTTCTTAAGATAAGAAAGTCAATGATTTGTAGCCACATCAATGTTGATAATTTATTTTTTATCCAGAGACACCACTGAATTACATTTCTTTATTTCAAATTATACAAATTGTACTTTAATTTATTGTTGACTGAATCTGTTTCCTCAAATGCATATGCTGAGGTTATGGCTTTCTGATTGATCTGCATGATCTCAAGTGTTGTGTGTATTTGTGAAACGTAATAAAACTTTTTTTTCAATCTAATTTATATAAAGTTATGTAAGATCAATATTGTGTAACTAACAATTAATTTTATATGCCATCAATGTGATTTAATAAAGCTTGATAAATTACTGTACAAGTTATTTAATAAAGCCTCTATAATTAGCTCTAATAATTCAGTTTCTCAGAAACACTGTTAAAGCTGTAGTCCACTCATATGTTTATAGTTATTCCACAGTTGGCTCTCGTCATTTGTGTAATCCACTGGGTGTTTTCTGGTTATAGCAATCACCCAATGTTGGTACACAGTGGACTACTCCTTTTTCCCTCTTTGCAAATGTCTCTTATGTGTGAGGTTAGAAAATGGACACTATAGCAAGCAAATCTGATGTGATTCATTAAAGCAACAAAATCATTATTTTGGCTCCTTGCTATGTCCATAATATGTTGACACTAGAATCGCGTGAAGTTTTAAATTTTGTGTTACGCATTTGCCAGTTAAAAGAGAAATGAAGATAAAATTTAATTTCAGACATGCATGTTCAAATTAACCCTTAGCACACTGATGTCGACAACAGTTGACTATAGTATTGTTTTCTCATGTTTTAAAAGTTTTTAAAATTAAATTTGTCTCAAATCTGTGATTGTCATATACATTTTAACCTAGATTTTTCAAATTAAACTAATTTTTTGTCACTTGAAGTTGTGGATCGCACTAGCGAGACACAACTTTAAGTGGCTGAAAATCAAATTTATTGGCTCAGTGCTCTAAGGGTTAAGAAATAAAGGAATAGCTGCTATATGGGGCTTTTGGCATACTTCTACGTTCCCACAGCACCCTAAATTTAAAAGAATAACGCTATTCATGTTCACATAATATAGACATATTGAGGAGCCAAAATAATAAAAAAAGTTTTTTGATGATTTTTAGCCTGATTGCGTTGCTTTAAGTGCTGTTGAATCTCATAATGGGGAATCATTTTTTGAGTTCAGTGAAAAGGAAAAGCTTATCAGATTTGCCCCGTTTTAATACAGAAATTTCGTTTTATTTTTTAAAAAATTTATTTGTCTTGTTTTCAATTATTTCAGTGGCATGTAGCTTTTGGGAGTCCATTCATTAACTTACTAGACTAGCTGTTTGTTGAAGGTTTGTTCATATTTGTTGTTTAGATTGGTGTTAAACTGTGTCCTGTTGACGCAGAATTATGTACCAGACTACTGAATAACCACACAGTATGGACTAAGGCCCAGCACTTTTTCAATACTGGCACAGCATCAGAGATGCTGGGCCAGCATTGTTACAGTGCTGGACCTACACCATGTCTAATCTGGCTGAGTAGAATGTATCTGGAAAATCATGTGTTTCCATTTTAGTGCTGAAGCATCGCTTGCTTTATTCAATAAGCATGGTACGATTTATATTTTAAATAATTCTAAAAATGGCTGTGCTGTTGCCATGAAAGTGTCATGTAACGAGTAATTACCACAAGCAAAAATTGGCAGAACAGAACCCCTTGAAGTTGTGGAAAAGAAGGGTTTTGTTGTGTGAACTAGAACAAACGTATGAAGGTGCAATGTTGTGAAAAATGTCCTTTAAGAAGTGTTGCATTTAAAAAGATATAAAGTGATAGAAAAAATCTCTTGATCCAAGATTATGATTCTTCAGTCTGGTCTGTTACATTATAATACTGTTATTTAAATTATCGATTTTTATCTATAATAATGCTATTGAACCAATAATAATTATTACCTTAAGATTATGCATCCTATTTTAATGAGGTACATCTTTTCGCATTATGGTGCAGAATGGTAATTTGATTGCTTCTTTCAAGTTGGATGTTATGTAAATTATCTATTTTATTTCTATAAATGCTATTAAGGCAATAATAATTATTACCTTTAGATTTATGCATCCTATTTTAATGAGGTAGGCCTACATATTATCGCATTATGGTACAGAACGTTGATTTGATTGCTTCTTTCAAGGTTTTTGTAGTTTTATTAAGTATTCTCTTGTCAAATCTTCAATCTCTCCCTCAATCTAGCAGCGCATCTCACAAAACACCCAACTTTCATCTTATCTTAAGCGTCATCCTGATAAATTAAATAATTTACATTTTCAGCCACTTGAAGTTGTGTCTCGCTACCGCGATCCACAACTTCAAGTAGCTGAAAATTACTAATATTTGTTTAATTTGACACCAAACATTTGCAAATTTTCCTGTTTAAACACTCACTTCATTCCCAATAACAGTGATTTAATTGGCTAGTAAAACTAATTAAAAACAATTGTAGTCCTGATCAGCAGGCAAGGGGTTAATTTTCTATCATTTCCATTTTAAAAATGAGGATCAAGCTTAACTTTTCTAATGGAAAAGAGCGAAAGTTAAGCTAAGATCTAAGCTAGGATGTTTAGTGAGATGCGGCCCAGGATTTGTAATCGGCGTAATCCAAATGGAACAGATCTCATTTTAGCCATCACTGCAGATGTATACAATGTGGCTGCACAAATGCGGCTTAGCCCTTGCCCTTCTATGGCTGTACACATATACAGTGTATACACGTTTTAACACTTTCCCCGCTAGTCACGACTACATGTTTTGAATCATTATTGTTAGCCAATTAAATCACTGGTATTTGGAATGAAATGTTTGCTTAAACATCACGATTTGCAAATGTTTAAGTCTCCAGTTAAATAAATATCAGTAATTTTCACCCACTTGAAGTTGTGGGTCGTGGTAGCGAGACAATTTCAAGTAGGTGAATTTCAGTTAGTTAACTAAGCCGGGAAAGGGTCGAACACCCCGGAATGGCTTTGAAATTTATAAAATAGCTTATGGTAGATGCTCAAATAATCTATTTTCGAACATGTCTATTATTTCTAAATTTATGAAAACATTTTTCGGCATTTCAAGCTGGATATTGTGTTTGCAATTCCAGCTTCAAATGAATGAAAAATACTAGCAAAACCATTCAGCAAGACATAGGTTAATGTTTGGCCAGCATCGCTAATGGTGGGCCAACCTCAAACTGACAGACTATCTACATGATTATTGTCTTTGGCAGTGATAACTAGTAAACACCAGATATATATATGCCTGTTTTATCTCTGCTGTAGTTAAGTTCCCTTGTGTGACAGACAATGCGATCTATGATTCACTTGTTTGCACTCGATGATATTGTTTGTTGTTTGACATATATATATCTTTAAATTATATTTTTTTATGTCAGAAGCTTATATGAGCTCTTCGACTCTGGTAGCATTTGTTATCTCCTGCTCTTCAATAATATGCTGTTTTGAAGAAAAAAAATCTACGCCGAGGATTAACCCTTTAACCGCCAAATTATTCAACTTGAATTTTCACCCGCTTGAAGTTTTGTCTCGCTGACGCGATCCACAACTTCAAGTGAATGAAAATTATTCAGATTTGACAAAATGGAGGTCAACACTTTTCAAATCTTGCTGGTTGATGTCACATTTTATCTTTAACATATTTAAAATGTGGTACTTAATGTGCTGATAAAAAATAAAAACCCGAATATATGCGGCTCCGGCGGTTGAAGGGTTAACACTGTAGTAATCTAAACTCATGTAGTTAAAGGGCGTCGTGGCTACAGTGCAATGCTCTCACTTTTTGAAATATATATATATATATTGACATTGTGGCTTTGGGTTTTGGCAACACTCGCATACTGCCACGACTTGAACCCCAGCCGAAATGAGACACAGACTCTATGTTGATTTGATACTCCACTGTTTGTGACGTGGCCCATCATCAAATCAACATAGGCTCAATGGCTCCTGTTTGTTGGAATTTGAACAGTTTAACTGTTGCCTTCAAAATTTATTGTTATTCATGGCTTCATGTTGGCAAACTGAGTACACTTCCAATCCATAAAAATGAAATTTTCTGTCTATAAATCCATGCTCTTATAATTGTGACAATAACATATTTGATTTGGGATTTAATGACCTACAGTGTGTTTGCATGCAGACCAATACTTTTTTAATATATGCCATTAAGCTAGAAAGTTTAAATAGAAGGACAATGTGAAAAATATAATATACCAAGCTCATAATTTTTTGACTATTTTTACTGTGTATGACGATTGCTATTAAATATTCAATTTTATCTTTATGTCTGCAATTTTGATGTCTGTAGCTTGTCTATCAAGCATGTTGTGTTCAGTTTGTACAAAATAACAATTGTATAAAGACAAACAAGACTGACTATGTGCCTTTATCTTTTTTATTCAATTCAAGTTTTAGTTGTCTCTACATCCGAAAGGTTAGTTCAAACCAGCAGCAGGAAGCCAGTTATCACCATGATAGTTTGGGTGCGATTTTAAATGACATCCACAGCATATTGGCATTAGTGATGCATAACTGGGAACTTCCAACAAGTGATTTTATCACATTATAAAATCTGTATTAAAGATTCCTCTGACTCTGTTAAGTTTGAAAATGTGTGACCTTGACCTATTTTGAAGGTCACACAGACCAACAGAAAGCAATATACAAATATAATTAATTGTCATTGCGATTACTAGATTTCTATTTGTATCACCACAAAATTTGGATCAAAATTCGGAAATGAATGTCGGAAACAGATCGGTGGGATTTCTTTCATATTTACACGCCTTTATGGGTTATGAGCTTTGACATACTTTTTGACCTACATCTCGTGAGCTAACATAGCTTAGACACTATATACAGTGCAGCCTGTACATACCGGACCCTGTACAAACCGGAATCCTGTCTATACAATCATTTGGTCCCGAATTAATTACTCTTAAAACAATACTAATCAATCCTCTCCAAACCGGGACCTGTTTACTCCGAATACCGAAATCATTATTTTCCTCAAATGCATTAATTGTATTGTATTTCACGTGTCCAAACCGGAATCACTTTTTTTTAGAATTTGAAAAAAATCGCATGTGGTGCACTAAGGGTTAAACTGTGGGCGGCAAGGTGTTATGCAATGAGAAAGGTGAGAAGTTAGTGTTGGTAACACCGTTTGCGAGTTTGATAAATTGTCAAAACCTTTCAATTGAGCTTTGTAAGATATTTAACAACATAATGGACTAACAAAATAATTGGTTAATGAAATATTGTAACAGAATCATTGACTAATAAACTATTAAATGTTCGTGTCAAGTTATAAACATATCAGTGCATTAAACATAAATAATTCTCACGAAAATTAGACTGTTTTTGGATACATTTATTCTGTTTGTGATGCTTAATGACCTAATTAATAAATAGCTCTGTAGGTAAAAATGATATAAAAATATTTGATTTATTCTTTCATCGCTGGATTATTCTTATATTATTTTGATTCTTAGTCAATTGTGGTGAATGATATAATTTTACAGTATCGGAGCGTTTAATCCAGCGTCATACATTCCAGAAAATATATAAATTCACCAAACAAACGAGTGTTGTCATCTAAAATGAAACAGTTAAAAAGATAAAACTGCTGCAATATGATTGACTCCGTATCGAAAACACAGCTTCTCCTATTGCTTTGATATTTAAACGGGTTGATGCCGTTGTTAGCAACTATGCTTTGTGTCAAAAATGTGTGACTACGATTGACAAGAATGTAATGTTCTTTTAGATTAGGCCCTCAGTCAGGGGCGGGAGTGGATTGAAGGACAAGAGTTGAGTGGACGGGAGTGGAGTGAAGAGCGGGAGTGGAGTTAGGGGTCGGTAGTGGAGTTAAGGGCGAGAGTGGAGTGAGGGGGTGGAGTGAGTGGCGGGAGTAGAATGAGGAGCGGGGGTGGATTGAGGAGGGGAGTGGAGTGAGGGGGCAGGAGTGGAGTGAGAGACGAGGAGCGGCAGTGGAGTGAGGAGCGGCAGTGGAGCGAGGAGCTGGAGTGAAGTGAGGGGCGGGAGTGGAGTGAGGGGCGGCAGTGGAGCGAGGAGCTGGAGTGAAGTGAGGGGCGGGAGTGAAGTGAAGGGCGGGAGTGGAGTGAGGAGCGGCAGTGGAGCGAGGAGCTGGAGTGAAGTGAGGGGCGGGAGTGAAGTGAGGGGCGGGAGTGGAGTGAGGGGCGGCAGTGGAGTGAGGAGCGGGAGTGGAGTGAGGGCGGGAGTAGAGTGAGGGGCGAGAGTGGAGTGAAGGGCGAGAGTGGAGTGAGGGGCGGTGGTGGAGTGAGAGCCTAGAGTGGAGTGAGGGGCGGGAGTGGAGTGAGTGGACGGGAGTGGTATGAGGGACGAGAGTGGAGTGAGGAGCGGGAGTGGAGTGGTGAGCGGGAGTGAAGTGAGGGGTCGGGAGGAGCAGGAATGGAGTGAGGAGCGGGAAGTGGAGTGAGGGACAACAGTGGAGTGAGAAGCTGGAGTGGAGTGAGGGGCGAGAGTGGAGTGAGGAGTAGGGTGAGGGGCGAGAGTGGAGTTAAGGGCGAGAGTGGAGTGAGGAGTGGGAATGAAGTGAGGAGCGGGAGTGGAGTGAGGGGGGGGGGGTGGAGTGAGGAGCATGAGTGGAATAAAGGACGAAAGTGGAGTAAAGGGTGAGAGTGGAGTGAGGGGCGGGAGTGGAATGAGGGACGAGAGTGGAATGAGGGACGAGAGTGGAGTGAGGAGTGGGAGTGGAGTGAGAGGTCGGTAGTGGAGTTAAGGGCGAGAGAGGAGCGAGGAGTGGAGTAAGGGACGAGAGTGGCGTGAGGAATGAAGTGAGGAGCGGAAGTGGAGTGAGGGGCGGAAGTGGAGTGAGAGGCGGGAGTGGAGTGGAGGGCGGGAGTGGAGTGAAGGTCGAGAGTGGAGTAAAGAGCGGGAGTGGAGTGAGGAGCGGGAGTGGAATGAGGAGCGGGAGTGGAATGAGGAGCGACAGAGGAGTGAGGGGCGAGAGTGGAGTGAGGAGTGGGAGTGGAATGAGGAGCGACAGTGGAATGAGGAGCGGGAGTGGAGTAAAGAGCGGGAGTGGAGTGAGGGGCGAGAGTGGAGTGAGGAGTGGGAGTGGAATGAAGAGCGACAGTGGAATGAGAAGCGGGAGTGGGGTAAAGAGCAGGAGTGGAGTGAGGGGCGAGAGTGGAGTGGGGGTGGACTGAGTGGTGGGAGTGAAGTGAGTGGCGGGAGTGGAGTGAGGGGCGGAGTGGAGTGAGGGGCAGGAGTGGAGTGATAGTGTAGCAGCAAAGTGACCAAAAATTAAGACAACCTTCCATCAAAAACAGCATCAGTTATCTTATTTTTTTACCCTTTGTGCACCACTGCCTAGCATATTATGTGACCTATATATTTGGATTTCAAAACTCAAAACAAAGCGAACAGAAGATTCATTAGCAGCATCCTTATTTGCTTTTTAACTTGTTGGGATAATATCCCATATTATGAGAAGATGAAAAAATCTAAAAATAATTTATAAATTACATTTTAAGACCCTTTCTTTTCAAAAGCACCAACATGGTGGAAGCTGGAAATGCTCTAAATCCATTTGCATTGTGAATATATGAGTAAATATGTTATAAGAAACTTCATTAGTGTTATTGTATATGAGAATCTATCTCGTTAGAGAAATAATTGCATTAAGAGTAAAAGAATGACCCTTTGTGTACCACAGCACAGCATATTAGGCCCAGCTGCCTATTCAATTTGATTCTGATTTATTAGACACCATAAGAATATTTTTAAGCCTCATCCAGGATGTTGTGTGCTGGATAGCATAATTATTATGCGAAGCTGGTCTTTAAAAGACAAATTTAACCACCCTTTTCCTGCGAAAGCACAAAAATATAAATGTTTATATTTTAACAATTTCGCAATCCACATAATATTGAATGCTCAAAAGGGTAATACAAAATCCAGATTTGCTTTACTATATCCGCATTGAAATTAGGTATCCTATATAAAAAGAATACGAAAACATACAAGTAATATATTTATTTCGATTTTTTTGACAACGTACATAATACATTTTTTTCCTGTATTTAGAACTGGTATTTAATTTACTATGATATTTATTTATATTTTGATCAGGTAAGGTACATCAAATCAGATAAATAAGATACATCAAATGTAAACAACCATTTGTATTCAAAAGCACAACAAACAAACAAACTATTTGTATTAGATCTATTTGTTTGGAAAACCTGGTTTAGACATTTGAAATTCTATATTGCATTACATAAATATCTGAAAACAAATTATCTTACTTAAAATGATATTCGCGTCATCTAAACTCTTTCAACAAAATGTGTTCTTCATTGAAAATAAATTAAAATGAATTGTTAAGAAGAGAACACCGGTCGTGATGGTGCAGTGGTAAGAGCTCGCGCCTCTGATATTGTAGTAGGAGGTTGTGAGTTCGAATCACGTCACTGCCACTTGACTGGACATATACCGGATCAACTCTGATCCACTAATGCCGCCCTAGATAATGCCGGGGCAGGGATGACAATAATGTGTCCCATAATAATTATGCATAGTATGTGTGGTTGTTTTTGTACTAGGAGTACGAATAAAATACTTTATAGTCACTCAGGAGGCTAATGTGTTAAATTTCGAAGTCGTAGAATGGTAAGTAGAGTGTGCAAAGCTAGCATTCAGCCAATCAATCAGAGCTTGGCTTGAATTTCAGCGCTGTACCAATGCCGTACTGACAATGGCAGGGAGGCCAGATCCGCGGAGGCACTGGAATGCAAGGGACACAGCCCTCTGGCGATTTGCCTGGAATGGGATGCCAAGAGAGAGTAAAGTGATGCGGCCTCAGCCAGTCAGTGTTGTGCGGGCCGTCCACCAGGCCGCAGGGAACTAACAAATGCACAAAAACTAGACCATATCTGCAAATTATGAAAGACATTTTAGGATATAAAATGTGGGTTATTATTTTTTCAACTTGAGCTTGAAAATTTAACCCCACTAAACCCCCCCCCCCGCCTCATTTGCGCACTAAGGGCAAAACTGCTGTTATTTGACATATCTTCGTCAATTTTGGTAGATTTGAACAAAGTCACATTCAATTTTAGATTTTAAACATCTAGGGGTCCATTGGACACTGTTTAAAACGCCACTTATTCAAGCGCAAATTAATCATACCCGATAATAATAATTTTCCCCCAAATCGACTCTTTTTTTAAACTACCAAATATTGACAAAAATAACAGTAGGCTATGTTAGCCTTCCCGCGCAATGGGGTGGCATCCATGCAGGGGTCAGATTTTTAGGCTCCTTATAAAAGATTAGGGCCTACTTCTCGAAGAACACATTACCCCGAAATGATACCCAAAAATCTATTTATTTATTTGCAGGTAAATGTGCATTAAGTAGCCTCCTGACTATAAAAACGTAAAAATAATCACAATAATTTTTTGTCTGTCAACTGCAGACTAAAATAATATTTATATATTTTGTATCTACAATCGCTGTACTTTCATCACAACTGGCAATGTAAGCCATCCGTGTTTCTCGAATAATAGATTGAGGTTAGAGTGGTGAAATATAACCTAAAGGGAACCAGTAGGTCTACTTATTTTCCGACGCTATAGATAGAGGTTATGGTGCACAATGGCATAGAAGAAGCCAACCGTGTTTATCTTATGTTAGATAGATTAGGGATAAAAAATAGCATAAAGGGAACTTTCCGTGTTTCTACTACATTAGATAGAGATTACAGTGGTGTAACATAGCATAAAGGGAACTTATCATGTCCTCCTACACTACCTACACTAGATAGATATTAGACTGGTGTAAGATGCGTGTTCCTCCTATGCTAGACACATATTAGAGTACGGTAGTAGAAGATGACATATATATAGGGAACTTTTCATATGTCCCCCCCTACACAACATAGCGATTAGAGTGGTGTAAGATGGCATTTAAGGGAACGTTCCGTGTTCCTCCTACGCGAGATAGGGATTAGAGTGGTGTAAGATGGCATAGAGGGAATTTTCCGTGTTTCTCTTATATAGGATACACTAGATAGATATTGCAGAAGATGGCATCAAGGCAACTTTCTGTGTTCCAACCACAATAGATAGACATAATGGTGGTGTAAGATAGGATAAAGGGAACTTTCCGTGTTCCTCCTATGTTCTCCAGATAGAGATTAGTGTGCCTCCTATATTAGATAGATATTAGAGTGGTAGAAGATGACATAAAGGGAACGTTCCGTGTTCCTTCTACACCATATAGATATTAGAGTGGTGAAAGATGGCATATACGGTCATATACAACGCAAGGGTTAATTATATATATATATAATTATATTTATACGGTCCTAACAAATAAAGGGATAATTTAGTACGGTCCTAGCCGCAAATGGGTTAAGTATATAGGATCCCAGCAGCACAAGGATTAATCTACTATTACCAGCAACACAATGGTTAATTATACGCGGTTCTAGCAGCACAAGGGTTAATTATATACGGTCCAGCAACACAAGGGTTAACTAATTTATGTTTTTATATATTCAGATTCCGTCTGTTTGGCTTGTGACCATCATAGATGCATTGTCTGACGTAAAACAACGTTACCAGCGACTGTGTGGCTCGGCATTATAGGAATCATAATATTTTTTATTGATTTATCATGGTACAGTACGACACTTTCCATTAGGACAAGACATAAAAGGAATAATTATTTTATTAATACCAGCACTGCTAACTTAGAATACCAATAAATTTAAACAGACATAAATTTGAAGTTTATTTGTTTTCAATAAAATTTAACAGTTTCTAGTGCGCAAAGGGTGTGTAAATTTTTCTCATAATATAATTTTTTCCAACACACATGAAACAGTGAAAATATATTATGTTTTTTAATAAATATTTCGCAACATATTCAGAGAAATATATAGGCCTTCAAGCATTTCTGTTTTCAGATACCACAGATTGCTACTTTAGGTATCAAAAAGTCTGTCCATGAGCGATTGTTCACAAACAAATTTTGTCAAAGGGATGTAGAAATATTACTTCATGGTAAATATTAATTATTTACTGCATATGCCCACTATTGATTGATATCTTTATGAAGACAAAATTTTCACAATTTTAAGGACATTAAAATCGCATAATTATTTCTAGGTTAAAGATATGTGCTAGGTGCTGAGTGACGGTTTGTTGCATATCATTTGAGGTAGATGTAGATGACCATACACTCTAAGCAAAATAGGTTCTTTAAAAAGAACCCTTCAGTATTATTACCATGCAATCTCACGAGGTATCTCCTGCTATGGGGCTGCATGGTGATAATACTCAAGGGTTACTTCTAAAGAACCTATATTGTTTAGAGTGTAGCATAAAATAAATATAAACGAAATATGTGATGTTGGTTCAAATTCCTCCAAACTTATGTTCTTGTTATCCCCCCTAGCCATAGTCTCGAGTTGTTTTTCTTCATTTTTTTTTGGAAGGTTGCCTAAAAAATAATGGCTTTTTCGTGGGTCCGCTACAGCACTATGAGGAGCGAGTGTGGAGTGAGGGGCGGGAGTGGAGTGAGTTGATTGAGGGGCGGGAGTGGGGTGAGTTGCGGGAGTGGAGTGAGGGGCGGGAGTAGAGTGAGTGGCGTGAGTTGAGTGGGGGGGGGGGGAGGGAGTGGAGTGAGGAGCGGGAGTGGAGTGAGGGGCGGGAGTGGAGTGGGAGTAGAGTGAGTGGCGGGAGCAGAGTGAGTGGCGTGAGTTGAGTGGGGGGCGGAAGTGTAGTGAGGAGCGGGAGTGGAGTGAGGGGCGGGAGTGGAGTGAGGAGCGGGAGTGGAGTGAGTGGCGTGAGTTGAGAGGGGGGCGGGAGTGGAGTGCGGGGCGAGAGTGGAGTGAGGGGCGAGAGTGGAGTGAGTTGCGGGAGTGGAGTGAGGGGCGGGAGTGGAGTGAGGGGGGCGGGAGTGGAGTGAGGGGCGAGAGTGGAGTGAGTTGCAGGAGTGGAGTGAGGGGCGGGAGTGGAGTGAGGGGCGGGAGTGGAGTGAGGGGCGGAAGTGGAGTGAGGAGCGGGAGTTGAGTGAGGGGCGGGAGTGGAGTGAGTAACGGGAGCGGAGTGAGTGGCGTGAGTTGAGTGGGGTGCGGGAGTGGAGTTAGGGTCGGAGTGGAGTGAGTGGCGGGAGTGGAGTGAGGGGCGGGAGTAGAGTGAGTGGCGGGGCCAAGTACATCGTTACTTGTACTTACCTGTACTTAGGTACATTTTTTTGAGTACTTGCTTGTACTTTGTACTTGAGCTTCAAAAACGTACTTGTACCGAAGTACATTACGAAGTACTTGGTACTTTAAGACAAGTACATTGCAAGTACATCACGTTTTGTTTAATTTCGTTTTTACTTTTTCAGTTATTCAGTGCAATATTTTTGAGAATAGAATTTTTTTTATAATAATTCAATTGTTGAACGCAAAACAAATTTAGTTTATCTAGATGTATCAATGTAAAGCGTTATCACACATTCTTATTCTCGGTGAGCTGTATATTGTACCTTTGATCTTTCATTCATACTTCTGGTGAGCCGTCCAGATAGATGTACTGAGTATTTTTTTTTAAACAACACACAGGCGTAACAGCAATGGTCATCGTCCATCGTTATCGACCACAACTATGCACAAGCCTGACCCGGCAAAAACGAGATATTAAGTGGCGTTCACAAGCATACGGGTCGGCATACAGATACGGCATGCGGATACGGCTACGTTAGCAGCATCCGGCAATTGGGTGTTCATATGTACACGGCTTAATTGTCCACGGTTTTATTCACTTTCTCACTTCGCCAGGAAATGCAGGATGGCCCCAACATCCTTGAAACTATATATAAGCCTACACTTACATCTTGCAACAAGATGAAATTTTAATAAGGATCATATGTCTGTACATAGGGTAAGTACGCCTAATATGAGCATGGTCCTAATATGAGCATAGGCCATATATCTTATACTACATCACTAGGCGGCAGTACTGTTGATATCAATTAACAGTAACCCTAACGTAATTAAAATAAAGCAATGGTTTGTTAATTTGAATAGATAACATTTCACAAAGAGAAGATCAAATAAATGATGCTAAAAAAGCAAATTTTGTAGTATGTTAAAAGTGATGAAAATTATTTAAAACACAGTGTATTCAAGTCAAGGCGATTTTTTTCTTCACAATAAACATGTCGGCTTGTCATACATCGTGTGATAATCAGGTTAATTCATGATTGAAGATATGGAAAGCCATCACGAACAAAAAGTGCATTATTTCCTAATACGAGCACCCACGTTTTTCCTAATATGAGCATATGCTCATAATGGGAGATTTCAGGGAACTATTGTGATCTGTTATGTTAATTGGATATATTTTCAATCAAAAAATATTTGGAAACATTTATGCATACTCAATAATGGTATTAAAAGTTAAAAAAATAATCCAAACATGTTAGGATGAAAACAGGTATGCTCATATTAGGGGCACCCGGTTTGTGGTGCTCATATTAGGCGCACCCACTCTGATATGCAAAATTTTAAGATTTTATTTGTCTATATAAATTTTAAATAATCATATTTTGAGTTGATTTGATATGCCCATGTACGCTCAGCAATGCCTTGTTTCACAATCGAAAGCTTTTTCACAATCAAGTTAATGATTACTTTGATGTGGTGATATTTTGTATCAATAGTCTTAATAGTTAACATACATGCTCATATTAAGATAGGTAGTGCCTATTATGAGCCATTTAGCACAAATATTATTTTTGTTTTATATTTTTATTTTTGCATTGAATCAAGAGAGAAAAACTGTTTCAGTTTAAGAGTATGCATATGATAACATATACATCAATTTAAAATGTCCGGATAATATAATAAAGTTACTGGTGGCTGTTTTCCTTAAGGTGCTCATATTCGGGCACTTCCCCCTACATATGCAAAGAGAAAAGAAAGTTAATAAGAGATCGAGGTACATCAGTTTAAAGGGGAGAACAAGGGACACATCATTGGCGCAAGAATTATAGGTGGATGCAGAACAATTCCAAAGCTACTTCGGGTTATCCAGAGAACACTTTGTCCAAGTACTTTTCCAAGTACTTTTCATTTGAATGAGTGAATGAACGAACGAACGAATGAATGGATGGTTGGATGGGGTTTTGTGCACATGGGATAAACTGGAGCCTCTGAGGAGTCTTTCATTCGAAAGAGTACATCAAGAGAGTCAATCTGTTCAATTAGTTTTTTCATGCTCCTGTGTGGTACAATTCCCACGAGGCTAGCTGCTTGATCTGAGACCAACGTCGATTCAGATGTGTTTCTCAATGACATGGGCATGGCATTATTTCTGACGTCATTTTCTGGAGTTCCCTATCCGGCTTGGTGTATGGATACGGCAAAACTCGCTACATGGAGCGATCTAAATAGCCGTATCCTATCCGTATCCGTGTACATGTGAACACCCTAATTGATAATTATATGAAGAGATTTTTGTATGCCGTATGCATGTGAACGCTACTTTAACCTAGTAGGTTTTTTGCTGGGTGAGCGTTGCAGTGCCCTCAATATTGAATCGACATTGGATAAACGTCTCGTGTCTGCTATACAAGGGGTGCGCTTTTATTGTTTGCGCGATTACCTCTTATAAAACCCTATAATTGCGAGGGTCATCTATGTTCCCGTTTCGAAAAGTACTTTTCAATTGATATTGTAAGATGGAAGAATTACAATTATATTTTAATTGGTCTGGGAAATATAGTGTTGCCTGTTGTGCTTAAATGATTACAAACATGCCGCATAATACAAATGAAATTGCAGACATCTTAAGGGTTAGAAGGGTTAGAAGTGTCAGATTGACCGGGCGCAAGTGAGATCAATTAACTGCTGCGTTAATTACGCCTTCATTAACACTTTCAGTGCGGCGAGCTATAATCACGATTATATTCAAGTGTCAAACCACAATAAATACCCCTCAAGATCAAATAAAAGGTCAAAGAGTGAGGGGCGGGAATGGAGTGAGGGGCGGGATTTGAGTGAGGGGCGGGAGTGGAGTGGGGGGCGGGATTTGAGTGAGGGGCGGGAGTGGAGTGGGGGGCGGGAGTGCAGTGAGGAGCGGGAGTGCAGTGAGGGACAGGAGTGGAGTGAGTGGCGGGAGTGGTGTATGGGGCGGAAGTAGAGTTAGGGCGGGAGTGGAGTGAGGGGTGGGATTTGAGTGAGGGGCGGGAGTGGAGTAAGGGGCGGGGGTGGAATGAGTGGCGGAGTGGAGTGAGGGGCTGGGGAGGAGTGAGTGACGGGAGTAGAATGAGGGGCGAGAGTAGAGTGAGGGGCAGGTGTAGAGTGAGGGGTAAGTACAGTGAGGGATGAGGGTAGAGGGAGGCGTGAGGGGTGAGAGTAGAGTGATGGGGGAGTACGGTGAGGGGCCGGAGTATAGAGTGAGGGGTCGGAGTAGAGTGAGGGGCAGGGGTAGAGTAAGGGGCAGGGGTGGAGTGAGGGGCAGTGGTAGAGTGACAGGCCGGTGTACATTTAGGGAATGGAGTACAGTGAGGGCCGGGTGGCAGTGGAGTGAGGCGTGAGGGTAGAATGGGGGTGAGGGTAGAGTGAAGGATGGGAGTAGAGTGAGGGGCCTGAGTAGAGTGAGGGGCGAGAGTACAGTGATGGGCCGAAGTAGAATGAGGGTAGAGTGAGGGGTGGGAGTAGACTG
This sequence comes from Flabesymbios commensalis, assembly GCA_964017125.1. Taxonomy (NCBI): domain Eukaryota; kingdom Metazoa; phylum Annelida; class Polychaeta; order Terebellida; family Flabelligeridae; genus Flabesymbios; species Flabesymbios commensalis. Next base: position 23,004,318 of record OZ024908.1, on the reverse strand, counting down.
AGAGGCCGGGTAAAGTGAAGGGCCGGAGTAGAGTGAAGGGTAAGGGTAGAGTGAGGGACAAGATTAGAATGAGGGGTGAGGGTAGAGTGAGGATATAGTGAGAGGCTGGAGTAGAGTGAGGGTAGAGTGAGGGACAAGAGTAGAGTGAGGGGCCGGGGTAGAATGAGGGTAGAGTGGGGGTGGAAGTAGAGTGAGGGGCGGAAATGTATCGCTCTACCTGAACAGGCCTGTACCGGTCAACCTGACACATTCAGGTAGAGAGATAGCCTACACACTTATTAGTTTGAATCGTATTGTTGCAAGTGTGATCATATATAAGTAGGCCTAATGATATTGAGAAGGTTTTGATATAAAGATCCAAATCCACTTGTACCAAGGTAACTCATAGTACAATTCTGAGCATTATTTCCTAACAAATCCTAGTGCCTGACCCATATTTAACACGATTCTAACTCAAATCAACACAAGATTTCCAGTCGCTGTTGTGGCCGTTCGGAAAATCTTATATTAAAATTAGCTTAAATCTACCATCAGAAATTACTATCTTGATATCAAAAGCATAAGTTTAGACCCTTTATTTGAATTTCTAGCTTTAATAGCAGAGGAGTATGGTAGGCCTGCTTTTCACTTTTTAGTAGAATCGGTGGCGGCCATCTTGGATTTCGTGAATTTAGGGTAGGCCTATTACAGGGTTACAACAAAAATCTAACAAGTGAATTCAAGGACTTTTCAAAAAGTAAATGCATGTAATTTTCCAGGACTTAAATGGCACTATTTTCAGTCAAATATAGGAGCCTACTAGCTGGTAAGGGATCCACCATTCAATTACTGCAAGAGGAGAGGGGGCTGCAGTTTATGAATTGAACAATTTCACTTCCAGCTAGCATCTGCAGAATTTATTTTTTTACACTTTGCCTCAGGCAAGATATTTATTCCACTTTTAAAAATAAATCATGTCGACGGAGTAGCCTTAGTATTGATGGCTAAGGAGCTTAGTGAAGCTAGTCTTCACAAATTAAAAGGGTCGTTTAATTATGCACAGCGAAGTAAGGCTCAATTTTTTTAAGGACTAATACATATTTATTATGTCCTTCAGACAATTATTTATACGCTGTATCACGAAAATTTGGTCTGAAAATATTTATTTAAAAGAACTCCAGCCCCCCGCCCCTCTTGGTAATTGAATGGTGGTCCCCTAAGACAAAAATATGTAGGCTACTGAACTGGTGATTTCTGATGGGCCATCTGTTTCATCAAAGATTTCTTAATACATCTTATAACTTCTTATAATTTTATTTTCTCATATGGCCCCTATCAGAATTCCAGTTTTTGAAGGACCTGCATAATGCATGAAACATAAAGAAAAATAGCAAACTGGTCACTGGAAGACTGCCATAGAAAACCAAATTCCATGGACCAAAAGAATTCCAGGACTTTTCCAGGACATTTCAATCAGAGTTCCAGGTCAATCTGAAAAATTGCGTTTTTCTAGGACTTTTCCAGGACAGCCATAATTTTCCAGTTTTTCCAGGACGTGTGGGAACCCTGGTATTAGCACCAAGCAGATCTTCGTAGATTTTTTATCCTGGCTAGTAGCCTAGCCAATTTCCAACCCAAATCAGTTAAAAACTAAATTTAAAAAGCAATTTCGTTGAACCAAGGTGATTTTTCAGCTTTATTGACTGGACTAATAGGCCTAAGTCAGCCGCTCAGCACCGTCCCTGACCTGACACTCCATTATAAAGAGGACTGCCAAGAAAATAAGTTGGTAGTTATTTTTTGGGCCATATCGTGGCCCACTCCACAACAATTAAATTGAATTTAGCTACCCGTCTTGAGCCTCTGCTCCCAACTGGGCTACATGTGTGAGAACCCCTACACCCCTGCCCCTATACTACACCTAGCTATCTGATTGAATAAGACAGGTGCCCCCCTGGGTGCCCCTTGTCCTTGAATGGGGTGATCTGGGTCTGTGACGTCATAGATCTAATTAATTCAAATCCAACAATTTATTGAACGTCACAAAGTAGACTGACTAATGGGGAGGGGGTGGCGGGGGCAAGATTCATAGCTTAATGGTAGTAATACTGTGGCTTGTTCCAATGGTAAATTATGAAGTCACATGAGTAAATATTGCATTTTATTTAATTTAGTCCAGTATCAGGGTCCAGTATATGCATAGCATAGATTATCACTTTGACTTGGCTTTGGTCCTTGAAGTTTGAGGTTGAAGTCAGTGATATTTATAAATTTTATTACAGTAGACTAGACCTACCACATGTACTATTATAAAAAAAAGTCAGATTCACATTAATTTCATTACCCAGGATTATTGAATTTCGTGGATTTCATTTTCATTTCTCAACCAATTTTGTTGAAATTTTGCACACACTATTTTCCATTCATGTCGTGTCTACCCTTAAAGTTTTGCGAAGTTTTGATAAGTATTGTGGAAGTTAGACCCTTTGACATGTAAATTAGTAGATTAGTATTAATCAGACCCTATGATCTAGAGCTGGGGGGGGGGGGGTTCATAGTGTAGTAATACTGTGGCTTGTTCCAATAGTCAATTATGACGTCACATGAGGTAAATATTGCATTTTATTTATTTTCGTCCAGTAGACTATATAATATCAATGCATAACATAGACTATCCCTTTGACTTGGCTTTGGTCCTTGAAGTTGGAGGTTGAAGTCAGTGTCACAGTGATCTTTATAAATTTTATTACAGTAACTATTAGTATTAATCAGACGCTATGATCTAGAGTTAACAAAATATGGAATAGTCTAGGCCTATTCTGAATAGGGAGGTGTAAAATCGACATAGGTCTATAGGCCTAGTCAATAGAGTCTAATCCATCTGATGAGTTGGAACATGACAAATTTAGACTTAGAATTTATAATTATAGATTCTATAGATCTACTAGGCTTATATAGTAACGTTCCGAAGTTCCCAAGTTCCGGGAACTTTGACTTCCAGTTTCAAGTTTCAAATAATATTAAAGTAGATCTACATTTTTTAAATCAGTATTAAATAATGAGTATTTGTGGTATTATGTTCACCATCATATTCATAGCCTAGGGCTAGACCTAGGCTATATGAGGGATTCTATAATTTTAGGCACCAGTAATGATATTTTCCTTGATATATGAGATTGTCTGAATATTGTCAAAAATTAGCAAATTAGTCAAATTAGCTTTCTTTATTGACATGGCGTTGTCAGCAGAGCTTAATTTCAATTTTAAATGATTATTTTTATCAATTTAATTTTTTTTTACCGTTATGGAGAGACTAATTTACCGTTACGGAGAGACTAATTTATGTTACGGAGTAATCTTCAAACTAATATTTCTTAGTGACCCTTCTATAAAAGTATACCATATTTAACAAGTAGTTGAACATGGCTATTATAATGTTGATCACTTAATTTAGAAAGAATCACTTTATGACAATAACCCCTAAATAATTAAATAAGAATTACTCTCCGTTACGATTATTGTCGTTATGGAGGGTAATAATAACGAGCATTGTCTCTCCATAACGACAATTATTTCTGTTATGGAGTGACAATAAACAAATACTAAATATCGATGCTAACACAATTTAAAAGACAAAAAGAAAAGTTACCATTTCAACAAGTGTCACTTGTTGGTTGAAATACCGAATTCATAAAGGTTTATAGCTATTTTTAATTTGTGACTACTTTTTCTCTCCATAACAAAAATGAAAACGACAGGAAATATGCGTTATGGAGAGACGTTTTTTTTTACTAAATCGTGCATAGCATCTATATATTATGCTATACTATGATTATTTTTGGGTTTTTTCAAATGAGGTTGTAGGGTGCTTAAAAATTTTATTGCAGTATTTATGTGTAAAAAATCGCGTTATGGAGAGACGTTGAATTAAAATACTCACCCAAAGACTTGCACAAACCTCACATTATTTCTAAGCAAAAACACATTTATTATACTTTTTTTTCACGATTGACTGCATAAAGGTCTCGCACAACTGTTTTGCACCAGACAAGTGATATTTTGGTCAGAAAAAGTATAGAAATTACCTGAAAACTATAAGCGTTACGGAGAGTCGCTGCAACGTGGGACAGACATAAATTGCATAAAAAGTGGTAAAATAATAAAATTATTTTTAAAAACTCGTATATAATCTAATAGATAGTGTTTTGCACTAACATTATATCAGAAACAAATATAATATATAATACAGGAAGTCTAGAATAAATCGCCTGTTTATGTGGGATTTAGAATGTGAGACAAGGCTTTTTGGCTGAAATTGGCTAAATTTACATAATATTTCTTTCAAAAAACACATTTATGTTAGAATTTTTTGAGTTGTAATATTGCTATATTGTAAAATAAAGGTCATTCATTGCATTTATGTAATCAAATTAAATCAAGATATTCAATAATAAATATTACAAGGTGCGGACAGTGCTGGTCCCTAAAATTATAGAATCCATGTTTTTTATTTGTATGCAACCTCACATAGGCCTACCCATATGAAGATAGACCCAGATCTAGGCTCTACTGTCACTGACTGTTAGGCTAGTTAGTTATTTTTGTTATGATATGTTTTTGTACACAAGTCACAATGATATATCTTCTGGGAGGTGTGATTTTTAGACCTAGGCCTATATAATATTACCGTAGTCTATATCAATATATATATTTTCTATGCCTAGTCTATATAGTACAGCGGCCTAAATTGATCTGGCTTGCCCAGAATTCAATGGGTCACGGATGGGACTAAGAGGCATGTAGCCTAGACTATATGGAGTCTATAAATAGTTTCACTCTCATAACAGTGACGCCTGTGGGCTCGGAGCGTTGAGTCACTGTACAAGAGTGAAATAAATAGTAGTCTTTGAATTAGAAAAACAACTGGGCCTATTCAGATCAACACTTTTGTGGATGACTGCTGTAAATCTCCCCATCAAGCAGACATTGACCTGATGTCGGATTAATCATTTAATGCTGCTGTAACTGTAAGAGCAAGGTCGCAGACGTTGGGCAAACCTTAAAGGGACTGGCCCACGCTAAAATCATCAAAAAATCGGTGATTTTATTTCGGGTTCTTAATATGACCATATGATGTAAACATGTACATAGACTAGAACTGCAATTTTTTATAATTTTTGTGCTGCGCATTCACCAGTTAGGCTAGATATAGGCTAGAGACGAAATTCCTGATTTCTAATTATTGACAACCATGTCGAAAATAGGAAATGCGGGAATTTCGTCTCTATATCTAGTCTAACTGATGAATGCGCAGCACAAAAATTATAAAAATTTGCAGTTCTAGTCTATGTACATGTTCACATCATATGGTCATATTAAGAACCCGAAATAAAATCACCGATTTTTGGATGATTTTAGCCTGGGCCAGTCCCTTTAAGGGGGCAACCATTTATTATCCAGGGGGAGGGCAGGGATATTTTTGAAATAAATAATCAAAGGCAGGAAGAAGGTGAAATGAATAATTTGATGTCGATCCCATTTGAAATAAATAATTTATGGCATATCGGGTAGGCCTACATGTTTCAGTATACCAACCGATCTTGCTTCGCACGGTTTTCAGTTTCTTGCATTCTAAAATATTAAGCTAGTATCAGATTATATAGCCTTAATAAAACAATACATTGGAAATGTATGAAAGTCCTTCTTAAAGTTGTTGGAATAAATAATTTGCTGACCATACAGCTGGAAAAAAATAACCATGAGCTGAATCATATTGAAAAAAATATTTTGGTCCATCCCAATATCCCTGCCCCCCCCCCTGGATATTAAATGGTGGCCCCCTAACTCAACTGCACAATTGCGTTGCACAAAATGGCAAATGAGTGTGTGCGGTAGGGCCTATCTGGTGCAGTGGTTAAAGCCTGGAAATCAGAGATCGCTGGTTCGAACCCTCCTTTCAACCTTTGGCATAGGCTTATGTGCACAAAGGTGGCCTAGTCTAGAAAAACACATTTAATTCCATTCATGCACGCAGCTTGGCATTACTACAATGCATGGTAAGGCAAAAGGCAGTAGGCCTATCTCATTAACGTTTTTGGTTGAAATAGGAAAAAAACATTTTTTTAACTTTTTTATTTCGGAACTTGAAGTTCGTGGAACTTGAAAACTGGGAACTCGGAATTTGGGAACTTGTTTTAGGGTATAGTCTACCTAGACTAGACTACATGGCCATAGACTAGAACTGCAGAAGTTTTTTAAATTTTGTGCTGGGCATTTAGTCTACCAGTTAGGCTAGATATAGAGACGAAATTCCCGTATTTCTTATTTTTGACATGGTTGTCCAAAATAAGAAATCAGGAATTTCTACACATCCTAGACTACAGTCTGTTTTACCAGACCTGGAAGTAGCCTTTTTTCAATTTACTCAGGCGGTGGATCTATCTAAAAATTTTAAGTTAAATTTTTTTTGTTTAAAGTGACTGGCCCACGCTAAAATCATAAAAAAATCGGTGATTTTATTTTGGCTTCTCAATATGACCATATGATGTAAACATGTCCATAGACTAGAACTGCAAAAGTTTTTTAATTTTTCTGCTGCGCATTCACCAGTTAGGCTAGATATAGAGACGAAATTGCTGTTTTCTAATTATTGACAACCATGTCAAAAATAGGAAATGCGGGAATTTCGTCTCTATATCTAGCCTAACTGGTGAATGCGCAGCAGAAAAAAATTAAAACTTTTGCAGTTCTAGTCTACGGACATGTTTACATCATATGGTCATATTAAGAAGCCAAAATAAAATCACCGATTTTTTGATGATTTTAGCGTGGGCCAGTCCCTTTAATTTTTTTCATTTTCCTCCAACATCTCTGAAAATTGTGTGGAATTTTGTTGTGTATTTTGCAAGTTAGACCATTTGGCATGTAATAAAAATATTTTCTCACGGTAATTTAATGATGAACTGAGAGCTGGAATTTTTTTAATTTATCACATACCAAATGGTCCAACTTCCATAATACATAACAGAACTCCACTAAATTCTCAGGGAAGTTGGGGGAAGATGAAAAAATAGTCCGACAACAATTTTGCTCAAAAATTTTAAACAGCGACCGAGCAAATTGAAAAAAGGCTACTCCCAGGACCAGGGGCCGTATGCTCGAAAGAGATAAGAATTGCGTAAGTCTAAGAATTGCGTTGGTATGCTACGAATTTGCATAAATTTTTCTTAAGTGCTATTCTCGAAATAGTTAAGATAAGAAATTTAGTCTATTGTTGCGTAACTTTACGTAACACAGTGTAGAGTTATTTTGTGCCAAAAACAAAACTGCATAGAAAAGCCGTATTTACATCCAAAATATACACACATGTAAAACTTACATTTATTTGAACACTAGTGGGCCTATACAAAAAAGTTTTAACCGTCAGTACAAATTGATGCTTTTCATTAAGTTTTCATGCGAGAGAAGTTGTCACAATAGCCTGGGCAAGGTGTAGTCAACTGTTAAAATTCGCAGGACAAGGGTCCCCCAGAAGGCGATAGTGCCCGTGGGTAAGCCAAGGCCCTATTCCATAATAATACTTAATATGCGTTTCATACCCAAAGCCTCATTAAGAGCAAGTTCTCAAATCACAGCAAGTTCATATATACTTGAGCGACATCTATGAGTTAATAATTCATAGCCCTTGTTTTTTGCCCCTACTTGGTCGCCTACTTGCAAACAAACTGACTGTATTACTGCGGGATTTGGAAACTGCTTGACCCCCAGTTTTGTATTGTCACCCAGTAAACACAAAACATTTGTATGACTTTATGCAATGTTGGACCAACGTCGAAGACGTTGGGCCGACATTCCATAAATGTCATACAAATGTCTTGCGTTTGCTGGGCAGGAGGACTTTCTCTCAAACATTGTACATTTATCTAATGTTGGTTCAATGTTGGGCCAGCGTCGCAGGCATTGGCCTAACATTAAAACAGCATTGGATCAATGTCTCGTTTGAGTAGTATCTTGTAATCAGTTCAGTGGCTATATTAATGCCGTCAATCTGTACTCAATAGGCTACTGTTGGCCTACACTTGACCGTCCCAGGCATGCGCGTTTTGAAGCTGAATGATTCTTTAAGTGTTGCAATAAGGATCATGTCCAATTGTTCTTGAAAAGTTGGTAAATGTATAGTAATATTGTTTATAGAACATACAACTCGATATATGAAATAGTGCTTACGCATGTTACATGTGTCCGTCAAAACCTAAATATGCTTCCTTACTGCTTAAAATACAGTTCCATGATGCCATGTGATGTGCTATGGCTCCCGAAATTGATATACTGTAGCAGTATATAAAGGAATGAAACCCCGAACCAGATTTGCCAGAATAATACTGAATTAAAAATAATCTGTAAAAAGTCCGTCAAAAAGTAACATGCGTAATTTTGGCCGACCAAGAACACCCACAAATGGCTACATGTTCAGCAAGGAGTTCACAAAAAACTATTGAGGACACTTTCCGATTACGTCATCACTTGTTGTATTAGAGGGGACGAATGACAGCATAAAAGTAAACAACACCCTGTCCGTCAAAAACGTGCGTATGTAACGTGCGTAAGCATCAACGTCAGTTACATGGAGATAACTTTGCTAAGATAGATAGGAGCTATCACAAACTTCTCTGATATGATCACGGCCACGAAACTGTAAAAAACACACAACTACAACGACAAGATCGCACAGAACTTGTAGTTTGACAACAGATTTCAAAATTTAAAAAACGGAAAATTCGTATGTTACTATTTGACGGACAATGATTACGTACGTTACTATTTGACAGACAATGATTCGTGTGTTACTATTTGACAGACGGGCTGCTCCCCCGGCCATATTGTTTATTAGGCATTGGTATGTAAGATTTAGGTGATTTACTGTACATATAATGCAGCCGAGGGAAGATAGTAGGGCTGTTAAGCCCATAATATCAGATCAATTGTGCATTTTGTGAATAAAGCCTGAAATTTGGCATGATATATATTTGAACCCAGGAGGTCACAATCAGGTACGGAACCACCTTGGCAGTGACCTCTGGTGACCTTGAGTGACCTTCAAAGTGAAGGGCATTGTATATATGTCCGAAAATATGAAGCCCCGAACTCTGGCGTGAGAGGCAGCGGGGCTAACCACCACCCTAGGGCCCCCGCCCTCTGTCAGTGGCACGAAGCATAACACATTATCATCAATGTAGTGTAGAGTATTTTACCATCTATGATCTTGGGCTACAATGTTTACAATCCGTCGAGACAGGAACTTGAAAAGTTGTAATCAACGCTCAAGAATTCCATAAGAGTTTTGCTAGAGGATCCATGCGCCTTTGAACACGATAGATTGAGTTAAGAACTCCATATATTGGGATTACACTCGATATATTGACTTTAAAAGTCGATATATTCAGTTAACAACTCGATATATCGAGTTCTAAACTGGATATATTGAGTTTAAAACTGGATATATAGAGTTTAAAACTCGATATATTGTGTTTAAAGCTCGATATATTGAGTTTACAATTCGATATATTGACCTAAAAAGTCGATACCGGTATATTGAGTTCAGAACTCAATATGATGCGTTGAAAACTTGATATATTGAGTTCAGAACTTGATATGTTGAGCTAATATTTCGATATATTGAGTTTACGACTCGATATATTGAGTTTAAAACTCTACATATTGAGTTCAAAACTTAATATATTGAGTACATAACTCAATATTTTGAGTTAAGAACTTAATATATTGAGTTAGGCCCTCGATATATTGAACTAAGAGGTCGATATATTGAATTTACAACTCGATATATTGACTTAAAATGTCGATATATTGAGTTCACAAATCAATATAGTGAGGTCAAAGCTCGGTATATTGAATTCAGAACTTGATATATTGAGTTTATATACCGATATATCGAGTTCAGAACTCGATATATTGAGTTTACTACTCGAGATATTGAGTTTAGAACTCGACATATTCAGTTCACAACTTGATATATTGAGTTCTTAGCTCAATATGTTGAATTAGGAACTCAATATAAGGAGCCAAAAGTTCGATATATTGAGTTCAGAAGTTGATATATTGGGTTCACAACTCGATATATTTAGATCTGAAGTCGAGATTACGATTCGATATATTAAGTTTACAACTCGATATATTGAGTTCACAGCTCGATATATTGAGTTTACAACTCGATATATAGAGTTTATAACTCGATATATCGAGTTGTGAACTAAGTTGTGAGTTCATATCTCGATATATTGAGCTTACGACTCGATATATTGAGCTTACAACTCGACATATTGAGTTCACAACTTAATATATTGAGTTCATAACTCGATATATTGAACTAAAAAGTCAATATATTGAGTTTACAAATCGATATATTGACCTAAAAAGTCGATATATGGAGTTCACAACTCAATATATTGAGTTCTAAACTCGATATATTAAATTCAGAGCTCGATATATTGAGTTAAGAACCCGATATATTGAGTTTACAACTCGACATATTCAGTTCACAATTTGATATATTGAGTTGATAACTCAATATATTCAGCTGAGAACTCGATATATTGAGTTTATAACTCGATATATTGAATTTACAACTAAGTATTTAGAGTTCTAAAGTCGATATATCGAGTTGTGAACTCTATATATCGAGCTGTTGTCTCAATATATCGAGTTGTCAACTCCATAGTTGAGTTGACAAATTAAGTGGTCACAATTCAATATATTGAGTTGTCACAACACAATATATCAAATTGTTAGCTCAATATATCGAGTTATCAAGTCAATATATCGAGTTGTGAACTCAATATTTTGAGCTAAGAAAAATAAGAACTACTACATGCAGCTATTGAACCACTGTAATAAAGTTGTAGTTTCATGTTTCTTGGCGCTAGAGGTCATTTTTCACCTTGATGGGTTGTTTAAGGACCTATCATAAGGTTTTCAAGGTCACTGGTGGCTATAATGACATTATTGATATCATGAATGGGTTTTGAGCCCTCAATTTAGCCGGAAATGACATATTATGTAGCTATTACGCCATTAGTTTTTCATTCTGGCCGCTCATGTGATATTTGAAGGTCACAGACGCCTAGAATTGACATTTTGAGCCCAAAAATGGGTTCTACACCGAAAAATTAGTCAAAAATGATATATTACACCATGATTATCGGATTATTAGTTTAAAAATCTATTTTTCTCAACGGCCATCTTGGATTTTTGTTCTTTTTCACCTTTGACCTCGAAAAACATAAAAAGCATTAAAATGACCCCGGGAACAAAATTGCCATTCCGTAAAACATAGAAAAAAGGGTATTACATATTATTCTACTTCAAAAACGAGCTGAGATATTACATTTATTTGTTTTTATGGTCGTTTTGGTGGCCATTTTAAATTTGACCTCTAGAGGTCACCAGAGGTCACGTCCATTTTGTTTGCGATGGATTTTGAAAACACACTGCCCAAACTTGTCACGATTTTTCCAAATATTAGCGAATTCCTCCCCCGCTATTCACCTAATGGTTGCGTGTAGGGTCAAACATGCAAAGTATATCTGTCAGGTCACAAGACAACCATGGACCTGATGTGTCAAATTTTGATCTTGACATCTCAGCTCACCTTAAATGCATGGCCTGTTAATTTTAAATGTGCTCAAAACATTCAGATTGTCAAAAATATGATTATGTATGCATATAAGATTGACCAAATGCACCATGAGACCCATAACAGGAAGCATATTATGATATGACCTTGAGATTTTTTTAAAGGTCAACCAAGGTCATCCGATGCATATCTCAAGGTGGTTCTGTACCTAAATTTGATCACGAACATTCAAAGACTCCTCACTGAAAATGTCATGCTTTATTCATTTTTTGCACAATTGTTATGCTTAACATCCCTACTAAGAGTCCCTATAAAACACATACTTTTATTGTATGCACTGTTGAAAAATAATTTATTGCAAAAACAAAAATCAATTTTTTGTCCGTCAAAACTAACATGCGTAAGCCACAAAACTACAACTTTGATGTGATCGTGGCGAAATCTGTGTAAAACAACTATCTTTTTAATGGTAGATAATGTTAGCTCTCATCAATCACTTTGATGGGAAATAGTGTTTTTTGTAAAAAAAATATGTTATAATTTAACTGTGTATGTTACACTTTATTACACCTTAGCTAATATTGACCCATATAGGCCTTTGTGAAACAAAACATGACGGCCCCTGGTCAAACAGAGTGTAACTTAGGCTGTAGGCTAGTATCTCAATTTAATGTTATGCGTGATCTACTATAGTCTGTCCGACGGTGGAGAATGGTCCAAAATGAAAGTTAGCTTTTCGGTATCCAGTCAGTCAATTCTCAAGCGATTTTCATGAAATTTTGTAATCCCCATTTTCTAGTCATTTGGCATCGATCCTGAAAATTTCGTAAAAAATATTTTATAGTTCAAAAGTTAGACCATTTGACATGTAGTAAATGTCCATTTATGACGCTCCTCTAGGGCCTATAACATGTATAAACCCATTAACTTCCATTCCGGTTTATTCTCAGAATTGCGTTACATGTCAAATGGTCTAACTTTTGAAATACTCAATATTTCGCGAAATTTTCAGGGTTGTGGCCAAATGACTAGATAATAATGGTTACAAAATTTCGTGACAATCCCTTGAGAATTGACTGACTGGATACCGAAAAGGTGGCTTTCATTTTGGACCATCCTCCACCGTTGGACAGAGTTCAGTAGTCTAGACTATAGCTAGGCAGCACATATTCGCATAGTACGTGGAGGACGTGGGGAGCTTTGACCAGGGAAGTACACTTTCCCTAGTTCTCCGCTTTGACTGAAGGCGTGATCACAGCCACTTTAAAAATTGTCGCAGCCACTACAAAAGTGGTCTATGGCCGCTGAAGAAGTGATCACACTCACAGCCACCTCAAAAGTTAAAGCGACACAATCAGTCTAAAATCATAAAAAAATCACTATTTTTGATTTGGCTTCTTATATGATTGACCATATAATGTAAACATGTCCCTCTAGACTAAAACTGCACCAGTTTTTTTTTAAAATTTTTGTGTTGCGCATTTAGACTAGACTACCAGTTAAGCTGGATATAAAGACGAAATTCACGATTTCATGTCTAAAATAAGAAATACACACTCAGTCACCTACCCGAAGTCACATTAAACTGTTAAAACTAAACCAGGAACTAAAATACGACACATCAACTGTGAGCATTCACCCAATGCTGTTCCAATGTTGGACCAGCGTGGGACAGCGTTGAAGACGGTGGGCCAACATTGAAACAGCATTGGGTGAATGCCCCGTGTTTGCTGGGAGACTGTCGTCCATGAAACAGTAGGCCTTATCCCTATACGGGTGCATTTTAAACGTTGTGCTCAATGTCGCAGACGATGGCCGAACATTTTAAGATAGTCGGAGAACCCCAAAATTCGGCTGAACTGGGAAAAAAATTTAATCTATAAATCGTTTTTTTATGTCACTGCAAACATTGATATATTTAGAATTACATATAAAAAATCCCCATAATTAAAAAAAATGCGGAAAATATTGTATTATAAGCCTTTGAAGTTGAGGACTATTTACATTCCATCAGTACAAAAACCGGAAATCAAATCCAAAATAAAAGGTATTGAACGTGTGACAGAAGATGAAATTAAACGGATTATTAAAAATTTGGCTTGACCGTCCAAATCGTGTGATCTGGACCACATTCCTACAAGCGTGCTGAAAAATTGTCTTGACACACTAATAACTCCCATCACTGACATAATCAACATTTGAATAGAAACTACTAGGCAGGCCTACATTTCATCAAAATTTCAGTTAAAAAAACATATCTTGCTAAAAACGAGCTAAACAATTACAGAAATGTATCTAACTTTCAAGAGTTTCACTTCCAATTTTTCAGAAGATATAGTATAAACAATCGGCTGCAAGCTCATGAATATAAACAATAACTATCGATCTACATGTAATCCATCAAAATCAGCCTACACGAAACATCATTCTACATTACTGAAATTACATAAATGACATGATCTGATGATTGTCCGTATGGACAAGTGTGAAGTTTCAGCTCTAACACTTTTTGACTTGTTCGCTGCTTTCGACACCATTGACCAAGCTACATTAACAAATAAACTATCAGATTGGTCTGGAATATCTGGTTAGACACAAATTTAGGTTTCTTCTTATTTGAAAAATAGGCAGAGATCCGCAAAAAATACAGATACTCTCTCAGATTTTTACTCTCATGGAGTTCCTCAGGGCTTCGTACTGGAACCACTGCTTTTTATCTTATACACTACACCACTCAGCTCTATAATCTCTAGTTTCGATATAAACCATCATATGTATGCCGATGATATCCAAATTTACATGTCCCTATCAGCTAAGGAATCTCTACAGAAGTTGCAACATTGTTTAAAGGGTGTATCGGCTTGGATGTAGGGTCCAAGCTTAAGTTTGATTCCTGGCAAGAAATTATTCTCATTGGGGCCAAACTTCAGCGAATAATTTCACATGCTCAATTCTAGGTCAAGGCGCAAATCTATCTGCTTTAGCCAGACATAGTAGCCTGGATTTCTAAAAACAAATATCCCAAATATGTAGGCCATGCTTCTATGACCTGCGTCGAATTTGAAAAAAATCTGTCCTTAGCTCTTACCAGTGGGAAATCGATTAGTGTAACTCCCTCTTACACAACATTACAGAAAAGGACATCATTAGATTAGAAGATTTTCAGAACTGCCTTGCTAGAGTGGTAACTAAAGCCTCACCAGCCACTAAAATTAGGGATTTTTTTTACAAGCCGGTAAAGTTACAGGTTTACCAGACATCATAATTTTTTTTCGGTCAATAATGTTTCTGCTCGCACTTTTCTTGCTGTTGCTTACATTTTTCAATGATTGAGATCCATGAATGGTATCCGACGGGTCAAGCAGGTGACCATCAATTTCAAGCGGACATAACAAATTTAATCTAGGTACGTTCGGACGGTCCGACGTTCATTTTATCGGCTGCCTCACGTTTTAGTCGTTTTGTTCTATAACAATTACACTGGCTACCTGTCAAATTTCACATTAATTTTAAAATATACACTATACATTTCCGAACCCCAAAATTAAACCAGCCTGCATATCTCACTGACCTGCTTGTTCAGCCAAAATGCTCATATTTATTAGAGGTAGGCTGTAAAATCAATGTCCTCCAATTTCTTAGGTCACTGGCTTATTTTAAAGCCCTTGCGCTCCTGATCATTTTAGGACCAATTTTAGAAAAATCCGTCTAAAATTAAGTACCGGTAGGTGCCGCCTATTTAGTGTTTTTGTCAATTTTGGCAATAGGAGACGAGAAAATAGCTGAAATTCACCGATGATTCCGGCCAGCAATTACATAACCTGTAATATCTGCTGTTCTGGTGGACCAACTGTCTTCATATTTAATCCACTTGTTAAAAATAACGTCCCACACAAAACTAAGTACAAATTTGGAGCCAACAGGATTAATTGTAGGTCATTCTAGGGGTCATTTGAGGTCATTTTGGGGTCAAAAACTCAAAATATCTGTTTCTGCAATAAAGTTCACCGTATCAGTGAACCAATTTCTCCTTTTTCATTTCTTTGATTGACATTACCATGCTTCATCATAGCCACAGATTATGGTAAGACTAATTTGAAAGGAACAAATGTATTTCAAATTTGAGTAGAGGCCGCCTATTTTAAGTTTTTTTGGCACTAGGAGTCGAGAAAATACCTGAAATAGCTGAGATTCACCGATCGATTCCGGCAAGCAATTACATAACCTGTATATATCTGCTGTTCTGGTAGACCAACTGTCTTCATATTTGATACACTTATTGAAAATATCATCCCACAGAAAACAAATGCACATTTGGGGTGAACAGGGTTAATTTTAGGTCATTCTAGGGTCATTTTGGGGTCAAAAACCCTAAATATCCGTTTCCGCAATAAAGTTTGCAGTATCAGCATGATCAGTGAACAAAGTTTTCCTTTTTTATTTCTTTGATTGACATTACCATGCTTCATCATACCAACTGAGTTTTTTGAGACCAATTTGACAGGAACCAATCCACTTCAACTATCTACCCTCCACAAATTTAAATATATTTTTTGTTCCCCTAAAAACTAAGACTGGGTCAAGAGCTTTCACCATAGCTGACCCAGCCTTGCGGAATGCTTCACCTGTCCTGATATGTAATGCCCAAACAGTTTTAATATTCCAGAAATTACTCAAATCTCATATATTTTATTTGGCTTTCCTGCCCTAGCTCCTTGATGGTCCGGCTCCCTGCAGACTAAGCCACATTGGCCTTGACTACGACACAATATCATGCTAAGAATCTGTGCGCCTCGGAGATCTGTTCGCTGAGGATTCAGGTGCTATAGAAGTTTTATTGATTGATTGTCTGGGTGCTTTAACTCCTCCCCGTCGATCTTTAACACCTCACCATCACACTTTAACGACTTTACATTTAATGCCTCTGCTGCACTTGGCAAAGCCTTCCCAGTTAACATAAAAAAAATTGTATTACATTTGTACTATGTGGGACAACCGCGAAGGTCAGTCAAAGGTCACCTCAAGGTCATTGCAAGGTCAAAGTTTCATAAATGAAAATACCAAAAATTATACAAGCCAAGCCATATTGTCCACTTCTGGATAGGTGCAAACATGTATGTGGCAGTTCCCCAAAATCATGTGAAGTGGAATGACCTTGAACTGGCCTTGAGTACGGTACCTGAATAGTCTAACCTGAAGAGTCTAACCCCATCTCATACTTATACTGATACCCATTTTGATATTCTAAAAAAAATTTGCATGCCTAGCGGTAGCTACTGAAATTAGTCATTTTTACATTTTATTTAGCAAATAATGAAATATTTTGCATGGAAAGGGTTATTGGTTGTTGACGTATATACCGGTACCCATAGCAACAACAGCTACTGTTCTTATATTGAGGATTCGATGTGTAACATGTTACACGGATATCTTACAATTCTATTACTATATAAATATATAATTATTCTATAATAATTTGATCTCGTGCGTCTTGAACATACACAATACATACCTGTTGCCATTGAAACCGTTTCTAGGGAGTAAGGGTACGTCCTCAAAGGGTATTAGAAGAAGCTTGTATTGATCCCTCAAGTGTTCTACATGTGCATAGAAAATTATTTGTGCATTGGAATAACCGTTTAAAAGATATCATAATATTTGTATTGAGTTATTATTTTTATTTGAATTTCATTAAAAAAAACCTCCGGGTGGAAAGGGTTAACACCTTCTCCTCACCTTTAAACGCCCATGCATCACCCTTTCACGCTTCCTCGTCACCATCTCTTCTTCGCCCCTTAATGCCTGATCGTTGCCCTTTAACGCCTCCTCATTGGATTCAACACCTCCTCGTTGCCATTCAATGCCTCCTCATCGTTTCCCTGTCGCCTTTTAATGTCTGTCTATCGACCTGTAACGCTTTCCCGTCGCCTTCTAACTGTGATGATGTTTTTTCATACCATACTAGAATTAGATTATTCAGTCAATATCACACCAAAACAATGTTTTATGTGTGCTCCAATTTGTAGCAACACTAGCATATGAGTTTAAATGATATTTGACTTTGAAATTGGCCCTTTGACCTAGAGGATCACTTCAAAACACCAAAATAATACCAGAATTGGATTTCCCAGGTATATTCACACAAAAAAAAAGTATTTCACTTGTGCCTAGCTTTATTTGTTAAAAATCATATTTTCGCTTATATGTCCTTGAATTTGACACATTCCAGTGCTGCCAATATATATTATATAAATACTTTTTAAAAATTACTCTTTTTTATTTTTTCACCTAAAATGCCTTTTTATACTTTTTTTTATAATTTATTGAAGCAAAATACTTTCTCAATATTTTTTTTCCAGCGAGAAACATTTTTTTGTTTTAATAACTGTTTATTTATGTTGTTACATTGCAAAATTTTGGTCAATTTATATTTCTGAGGTATTTTAGCAGAATTGATGTGCTTGGCATTTCATACAGTCCTCGCAGTGCGTAATTCTATTCCACAAACCGTTAGTTTAAAACTGATGTTTAGTTTAGGCACTTCAATGAAGATTGTCTTGTGATGTTATTCCTGTATCTAATTTCAAATTGAATATGGACACAGGGTAGGCTGGCTACTCTGCAAGCACACTCTACAAGCATGGTTCCCACGGGTCCTTGAAAACGGGAAAAGTACGTGAATTTGAAAAATAAAATTCCAGGCTTTGAAAAGTCCTTGATTTTTGTAAAAAACATAAATAAACCGGGAAAAGTCCTTGATTTTGATCAACCTGTGATGTTTTGCTGTTGATCTTGAAAAACGTTGCGCAGCGGCAACAGCTAGTGATTAAATGAAAGAAAAAGCTACACCTAAATAACGATTTAGTTTGGGAATGTAGTGTGTCTATAAAGTCAAAAGACACGTATCGATAAACAATGTAGGCCTACATTTAATATTTTCTACAATGTTGTAATTTCTCTGATACGCGTGGTTTGAAATTTGATTAAAAGAGTAATAAAAACTCCAAAGTTGCAGTTTTTCACAAAAAAAAGTCCTTGAAAAATATCGAGAAGTCCTTGAAAGGTCCTTGAAAAGTCCTGGAACTTTGTATTTGAAAAAGAGTGGGAACCATGTACAAGGAGATGCCCACATCACTCAAAATAAGACCAGTTTTTATGACTTAAATAACATGAGCTACTACAGTGATAATTCTTCCTCGTTGCCAAAATCAAAGCTTTAGCTAGCATGCTAATTTGCTATATTCAGGGTTTCCTGGGGGATTGTGTTTTTTTCTTTGGGGGGGGGGGAGGGGGGTTGGGAGTGATTGGAAGAGGAGCTGCTGTGCGAGCAGAGCGGAGTCTCCCCCTCCCCTAAAACTGGCCACTCCCCCCTATAAAAGGGCCTCCAGGAAACCCTGCTATAGTTTGTTAATTTTTTTATTCCAGAAATAAAAGTGCATGCATTTGCAAATAAGACTGGTGAATATCCATACTTTACATAACTTTCTGTATGTGATAATATCACAAAAAAAATCCACACATTCACAATCAAGTCAATATCCTAAGATTTCAAAGACGTCAAAGGTAATTTTTAGTTCTAAGTGTTCAGTACCATTGACATACTCAAGGCTTTTTAATGGTTTGGAGCATTATATTTGCACAAGTCCACCTTTAAAAAAAAAAAACTTTCCCAGAAATTGGTGGGAAGCTCGTTTTTTCGTCGCCCTCGTTCCGAAAATAGGTCTAAATTTTAAACAGATGTGGTAGAGCAATTAATTGCCAGATGCTTGAAGCTGATGCGTCTGATATATTTTTGTATTCAGCCAATACATGATATTTATCATTAGTGAAATTGCAGTTATGATGCCATAATCAGGGGGTGGGGGGGGGGGGTCGGGGTGGTATAGAGTGAAATGTAAGATGGTGCTAAAAAATGTATATGTCAGACTGTAAATAAAAACCTAATGTCGGATGTCGTGATAATGTTTCTATGCCATTGGTCAATAGGAGTAATTTGGTGAAAGTCACGCAGTCCTTTAACATTATGATATCAATTTGAAGGGACATGCCCAGGTCTAAAATCATAAAAAAATCGGTGCTTTTATTTTAGCTTAATAATATTATCAGTAAGGCTAAATATAGAGACGAAATTCCCGTATTTATTATTTTTGCCATGGTTGTCAATAATTAGAAATACAGGAATTTCGTCTCTATATCTAGCCTAACTGGTGAATGCGCAGCACAAAAATTAAAAAACTTTTGCAGTTCTAGTCTATGGACATGTTTACATCATATGGTCATATTATTAAGCTAAATTAAATTGATTTCAGACCTGGGCATGTCCCTTTAATTGTAATATAAAATTATCGACAAATCCGTACAAAGGTTATTAAATGTTAAATTGACACTTTTTTTTATACTTTTAGTGCGATTGAAAAAACAGGAGACTGTTGTGTTGTTAAAGCATGTCAGTCTTCTCGCTTCACTGAGTCATAATATTTATTTCTGACGGCCCCCACATTACACCCTTTAGAATATTGACCATGCTGCGCATGCGGGTGGGCATACAACCTGTGCTCAACGAGTTGTGATGACCCACCTACTGTACGTTAATTACAGTCACTAGTTTCAATCTGCAAGCATTGTTAGATGGTGTTCTTAGGTGACTTCCTTATTCCTGTGTCAAAAGTGAAGTAAACACACAGTTCTTTTAACAGTTTAAGGCTATGACCAAAAATCTTGTACAATGGGAATCGAGACCTCGCCAAAAAGTGCTGCCCCCTAGTGTTGGGGGTTGGACTATGGCTTCGCTACTCCATCCAGTATGATTTTGGACGGGGCCCCTAGGGTAGTGTTTAGCACCGCTGCCTTTCACGCTAGAGTTCGGGGTTCGTTTCCCTGTCTCGGCAGTTTGAAAGAAACAAAAATGTTTTCTCCCCATCCACTCGTAAAACTCAGTATTGTGGGGAGCCTCTGTGACCGAGAGGTAGCGTGCTCGGCCCCAGACCTCTAGGGTTTGAATTTCGGATCCTGTGTCTGGAGGACAGTGTCATCTCACTCATCATCTCACAATCCTCAGGAGGTTCTCCTGGCTCAATTCAGCCTGTATGTGCACAAAAGTGGCCTAAAGCCCGATTCATTTCATTTCCAGTATGATTTTACCATATTCTTAGCTAACATAAAACATTTGTATTTACATTTATACGACGTAAGCTCAAGGTCTTCGACGTTGGTCCAACATTGTATTAATGTTATATAAATGTTTTGTGTTTGCTGGGTTACGATGCGTAAATTTTGTGACATTGATGCTATAAAAAACAATGCATATTTTTACTTATCAAAATTAGAAAAATACATATTGACAGAGGTTACCTTTTATTTTGTATTCAATAATTTGTTGTAAAATTAGTATTAATTTTTAATTGTCACATTTCCTTTTGGTAAGTTTTATTTTCTTGTATAACGCACGCATTCGTATGGTGAAATTCAAAAATCGACCATCTTATTGTACAAGTTTGCAATGACGAATTATATATTACTACATTAGAAACAACGATGTTAACATGATGTTAATTATAAAATATGGTGACATACACTTTTAAATGTAAAACTTTTTTTTAGACAAGATTTGATTTCTGTCATGATCGTTCTTTAAAAACGATGCATCATTCCGTCGACACTCTTCTTGTCCATGACCAATCGTGTAGCCACTGCAGCTCTCCACTTTGAGTTGGATCCCCATCTGGTGAGTAAAGCTTCAAATTTCTAAAGATGATAATGTTCAGCTGATGCTATTCACTAGGGGAAGCTGGCATAATACAGAGCCTGTGATATGTGCATTCATGAATATAGTTTTCCGAGATTTTTGTCCATAAATGCATATATTCTCATACCGTAATTATATTTATGGACAACGGCGGGTCAAGATGTATTGTAGAAGAGCTGAAATTGCTTGTCATATTGGAAATGGACGTTGTGGCAGCTGAAAATAATATGCATCAGAAAAACTCCACAAACATATAAATTTCATTATTTTGCCATATTACCGTTGGAAAATCGTTGGAGACAGTGACCTAACACAGTGTCTCTTGTTTGAGTTGGATAAAGTGGCCTAACAATAACATTGGTAAACCATAGGGCCAGTGTCTCGTTTAAGTTGGAGAAGGTGGCCTAACATTGGTACACCTTAGGGCTAGTGTCTTTTGTTTGAGTTGGAGAAAGTAGCCTAACATTGGTACACCGTAGGGCCAGTGTCTCTGGTTTACGTTAGGACAGTGGTCAAACGTATTGGTAGGCCCTAGGGCCAGTGTCTCCTGTTTACGTTGACGACAGTAGTCTGACATCGGTACATCATAGGGCCAGTGTCTCTTGTTTACGTTGGAGACAGTAGCCTAAGACTGGTACACCATATAGGGCCAGTGTCTCTTGTTCACGTTGGAGACAGTAGCGTACCAGTGATGCACCCTAGGGCCAGCGTCTCTTGTTAACGTTGGAGACAGTAGCCTAACATTGGTACACCATAGGGCCAGCGTCTCTTGTTTACGTTGGAGACAGTAGCCTAACATTGGTATACCCTAGGGCCAGTGTCTCTTGTTTGAGTTGGAGACAGTAGCCTAGCATTGTTACACCATATAGGGCCAGTGTCTCTCGTCTACGTTGGAGACAGTGGCCTAACGTATTGGTAGGCCTTAGAGCCAGTGTCTCCTGTTTACGTTGGCGACAGTAGTCTGACATTGGTACATCATAGGGCCAGTGTCACTTGTTTACGTTGGAGACAGTAGCCTATGATTGGTACACCATAGGGCCAGTGTCACTTGTTTACGTTGGAGACAGTGGCCTAGCATTGGTACACCATAGGTCCAGTGTCTCTTGTTTACGTTGGAGACAGTAGCCTACCATCGGTACACCATAGGGCCCGTGTCTCTTGTTTACGATGGAGACAGTAGCCTAACATTGGTACACCATATAGGGCCAGTGTCACTGGTTTACGTTGGAGACATTAGGCTAAGCCTAACATTGGTACACCGTAGGGCCAGTGTCTCGTGTTTACATTGGAGACAGTGGCCTAACGTATTGGTACACATTGGGGCCAGCTTCTCTTGTTATTGTTAGAGACAGTAGCCTAACACTGGTACACCATAGGGCCAGTGTCTCTTGTTTACGTTAGGGACAGTAGCCTAACATTGGTACACCGTAGGGCCAGTGTATCTTGTTTACGTTGGAGACAGTAGCCTAACATTGGTACTCCATAGGGCCAGTGTCTCTTGTTTGCTGGATAGGCACGTATAGCAGTGACAGAATTTACCACCAGCGGCTAAAATCAATCATCCCAGTAGGCACAATTTGTTGGCCCTATGTTGATCCAATGTTGGGTCGAGAGGCTTGAATTAAATTACGACTGTGAAAAAGTAACTTTTTTACCCATTTAAAATGTTGAACACAATGCTACACTTTACTCATAAACACAAGGGATGAAGGGTTTAAAGTTGAGATTCGTGAGCTATAAATATTCTGGTAGAAAAAAACCCTTCATTGTGACTGCGGTCATCCACGGTCACATCCAAACACGTTTATATTGTGTATGAACAGGGGGACGTCCCCTTACCAGCTTACAATCCCAGATCAGGAATCACTCGCCAGACAGTCACCCAATGCTGGTTGAATGTTGGGCCATTGTCTTAGACGGTTCCTCAACATCAGAGAAATATTGGGTCAAATATCGTTTTTGTTTTAGATGATACACTGTTTTTTTAACTTTAATTCAATGCAGTTTATTCAGTGTAATAGATACAATGGATTAATAACAGTTTGATAACACCGATGTACATATCAAATAACATGTGGGAAATTTGGCAAATGGTGGCCCATACAACGGGCATCCAAAAATTATGCAAATCAAACACTTCGTAATTAAGTGGTAATTACACGGTATACAATGTTGGTAACAGTAACTGCACTCGTGAGTAAATCTTTCTTAGTTATTATATACTCAAAAAAATGTATTTCTAAAAAAACGCACAAAATACTACCCGGTATGACTGGGCCGCCTAACTCATTTACTGCGCGAGGCCCAGTCACACTGACCGCCATTTTGTTCACACAGCCAGCTGTGTAAAAACAATACTCGCGCTGCCTACCAAAAAACTCGGATGCCAAGAAATTGAGACGAATATTTCAAGTGCCTATGAAAACTAGGCCATTTTTAGCAGGCGTAATCTTGGGATCGTATTGGATCGTATCGTAATATAACATTTAAAAATGGAGGTCACTGTGTCAGAGCCTTGCGATGTCATCAGGGTAACAAAATACATGACAGGGAATAATTTGTTTCAGAAAAGTTCTGAAGCAGAACATATTTTGTGTAGCCGTGCATGTGCCGGGTGTACTATTGAGTAATCTGCATCATGAAGCGTCATCTGGTGAATATAACAACAACATCTTGGAAAATTAATCTGTGATTCATATCTATTTTTGTTGTCTTCTGAAAATTATTTTCTATTATTGTAGATTATTAGGCCATGTATTTACCTATGTATTTCATAAGCTTTGACGTGTAGACCTAAAGAAGGATAGGCCCAATTTAAATATGGGTCTTTGATATTTGATAAATGTAGTAGGGGTGAACATACGTTGAACATTATTTGAAAGTCGTTTAATACCCTTTTCAAGATAGCGGCAATTTAATAGGCCTAAGTCATAAAAAGTGAGATGGGTGTTCGATTGTTCACAAGACTGAGGCTCTATGTTATCTGCAAGCGTAAGCCTACCCCATCTGGTGAATACGGCGGCATTTTATCTACGTGAGTCGCGTTGCGGTGTGATGCGGTTCAATTTGGGGCCACATCACACCACGTCAGGGAATCATTTGTTGCGGAATAAATGTGTAGCAGTTTCTTCTTCTTCTTTTGTTACTGGTCACAACTTCCAGTTTGAATGCTGTACATGTGCCAAGGTATCATTATCTATAATATTAAAAACTGCTACACCAACATAATAATTATTATGTAGCATTTGACACCAGTTGTGTAAAAAACTGCTCCGCTATACCAGACAAATTATTCCCTTCACGTAATCATTGAACAGTCATAATTTTTTAAAGAAAAAGTTAAAGGCTTCGTGTTTAATGTGTATACATGTACCTCCTGCAAATTAAAATTTGTTTTGGAATATGACGTGTCTAGCCTATTAAAGATTTTTTGAACCGTGGATCACGGGCGTCATAATCGCAATGTCATTGTTCAGGGAATGCCCAGTAAACACAAAACATTTGCATAACATGTATACAACGTGACCATTTTGATGAAAGCTCAGTTTCTCGGTGGTTTTACTCAACTGGAAAACCTGGAATTGGCCTAAAAAATGCCATGCATGGAAAAATCATGGAGCTTGAAAAAAAAATCATTTTCATGGAAAAATCATGGAATTTGTTTCAACTATCCACATTTTTTTCAATATTAGAATATATTTTGCAGAATTAATTTTTTCTCACTTGTGTTTCTTTTTTAGCCTGATATTTGCCTACTGGTGGTTACATGTGCCCAAATATTTTGGCTCTAAAACAATTTAGGCGAACAATAACAATTTAGGCAAATTACACATGCAGCCAAAACGGAATTGAGCAACCTGGAAAAAACCCTGGTATCATGGGAAAATCATGGGATTTTGTTTTCCGTTTTGACTGCCCCTCTAAATTTTTTGGGGAAAGTTCCGAAAAACAGTGATTTCCAAAATGATCAACGTCGGCTCGGGACGAACATGAATTTTTTATTTGTGGAGCTATTTTGACAAACAAAAGGTCCTTTTTGACTAATTCTGGCACAGGGATTCCATTTTCCATTTACATCAAACACACTCTTGACCCTGAAATTCAAGATGGCGGCCGTAAATAACGCGATTCACAGGCAAATTTAACATCTTCTTTATATATAGACTAACTACGCTCTCGTGACGACATACCTAAGCATTCAAGCATTTTGAAAAGAGGTCAGGCGCCCCCAGGGGAATTTTTTTATTTTTAAAGACTTTCTCCGGCAATCTAAAGCATATTGGGCACTATTTGTCCCTTAGTATATCACCAGTTTAAAATAAAACCCCCTAAATAAGATGATTTTTTTCCGAGGGAGGGGGGGGGGGAGGCGTTAGGAGTGTGTAGTCCAGGTGATTTGCCTACTTTGCATCACGTAGGCATTTATTTATCAAAATAAGATAAAAAGGAGGAAATATGAAGGATCCGCGGTCCGATTAGATTTACATTATAGGAGCCTACAACAGTTGCTGAATAAGGAGAGAGACTCTCTCCTTATTATTTGACAAAAACTAGTCCCAATGCACAGAATATAGGCTCTTTAAATACTTAGGCCACTGTTCTTTATTTCTCTGTATTAGATCAGAAAAAAATCAAAATCTAATGGGGGGGGGGGGGGTAAAAAAACATTTGAGAAAAAAAACTTTCAACCTCTTTCGGAAAAGTTATTGAGGGCGACCAAATAAAAAAAACATTGGACAAATTTCTGGAAAAATAAGTGAGGACGACGAAATAAAAAAAACTTTTGACCTATTTTAGATAAAGTTAATGAGGGCGACGAAAAAAACAGGCAAAAATAAAACATAGCTGGGAAAAAGTTTTTATTTCCTGAAATGAACTTGTTTTTTTTCGGAATCTTTTTTTTATGTACCGAAATTAAATGTTTTTTTTTCGAAAATCGACAACAATTCAATGCGCGCGCTGGGCAGAAAAAAACCACATGTTTTTTTTGGTAATGCGCGGCCTAAATCTAATGCGCGCGCTCATCTAAAACAGAGAAAAAACATAGTGGCCTTAGGGTGTAAATATCCTTTAGTTGAACAATATATACCAGTTAAATGACGACAATTTACACTATAATTGCACAATGATCACGTCATTTGAGGAATCGTTTTTTAATCTAGGAAATAGGCTGGTATAATGACGTGGGCCCACTATTCTTCTTTAAGTGTGATGATTCATGTGATGCAGCGTAGACCAATTTTCAAAGAATTAGCATTACTAGACAGTCACAGTAGACGCATTTGTCACAGATCACCATCTTCCCCCGCAAGGCTCGCTACTCCTGAAGTCGCAGACCGACGACCTCGCTGTGTCAAGTCTTGCTGCCGGGAAGATGCAAATCACATAAAGAGACTGATAAATCTCCCTCCAGTCGATCACACCAGCGTCGCAGTAGCTTGTGTGTGGTTTCTCTTCCAGAGGCAAACTAATTACAATGGTTAGGCTACATGATAATGACAGCGGGAAATAAATAATATGTCAGGTGTAGCGGTACATTTTGCTACAGAATTTTCGGTATTATGCTCCACGTGCAGGGTTCTGGCCAGATATTGGTGGGCGGTCTTGGCATCAAAAACGCCATTTTTATAGTACAGCCATGTTTTTGTACTCAAAATACTCAGTTTTCCATTTTTTTCCAACTGTTGTGGTGGGCGCCGTATCCGAGTGCTGGGTGCGGCCGCCCAGCGTTGCCCACCGTGGGCAGAACCCTGGCGTGACAATATGTTGGTGTAGCAGTTATTGGTGTGTACAATAGTACATCGGTAGCCAACATCAAACGCTATGCAACTGCTAGACAGACCATTTGAATGCCTGGAACCATGAACTGTAGCGTTCATTTATTCGGAACAAAATATGCCTGTGACGTCTAAAAGGTGACTAGTAGGCCTAACACAACAACAATATTGGAGGGAAATAGGCATGGGCTATCATGTGGTATCATCATGTCTCTGTAGTGCCCGTATGTCCTTTTGATTCACATGATTATCTAGATTATTGTCAGACGACCGCCTGAAGTCGACATAAAGTTACCTGTATTAATTGCCGTACAATGTCAAACCGCAGTATTAACTGCTTACTTTTAAAGTAAACAGTGACTGCTATTTGGTTTTGTACGATGTAGCTAAATTGTTTGTGTTGGGCCAGCGCTAGCGCTGATCGACCGGCGCTTGAGTAGTTGACACAACATTTATAAAATGTTCATGCGGTAGAACTATCGTAGTAGAAACTGAGTGACAACCCAGAATTGAGTATTCATTAATGTGGCCACTTTTTAAGCTAAGGGAAGAGAGGAGGAAGAGGAGGAGGAGGAAAATGAGAAGAAGATGAGGAAAATGAAAAGATTATGATAAAAAGCCTGTGTGATACATAGAAAACATATAGGCTACAGGCTACAGTTAGCCTAGGGATGTGTTCATTGTTCTTTTTCAATCATACATAAGATAGATAGATAGATTGATTGATTGATTGATTGATTGATTGATTGATTGATTGATTGATTTATTGATCGATTGATCGATTGATCGATTGATCGATTGATTGATTGATTGATTAATTGATTGATTGATTGATTGATTGATTGATTGATTGATTGATTGATTGATTGATTGATTGATTGATTGATTGATTGATTGATCGATTGATCGATTGATCGATTGATCGATTGATTGATTGATTGATTGATTGATTGATTGATTGATTGATTGATTGATTGATTGATTGATTGATTGATTTCCCAGAGTAAAAGGCAAGCGTTATCATAGTCTTATGTGAAATACATTTTCATGATTTGTCCTCTCTTCAACACTTTTTTTTAACAGAATATAGGCCTACCTGTTTAAAAAACAAATGCATCGACTAATCTTATATATCCTGATTAAATGCATGTAGGCCCCCTATACTGCATCCCCGGGACTGCATCCCTGTTTATCTTATTAACCTTTTAGCGCTAGGAACGACTTTAGACGTCGGAATCGATCCCCGTAATAAAAGAGTAAAACATTTATAATGGCCGTGAACCCATAACCAGATAACGCAGGTATGAAGCAAAAAGAGCTAACTAAAACATTTCAAATTGAAAAAAACTCTTTGGTTTCTTGGTTTGTATAGAAATATTTCAGCGCTTTAAGGATTTACATTGAGAAATTGGCTGATCGTGATTTTTTTTTATCCAGACTGAGAGAGCATTTAACCTGTGTAGTAGGGCTGCGCCACGCATATACTTCTTAGACATCATGAATGTAATAAGGGAGTGTCTGATATAATCAGCATATATCTTAATAAAGAAATAAACTATAGTCATTTTAAATAAGCATGTTCAAACTTTTTTGCACTAATGCATACCCGGTACCGATATTTCATTTTGCATATTAGCATGGAAGTTGCATTCATTTATTTCAGGGAAGTTAGAAGTTGTTCACATAGTCATTGAACCAATATTTCACCCAGCCTATCGATCTATTAAAATTATTGATTGACAGTAATGATACACAATTAAAAAATAATATTAAATGGTAACGTCATAATTTTCAGTGAGAAATATTTGAAAAAGAAAATATAAGATATTTTCGGAAATAATGTGAGCCATCTGAGTGGCATCGATCGTCATGGTGAGCATTGCTTAGTGGTTCAATCAGGCAGTGATAGCAGCACTGCAGTGCCCACCACACGGGCTTCTCAGCCGCTGGCAATGACAATGCCGCCTATTCTATTGCCTTGACGGGTGCCAACCTGACATAATGATTGAGGTGCTCTATATGTCCAACCAGTAAAATAGTTAACTAACTAGTAACACCTGAATGAGTTTAATTAATGACTAATTAAGGTGATAGTTACATATTTGTGACCAGTGGGGGTTGGGGAAGTGATTAGGGGGGACACCCATCAGCATCCTTGGTATTCCTTTTGGGTCCATTGTGGTGTCTTGGGCTGCAGATGTGCTGGATGGTTGTTTACAGTAAACAATCACCAAGGGAACCGTGTGGGGCACGTGACCGGGTCGGGTACGGATTGGTCAAGCGGGGAATCACATGGTGCTCTAAATCCAATCATATCATGCAATTTTAATGTATTGTTTACAGTAAACAATTTGTTTGTTTGCTCCCTGCGCTGGCAGCTGCAGGCCCCGTAGTTGTATGTATTACAGAGAAAAAGGTCAGCCATATTTTTGGGGTGAAATGGCGATTATGTGAAAGGAGATTAATAAGACATTTGCATAAGGCAGGATGAGGCTTCCCAAAATATTTTTTTCATAACGACATACATATTTTTGATATATACACAATTAGTTAATATCATCAATAAATCGATAAGTACAGATCGAAGAAAGGGTGATAAAAAGCTTGAGGAAGTGTAAGCATCACGGGACATCCGTGGTCACCTTTGATTCGTGGCAAAGTGCCGCCGGTGACGCAAGTCAGTCACCGACAAGGTAGGTAAACTGTCACCCCACCACAGGTGTATGTATGTCGAGTTTGATATCATTTTAATCAGTATTAAGCACAGATTTGTATGGTCCAGATGGATTTGTTGTATTGCAAAGGTGATTTTTCAAAAATCTGCGCCAAACCTGACGGCGAGTCCAGAGTTGTGACAGGGGCCATCACGGATTTCCTCTTCGCTGATTGGCCGCTGTGTTAGGAGAAGATGTGAATCAATCCCATAACTTCAAGTGTTTGTGGTGCAAATAAAGACGGTTTGTATGATCTGAACAGTTTATCCAGTTATTCATTTATATCAACAAGTTATCCTGATTTTATAAAAGCATCGAATAGGGCCATACTTATTCATTGGTGATAGCAATAATAAGGTCACTAAAGGAGGGAATCCCTTTCGCCTAGTTTTGCAATGGCCGCAAAATCTCCCAAGGTTTCTCTGCACGCACTTGCCACTTTGCGTGCAATAGCTTTTGTCATGATTGACATCACCAAGCCATGGTCCACGGACACCGACAAACGTATGTGACAAACAATTTAGGCCTAGGCCTAGTAAATAGATCTAACTAACGTCGTTAGTATATTATTAGGCCTATCCTACGCTATAACTTATTAACTGTAGACCCTAACACTATTAGCACTGATTAGATCCCCTATTTTAAAATAATATTTTGTTTCCCACGAGATCAAATAACTTGCGGGCTGGTTTCAACAACTTAACTTGTTTGTAAACAGTTTCTTTCATTTGATTTTAGAATTGCAAATATAATTTTCAGCCTAAGTTCTAATTATGAATTATTTGACCAAATAGTCTACTGTGAATTAAATTATTCGACTAACTGATCCTCTTGCAAAATATTTTATGAGTTTTAGCTGCTTAGAACAATTTATTTAGACCATCTACCGGTAGTCTGATTTTGAAACATGTTTCTAAACATTGTGGTGGGTCTTTTATGGGTAAAAGCGAGGGCAACCGAGATGTGCTGATTTCATGATGCTTCTCGTCTTCCTCTTGCTTGAAGATTTAAAATGTATGAGGATCAACGATGAATTAAAACTGAAGATTGGGGTTTTGATAAATGTGAAGATTAAAGCTGAAAAGGAATATCAAAGTGAACCATGACAGTAGCCTACCATTGTACATTTATAATGTCAATACAACCTTTACATTTTGTACATCTATGACTATACGGTACTGTCTGTGTTATTATTATGGATTATAGTCTACCAATTGTCATTGAATGAAGGCTGTTCAAAATACTTATTTTTGCACCAAACCAAATGACATATTATACCACATGGTACATAAATGTGAACAGGGTGGCGTGCTTGAAAAAATAATGGTTGCTAATGTGAATGTGATGTCGAAGCTTCAGTCACAATGGTTGTAAGTAATTTTTTTATAAATCTCATTAATTACAAATTTTCAATGGAGTGCTTCAAAATATACATGAACATGACATTTTGATTGTAAATAGAAAATGATACATCAATGCTATATGTATATCGGTATGACCTTTTCACTCGAGTTATGTTCAAATAACGTATTTTGAAAAATGCTTTCTAGCTGTAAGCAGCTGTTAAACAATGAGACTTGTCAGTGTTGTATATATCCATCATATAAATTAAACTAAAGAAATCTTGTCAATTTCGAAAAATCAAAAATATTTGTGAAAAACTCTGTGGGTGGGTGGTGGGTCAAGCTCCAACTCTGATTATTTTTTTGTGTTTTTTTTTTGTTTTGTTCTTTACATGTTTCAGATGACAATGACAATCATGTGGGATCTGGACAATCCAATTTTTTCTTTGATTTTTTTTTTTTAACTTGACCTCGGAACCCCTTCAAAGCTAATCTATGATTTTATCAGGTACGGGTCCAGCCGTTTATAAATGGCCGCTCATTTGAAAACGACAGTACGCTAACTTTAAAAACACTAGCAACACACTTCGGGCGAGTGTTTATAAACACCCGGGTGTTTATAAACGGTCGGCCAATATGACTGGTTAACTGTACATTTTCTCCATAATATCGGTTGTTTTCTCTTAATTATACCAGATTTGGTATAATGTATAAATTGACAACACATTACTACTTAGTAATGCAGTTGGGAATTGGTCAAAATCGCCAGAAACATGTTTTCTGACTACTGACCCCGACCTTAAAGTGTCGCTGCTAAAAAATGTATGTTCCCGGTACAATCTGTTAATACCATCAGGTGGTAATCTGTAATAATTTGCATTTTCTATGTGCCAATTTTTTTGTACACGCAATTTAGTGCACACAACTAGAGCTAATCCAAACAGATTTCGGACATTAATCTTACATTCTAGGCGAGTTATACAATAACGTACCTTACAAAAACAACAAAACTGTAGATTTTAATCTGAATATATATTGATAATTATATATATATATTGCTGGCAGTTTATAAACGCACGGGTGTTTATAAGCACTCGCCGGAAGTGGGCCGTGGCGACCGTTTAAACGACTGGACCCGTACCTGTTTATTTATATCTGATTTTCAGCTGAACTTATTCCATTCTCTAGTAGGCCCTATATGACTATGTTGACCTTCTGACGTGTTGTATTTCGGTTCAGGAGGCATAACCCAGCAAACACGACACGTTAATCTAATGCCGATTTAATGTTGGGACGTGTCGTGTTTGCTGGGAAGTATAGTTTTTTTTGTGAGAAATACTTAGGCCCACACGCTACAGGCTAGAACTGCTTTTTTTCCTTTATTTTAACTTGGCGTCTCTGCTTGTGACGTCGATTATAAAAGTTTCCGTCATTCAGTATGGGCGATAAAATGTGATAACTGTCTGAATTATGGAGGAGTACAATGGAAACTCTTTCTAATTGCTCCCACAATCTAAATTTTGTTAACCAAAATTGACATCGATTGTGAAAAAACTGTTTGTGTTGTGTTCTAAAGGCTACTATGTTTTTTCTCTGTTCTAGATAAAAAAAATCCAAAATCTATTGAGGGAGGGCGGGAAAAAAAAATTGCACTTATATCTGGGAGAGTAAATGAGGGTGACCAAAAAAGAAAAAACATCGGACAAACTTCTGGAAAAGTTTATGAATGCAACAAAATAAAAAACTTTTGACCTATTTGAAAAAATTAATGATGTTGACGAAAAACCCATCTAGCTGATTGTAATAAATGTTTTTTATCTCCAGAAATAAGCTCTGCTTGGTTGAACCGTTTTAAAAATTGTTTTTTATCTCCTGATAACAACAATCCAATGCGCGCGCTGGGCAGAAAAATACACATGTTAAAAAACAAATTGTTCTAGGTGATGCGTGGCCTTAATCTAATGTGCACGCTCATCTAAAACAGAGAAAAAACAAAGTGGCCTTACCGTAGGGATTACATCCTGCTTTTCATGCCCGCGTGACGGAAACGGTCGTTAGTGAATGTTTTGAGCAAAAATTTGTTTGTACGTGCAATCCTGTGTATTAGCGTGTAAACATGTTGACACACCTCGCTACTTCGTATAATTCCGTCTGGAAGAAAGGAGTCCCAATCTGTGTTTTGCTGTGCACGCCGAACGCACACGCCGTGTGAATAATTTTTCACGATCTTGCGTCGACGCACTCCCATGAGTACTTATGCACAAGGGACTGGTTAGCTAAATATTTACAAAATATAAAGAAAATTTGCATTTACTAAATTTCCTAACATTTAATTTTAAAAGATAATTGTGTACGGTACCTGAAAGGAATTTATATAGGCCTAATTCTAATACTGTAATTTTCTAATACGAGAGCAGGGTTATGAAGGTGCAGAAAAAATTCCCAACAAAAAAATATCTCATAATGACAAATGGCTTTGAGACGTGGAGATGTGTGCAGCTTCCCCATAAATCCACCACTGTTGCATGAAACTTGTCCGGCAATAGAGAAATATGGTTTCAAATCCCTTTTAGTTGACAGCATTTATGTCTATATGCAGTGTATTTACATGTACAGCATATTAGTGATAATAAACAAACTGGTGACTGACAGCTTTTCTGTACAATTAAGGACTAAAATGCCCTTAATCCCCCTGTGTGAACTCTTACTAAAAGGGTGTTAAGGTCAAAATTTTCAAAAACAATTTTAGTAATTTTCATATTCAAACTGAAATAATTTAAAAAAATCTTTGTTACTATATATTTTGAGATTTTATTTTTTGTTGTGTAATCATTTTTAAAAGATGTCATAAATAATTATAGCAATTTCACTTGGATATATCTTTACAGTTATGGGGCCACCATTCAATTACCAGAGGAGGTGGGGGCTGAAGTTTTTTTTAAATAAATATTTTTGACCTAAATTTCTGTGAAATAAATAATTGTTTGAAGGACATGTTATAAATGAATATTTAATGGCCCATTGATAAAATGTTGAGCCTTGCTTCGCTTCACATCATGAATTGACCCTTAAACAGTTGTTAAATTTGTGAGGACCTGCACATCAATACTCAGCCTAGTTTAGGATTCGACTTCGTAGACAAAAAGAATCTTAGAAACATAAATAACTATTTTGCTTGAGACAGAGTGTAAAAAAATAAAGTTATGTAGATAGGAAGTGAAATACATAATTTGTCCAATTCAAAGTTCTGTAGTTGCGTTCAGATTTTGCTGGCCAATTGTCACTATGTCGCGCATCAGAGCGACAGGCAGGGTCAAAACGCACCAAAGGGTTATATTGCGCGACAAGAAATGACTCGTAAAGCGACCATATACATGTAAACAGGCTACAGAATGGAAATTTGTGGATGCAAAGTGATCCAAGTCATCATAGGCTGCGCGCATCTTTTTTCTGGTGCCCATTTGAATCAGCGTAGATCGCCAATCAATGCAACTTTTGGCCAGCCCTTTTCGTTAGCACTTTCACTGCTCAACTCAAATGGGTCTCGGGTGTGCATGTGTAAGGCATTGAAAGGTTGTACCTAGATAGGCCTACATGTATGATGTCAAGTTAATGCAATATTCAAGCATTGTGAGCTGTATAACGTTATATCTTCGCATGCGTATTATAGTTTTTGGTAAATAAATGGTATTTAATGACAAAGATTTATGATCAAATTAAATCAGGGAATTTTGATGAGGGTTGGGGAGAAATCAGGAAAAAATTAGGGAAATTCATTTCACATTCAGAATGGGAACCCTGTATTATTATTCGCTTGAGTTCTATTTTTATTTAAAAAAAATTAAGGCACATGCATATCCAGTGATAAACAAACAAGAAGTTTTAAAAAAAATATCAAATAAAATGGAAATTCAATATCATTCTATGCAATGTACAGCTAGATCTTGAGGCCTTTTTTTGAAGCCCTAAGACTGGGGGAGTTCCCTCTCAGACAGATGAAGAGTATTCCATAATATTGGTCCACATACGCCAAACACTGTTACCAGGGTTCTGCCCATGGTGGGCCACTTCACTCAGCACTCTGGAATGCCGCCCACCACATCAGAAAAATACATGGAAAACTGAGTATTTTGAGTATAAAAACATGGCTGTAGTATTAAAATTGACATTTTTGATGCCAAGACCGCCCACTACTGCCCAATGTCTGGGCAGGACCCTGGGTTAGCCAGGCTGCTTTCAAACAGCCGTCTATATAATAATATTATATATATTATAAATTATAAGGTTTAACAAACACACAAGTTTGAACACTGGTGAATCGTGTTGCCAGATATCAAGCAGGGCTTATAAAATGTCATGTTCGGCTGCTCTGGACTAATTAGCAGCACTCTCAGTCACTTAGCACTAAGAGTGAGCTGGAATGAGGTTCATATTTTTTTTAGGACGATGCGCGCCAGTTTGCCTGGCATCAATAACACAAATTCTATTTTAAATAAATCATATTCAAACACATCATACATTACCAGGTCGGAGAGCAACCCCTATTTAGATGGCAATGTTAAAAATACTACCGCTCTTACTTACATCGGCGATGTCGTCTAGCGATAGCATTATTGAGGACGCCCTAATTAAAAAAAAAATTGTGTTTCGCATTTAAGCGAGATATAGAGACGACACTCCCGATTTCTTATTTCGGACTTCTTATTTCGGACTTCTTATTTCGGACATTTATGTCCAAAATAAGAAATACTGGAATTTTGTCTAGCTATATCTCGTTTAACTGGTAAATGCGCAGCACAAAAACTAAGAAACTTAAATTGCAGTTCTAGTCTATGGACATGTTTACGTCATATGATATGGTCAAAATATCACAGATTTTTTTATGATTTCAGCCTGATTGTGTCGCTTTAAAACTATGCTGACGTCCAAGTGAACACAAATTTGAAGGGACCCCTTCGGATATGACATTTTCAATTTTGTCATCTTTGAAAATTTAACTTATATGAAGCTATGTAGCCTACTGATTTTAACTAAAAAAACAAAAAAGTCAAAAAACATTTTAAAGCACCGAAAAAGAGTGAAATAGTTCAATTTCGAGGTCGTATATTGCCATGTAAACAAAACAAATCAGCAATATACAGCACTTTACACCACATATTCCCACGTCTTGGACGGGGAGATCAAAGCAATCGCCCCTAATTGGTGTATGATTGGTGTCTTTAGTCAGGACATGAGGTGATACACCTGCAACACTGATTGTCTGCCCAACGCTGGGCCGACGGCATCAACATGTGGCCCAGTGCTGTAAGAACATTCAATCGCCCTTCAGCAAGTGTTTATGTATACAAAAAGTTTGTTTGGGTTTTAAGTGGTTTCATAAAAATGTTGATAAAAAATATTTTTAAAAATCTAAAAAACATAAAAAAAATAAAATCATGATCTGGGAGATACACTACTTACAAAACTAAAAACGAAAATTGATGTCATCCCAAGAAGCTGCTTTAATTATTTTTAGCCCACCTTTTAATTTTAATTAAAAAAGGTGGACTACTGCAATTGAAGTCAGTCTGCATTAAACATTTACCTGTGGGTGCGATAATTTGAAGTGTTTTTCATGTATCCTTCCCAAATTTGTTATGCATGTTACTAGTGACCAGTTCTCGGACAAGTTCAATAATGGCTAAAAAAAAGGCTGATTTATTGTGATTTTGGGCATTTTAAGTCAATAATTTGATATTGTGGGCACACATGAAAATTTTTTCATGTGTCCTTCCCAAATTTGTTATGCATACTACTAATGAGCAGTTCTCGGACAAGTTCAATAATGGCTGTAAAAAAATTCAAAATGGCCGATTTATTGCAATTTTTTGCATTTTACGTCAATAATTTGACCTTGGGCGCGATAACTTGAAAGTTTTTCATGTATCCTCTTAAAATTTGTTATGCATGTTACTAATAAGCAGTTCTCAGACAAGTTCTATAATGGCTGAAAAAAATTCAAAATGGCTGATTTATTGAGATTTTTTGCATTTTAAGTCAATAATTTGACCTTGTGGGCGGGATAACTTGAAAACTTTTTCATGCATATTTCCGAAATTTGTTATGCATGTTCCAAATGACCAGTTCTCGGACAAGTTTAATAATGGTTGAAAAAAAATCAAAATGGCTGATTTATCAGTTTATCATTGCTTGGAAGTTTTTCATGAAGTTTGTGGTTTTTCTCTTAATCTGTTAATGAAAACTAGGCCTAAATCATGAACTGGTTCTCAACATCGTCAGGTAATACTTTTCCCTAGATGGTAAGATACAATTGTATCAATAGGCCTACTAGTATCAATTATCACAAATATTTTTGATACCGGTACATGATTATATTGTGGCTACAAGAAAGAAAATGTGGCTAAAACTTTTCAGAGGTTTAAGCCACAGTGGCTAAGACATATTTCATCCTACTGCCAAAACTGTCTCACCCATGATCATTTCTGCGTACTACTTAATGTTTCCTGGCTACACCCCGGATCTAAAAACTAAAGAAAGTTTCACCCACCCACAAGTGAAAATGATTTTCAAGCTTACAATACATAAGTGACCAAAGCTTTAGCCGCATTCCTGGCGTACAAAGTAGTCAGTCTTAACCCTTTGCCTGCTGATCACGACAAAAGTCGTTTTTATTCTGTTTTATTATGCGAATCACTCTTTTGGTACCGGTAATAAAAGATTTGTAAATATTTGGTCTCAATGGTAAACAAGTAATTTTCAACCACTTGTGAATGTGATATCCGTCTGTTTTGTCGCATTCAAATTTGAAATCATGCTTCTCCAGGTATTTCTAACCATCTGATTAACTTTAGTGAAGAGTCCATTAACCCTTTCACTACTAGTACTGGCGATGCAACTCTATGGTACAGTATAAATAGCCTTATCCCACTGCCAGTGCATACATGTACCTGCGAGCCCTGCGTTTGTATAATGCCTGTCACTATCAATTGAGCCTGTACTGGGGTGTATATACTGTCAGTAGTTAAACAGTTAACACAAAAATAGCTGGCAGTAACCATCTCAAAAGAAATTGAATAAGTGACCATTGGTTGGGGTCTTTTGAATAAAACATACATGAGGCAGCATTAAAATTCACGTATGACCGTCCGACCAAACCTCGTAATAAATGCGAAGGTCTGATAACCTAAATCTAATGTCAATTAAAAAAATTGATGACTGTACATGAGGTATCTGGGACAGATACCACCTGAAAGATTTCAACTCAACCAAATTCAGAATGACTAACTTGCAGTCTGTCTGGCAATCCTACTTTTTAAGCTCCTCCTACTTTTTCTGGAAAATCCTACTTTTTTGTACATTTTCAAGGACATTTCTAATTCACAAAAAAATTGGAAAAACTAAATTTCAAAATCTAGAATCGAGGAAAATCATCACCTAAGCTATTTTTCTATGTTAGGAGATTACTCTCAGACTCTAGAGTTGAAATTGAAATCATGGCCACAGAAAATCGACCTCGATTTCACTTTGGCACAAGATATTTTTTTCTACGACCAATGGTGATTTATCATTTAGTAAAAATGACTGAGTCAAGAAAGTGTCAAGGAAAATTGAAAAATTTTGTCACTTTGCTGGGCTGGCAAGCCTACCACCCAGCGATCCATGTACAGTGATATAGTGAAGCTCATGAATTAAAACAAATGCTGCGTATGCATGTTTCAGAATATTCTAGGAAGCTGCTTTTACTCCTGTTTACAATTTATTTTGATCGCGATTGTTGTGGATCTCGGCTTGTAAGTTCTCCTCCATTCATGATCTACTAGTGTGCCTTGTTGCCCAAAGCTATAGACAAAGCATATTTTCTATTTTGTGCAACATTTCAGATAATGTGGAAGTTCACAATGACAGTATTAAAAATATCTAAGTGGTGTAACAGTGATCTACCATATCAAATGTGTCCTAACCCAATATGTTTAGTTCGAGTCACTCAATTTTTGTCGAGAAATAAGCATGACATTTTTTTCGCATAAACATTGAAAACAAATTTCTTTGTTTGTAGCAAGACATCTTTTACATGAGAATTGCTATGGCTATATTATTATACTAAGGCCTAAATTAAAAATAACCTTGTTTCAGATTTCCTGGCCGGGTGGATATAAATGCTGCTGGTGAAAATTTTTTTCAACATTTTTCCCAAACAAAAAATATAGCAATAACGGTTAGCGGGTAAAGACATTATGAAAAAAAATAATTCAAATTTTGCGAATTTAAATGTTATGTATGCCTATAGGATCCTATGGCAAGCATCAGTGTGCGTGTTATATATTACAGGGTTCGCACTGGTTCTGGAAAACCTGGAAAGTCTCTGAATTTGAAAATAAAAATCCAGGCCTTAAGTCCTGGAATTTTGTTAAAAGTGCTTGTAAGTCCTGAAATTTTAAATAGTGAGAAAAGAAATTGCAAAAATGGTATTTCCTAGAGTCTAATAATCAAGTTACATTTTTTAAAACAAGTTGAAATAGATCTACCTGCCCGATTTTATTATCACTTTTAAAACATATAGAAAATGTAGTTTCAAGTTGTTTTGGGGGAATAAATGTTAGTTATTGTGCACACTTAACTTTGAAAAATCTGATTAGGTCCTGGGAAAGTCCTGGAATTCTGTTTCTTCATGGGAGTATGAACCCTGTATTAGCAGTTTTTAAGACCATAATAAAAATATTTTTTTGTCTTTACCTGTATGGCTTAAATAGTAGACAATTTTATAACGGGAAAGGCAGAACATTAAACGGTAAAGAAGTTTTTGTAACAGTAAAAGACTTTGTTGTAACGGTAAAGATTTAATTTTGTTAAATTAATAGAGTTAAAAGCTTTAAATAGCGGGCCTAATTTTCAGTATAATTGCTTGTAGACTTCCGCACATTATGACTAAGGGGACATTTAATTAAAACTACACTTACTGTTTTATGTCGGTCTTTGCCGTTATAATAGTAAAGACAAATCATTATAACGGTAAAGACACTATATTTGGCATAAAATAACCATTTAACAAGACATGTGCATATTGTTGACTTCAGAACGTTGTATTCTTAATGCACTAATGACAAGAATAATCTACAAGCACTATTTATTTTAAACCAAGGTTAATTTATTAAACACACGATAAAGACATCCTAGTAATTTATGTGCTAGGGCCCTCTGATGAACAATTGCAGAAATACGGGCTTTATGGGCTCTTGTTAAACGGTAAACACATTTGCATTTCAAAAACTCGGACCATGGGTTAATATTGAATAACTGGTGATTCAATCAACTTTTTTATACATATTTTGTTTAATAATGAAGTGAAGACATTTTAGAAATAAGGCCTCCTGTCATGACTTGCAATAACGTAATTATATGACCAGAGTTCCCCACAGAAAAAAAAAATATCCGGTTGTTCTCTCAAAAATATTAACTTAGCACGCGAGAGCAGCTTAACCCTTACACTGCTGCATAAAATTTGCAGCAAGTGTGGTTGCCCACTAAGT
Organism: Flabesymbios commensalis; assembly: GCA_964017125.1. Classification (NCBI taxonomy): domain Eukaryota; kingdom Metazoa; phylum Annelida; class Polychaeta; order Terebellida; family Flabelligeridae; genus Flabesymbios; species Flabesymbios commensalis. The sequence continues at coordinate 22,963,583 of OZ024908.1, read as the reverse complement.
AATATCTGGCACGTTTTTTCTTAAAAAAAATGTTCATCTGATGAACAACTGATACTAAAAGCCAATAAATTACAAAATCAGTCACTGTCAGTTAGCCATCTTTAAAACGCAAATGGAAGGACACCACAAAATTTAAAATTTTTAGAATTCATCTGGTCGGACAGCCGGCATTTCCGGCACTGTGGTGAACCCTGCATGACATTAACAAATTTTCAAAAAAGAAGACAAATGAAGATTAGTCAGAAATGTACATACATGATCTCTGATGTCCCTAGTTGTGCTTTTTCAGGTTTTTGGACCTTGAAGTTCACCCACCACTTTGACCTAATTTATAACATCAGTATATCAATTTAAAATAATTTGTGGAATATGATGAAAACCACTCAAGATAGCTACACCATCACTATAAAAGGTTTCAGGAGAGAATGCATCCTGAAAAATGTCGACATTATAAAATTCAAAATGGCCGCCTGTTGGCTATTATTTACTTCCACATGACGATATTTGTTAATCCGTGCTAGATGGCCATTACTATAAAACAAAATTAGTTTTCGGGGGAGGATGCACCCTGGAAATTTTGAACTTAATCAAATTCAAAATGGCCGGCAATCGGCCATTATTTACCTCGATAGGCTGATATCGGGTAAACCGCGCTAGATAGCTAAACCATTACTATAGAACAAAATGTGAGGTTTTATGAGAGGATGCACCCTGAAAAATCGGCAACAGAAAAAAAAACTGTGTGCAGCCTATGATGACTTGGATCAATTTGCATTCATACATTTACATTCTGTAGCCTGTCTATTGTTATATGGGCGATTTCTTGTCGCGCAATATAACCCTTTGATGCATTGTGACCTTGCTTGCTGCTCTGGTGCGCGACATAGCGACAATTGTGCAGCCTTGTGCCAGATGGCTAGACCATTACTTTAAAACAAAATGTAAGGTTTCAGGGGAGGATGCACCCTGAAAATTGTTGACCTGATCAAATTCAAAATGGCCGCCTATCTGCCATTATTTACTTTCACATGCCCGATATTTGGTAAGCCGTGCTAGATGGCTAGACCATTACTATGAAACAAAATGTGAGGTCTCGGGGGAAGATGCACACTGAAAATATTTGACGTGATCAAATTCAAAATGGGATTGGCCATTATTTACTTTCACATGCCCAATATTTGTCAACAGTGTTAGATGGCTAGACCATTACCATAAAACAAATTTTGAGATGTCGGGGGAGGATACACCTTGAATTTTTTTTAACTAGAACGAATTCACAATGGCTGTCAATCAGCCATTATTTCTCACTGACTTTCTAGTTCTTATCTTACTTTTAGACATAGCCCCTTAGACCTAATTGTCTTGCGTCTTGATTTTTGACCTAGCCTAGGACTACAATAATAACACCACACAAAATCGCTTCAATCAAATTCTAACTCTGAGCGGTAGCGCCTGGACTTATGTAGTCTTGTTTTATGGACAACACCATTGAAAATGATCTCTTTCACCATTGAAAATTATCTCAAAACATTTCAAAGCTCGAATATAAAATGTCCCTCACATGCTGACAGAGTTGACAAAACCATTGGCTCGTCATGCCTTATAAAATGACACATGGCCTTGTGGCAGTAGACAAACGCACAGATCCCTATTCAGAGAGCACAGGCCATACACAGCAGCGAATATTTTGCTCAGAGAGCAGTGCTAAAGCTAATATTAGAACTTATTTGCAAATTAATAATAGGGAAGCAACATGATTCAGACAGGGCTTGAAGGAGAAAATCCCTAATTAATATTTCTTATAAAATGTTCCTCGGCCTGGAGTAAAATCGTAAACAACATTGTGGTACATTGGACAAGCAGGTTGTTTTTTGAAAGGGGGGCGAAGTTGATATTTTTTAATCAGATGCAGACTACAGCAATCTGGTTTGTATGCATGTATAATAACATGGTTTCCAAGGCTTGAAAGGTCCTTGATTTTTTGTAAAAACATTTATAAATAAACTAAGAAAAGTCCTTGATTTTGATCAACCTGTGATGTTTTGCTGTTGATCTTGAAAGATTAAATGATAGAAAAAGCTACACTTAAAGCAGCCCCTTGGGATGACATCAATTTTCGTGTTTAGTTTTGTAGTGAAGTAGTGTATCCCCCAGATCATGATTTTAATTTTTTCAGAGTTTTTAGATTTTTACAAATATTTCTTATTAATATTTCTATGAAACCGCTTAAAATCCAAACAAACTTTTTGTATACCTAAACATATGCTGAAGGACGATTTCATTGTTCCTACAGCGCTGGGCCACATGTTGATGCCGTCGGCCCAGCGTTGGGCAGACAATCAGTGTATCACCTCATGTCCTGACTATAAGACACCAATCAGACACCAATTAGCGGCGATTGCTTTGATCTCCTCGGCCAAGACGTGGGAATATGTGGTGTGAAGTGCTGTATATTGCTGACTTGTTTTGTTTACATAGCAATATACGACCTGGTAATATAACTATTTCACTCTTTTCCAGTGCTTTAAAAATGTTTTTTGACTTTTTTGTATTTTTAGTTCAGATGAGTAGGCTATATAGCTTCATATAAGTTAAATTTGCAAAATTGACAACATTGAAAATGTCTCATCCCAAGGGGTCCCTTTAACATGCATAAAAAAGGTCCTTGAAAAATATTGTGAAGTCCTTATAAGGTCTTTATGACGTCCTTGAATTTTCTATTAGAAAAAGTGTGGGGACCATGAATTATAAATTATACAATATAAAATGACACAGAAAAATCCATACAAATATAAATTTGGACTGCTTTTTAATCATCAAGAGCATTTTTGTATTTTTTCTTGCATTGGGGAGGGGGTTCATCACTAAATCTGCCACGCAGACTGACTGAATTCATAGTACCATCCGCCAGAGGAGCCAACTACCTAGACGTGTTCTGGGTGGGCGCTATAGTAGAAATGAAATTAGCCATAATCTCTGGCTGTGGCTAAAGGGACATAATTTCTCATCTCTGATCTCTGTTTTTGGCGAAGAAGGTCCAAATAAGTTTAGCCACAAGGGAAATCTTTTAGCTTTTGGCGGAGTGGCGAGTGCTAGCGCTCACCCAGGTGTAACCTGTGTTCCTTGGCAACTGTTGCTATCATGCCAACATTGTTTTTTTAAACCAACAATCTTCATTACTGACAGAGTTGTTAAATAAAAACGGAGTTCAACCGTTGAAGTTCTAAAGAAATTAATTTGAAGCAAAATTACAGGAAATAATTTATCTGGTGTAGCGGTGCACTTTGCTACGCAATTTTGGGCAAATGCTACACAATAATATGTTGGTGTAGCACTGGTAATTTTTCGCATGGAGAATAGTAGTTTAGCACACGCAAGGCTGCTAAATTGCTACACAAGTTTTCTGGGACAAATTATTCCCTGTTTTATCTATATGACAGGGGAAAATTTGTCAGTATCGCATAGCAAAATGCTATGCAATTCTGACCTTTTGGTATGCAAATTTGTAATTGATTAGGAAAATATTTATACATCAATGCTAAGGATATCTAGCAAGTTACAACTTGGAAGAGAAAATTGCTAATCAATAATTTTCAAACAGATTTTTCCCTGCTTGACATAATTATTTTACCTGTACTTAGATCCTACTTTTTTTATTTCATTCCTAAATTGTTCTGCTCTTGTCCTACACTTTTGCTATTTTAAAATCTGTGCCCATCAATTTTCTGAATTAAGAAAAATATGATTAATCACACCCGACCCAGGTGATGCCGCCTTTCTGGATAGCCATTGAAAAATCACAGCTTTCTGTTTTAATAAGTACAGTTTGGTGTTGTTTAGAGGCAGAATTTTTTTTCCAAAATTTAGGTCTCACCAGAAGTTGACTGGTGAATTTTGTTTATTTTTCACATGTGACTTACGTGACTAGGAAATTCTTCCCATATATTTTTCGTTTCCGGAGCATATCTCGAAAACCCATGGAAGGATTTCTTTCATATTGCATCCACATCTCTTAGGAGGTGTAGATATGCCTTTTGGGGTTTATGGCTTTTGCGGCTTATGACCGTTGACCTACCGGAACTTCTTGAGCTACATACTCCCGGCCAAAATAATTTAATTTTTTTTAGTATTGCTGTTATCTGGCGAACTGTTCCAGATACCATTAGTATAAAAAATGTGCGGTTTCAGGTGGGGATGTGCCCTGTAAAAATTAACTTCAATATGCTTGATAACCGTGCCAGTTAGCTAGACCAAATACTATTTAAAAATGTATGGTTTTAGGGAAGAATATGCCCTGCAAGTAATAAGATAAATCATAATAAATTTAATATAAATGTTTTATATCCACACTTTCACCCAGTTTTGTTCCTGATTTTAGATTTTTTCTTTTTTTTCGTTGGCTCCTCCACTGTTGCCCATAATGATAGATAAGCTGGTAGATTTAGAATCAAAGGTACTTCTCCGTGTTTTCTCACTTTCACTTGCCTGTATACACACGACACATTGGCCAATGTTGGTCCGCCGTCCTCGACGCTGACCCAACAATTATGATTATCGAACATTGTATCAACGTCTCGTGTTTTCTGGGTATAACCATAACGTGACGTCAGCAAACTTTTGCGTGTTTTACCATGTCAGTCGTTTCCCTTCACTGGCTCATAATATTTACTTCTGACGGACCCCACTCATTAGGGCATTAATCATGCTACCGGGCATGCTACACAATGCGGGTGGGTGACATGCTCAACCTATTCAATTTGTGAACCTGTCCAGATAGGCATAGGCCTACATCGGGTGGTACATGTTTGTGAGCACTATAATTATTTTACTACAATTAAATACTCCATTTTAATATAAATCTTTCTGCAAGGTGTCATGCATTTGAATTCAACAAGTAAGTAAACTTTTTTTTTAAATACATGTATATCAACTCAGATATATTATGGTACACTACTTTTCTAGCATCCACGCAGGCCCATGCATCATTAGCTTCCATTTTGTTGGCCGTCCGGTAGTCGGTCACTCTGACGCCTGTGTTATCTGTATCATAAACCGACACAGTGACATCGCGTCTGTGCAGTGACAGTATTGAAAACAGTGCGTCTCTTGCTTCAGAAGCGGACATTTTCAGTGATTAGTCCCTTGATTTAACATGAACTGGAACGCCCCGAAGAAGATGAGCAATATTATTCATTGTAAATTCAGTCAAACACATGTAACTTATGGATGGGCTTTATTTCACCCAAACTTTTTGATCCAACTAAAATCATGTATTTTAAGCAATTTCCTTCCGTGATGACAAAGTCGCTGACGATATCCCCACTACTGCTTTATATATTTGCTGATTTCTCAGTCAATTCTCAACCAATTCTTATGAAATTTCATACACAGTTAGTGATTATTGTCTAGTCATGCGGCGACTACACTTACAATTTCGTGAAGTTTTAGTAGGAATTTCATAAGTTGGACCGTTACGGTTTGACATGCTCCACCTAAACCCGCGCCAGTACCCAACCCCTCTCCCGAAATTCTGAGAAAACTTATGGGTTTTACTTTATTCATGGGGGCATTTATCACGCATTAATAATTTGAATTTTTAAACTATATAACATTTTTCAATAGAACTTTCAGGTATATTCGCCAAATCAATAGAAAATAACGCTTGTAAAATGTCATGAAAATTGGCTCAGAATTAAATGCGAAATCAGCGAAATTCATTCACCACGGTTAATGTGAATCCGAGTATACACAACTGTATAAGTCAGTCACTGTCCGTGATGGCCCTGTCATAAGGCACAAAACAGTCTCAGTCAGTGTCGCAGATAATGACACCGATATATATGGGCATATGAATATGTTATGTTAATGCCTTTTGTTTATTGGGGACCCGGTAGACCAGTTTTAAAATTGTGCAAGCAATATCACCATTGCTATCACGAGTGTGAAGCCTAATGATGTCATCGAAAAGCCACTAAAGTGACATTTCATCATGTTTATTAGAACAGTTCATGCACGGATTTGATGGCAACATGGTTACATAGTTTTGTGAGTAAGCTGAGGATTTTTTTTTATCATCAGTATTAAACGTGGATATGTCGAGCAAAACGTAGGATAACAAATCTGACGGCTAGATTTAGGGCACTGTTTTTTTGTGAGCGTAATTATGGATGAATACTATAGCCCCACACTATTAACAGGTGATTAACGAATATATATATTTAAATTATACTTGTCGCTTACCATTTTAAGAGGGATGAAAGTGTGTACCCCACTTATATATTGATATCATGGAGTCGGTAGTGACTCAATAATATCTTGACTAGATAGTGTTGCAGTAGCTGGGTAGGAATGTGGAAGTGTTTTAACGGCGGCTGAATAAAGATGGCGGCGATTGAGAGTGTGGCATTTTCTTTGTTAATATCAGTAACGGTTGTGATTAGTGGTGAGTTGAGTGCGTGTGTCAGTGAGTGGTGGGGTGTTATCTGTCAGCTTGCTGTGCCAGGCTCACAGTCAGGCCACAAGGCAGTGGCAGGTGAAGCCGCAATGATCAGACATGTAGAGCTATATGATAGTATCCACGATGCTCTTTGCGGATCAATATGTATTGGTGTACGAGACACCCCCCCCCCCCCCCCCGCGCTCACTGGGCTAGCACATACACGGAGCTTTTCTTTCTCTTGCGTCTGCCCCGCTTCTCTATCGTCCACAAACAGCCAGCATTATCACTGACTATCACTGTAGACAATGCCGACCAACCAGAAAGGGCACCAGATGGTCAACGCCGACTACACGTTACGGAGGCAAAGGGTTAACCGTACAGGTTTGCTCTTGAAGCAGAACGTGGGGTAGGGGGTTAATGATTCTGAGCGCGGAGGCTCCGCCAGTTAGTGGGGGAAAGGGTTAATCTGACGTTAGGCATGCAAGGCATGCTGGGAATATTTAGATGTCATTTGCAGTGCTAAATATAGTGTTAGAGTGTAGTAGACCACTAGACAGTAAAATGACTGAGCATGTTTAGGTAGCCTAATAACTCTTTGGTCATGCATGGCTAACTCACTAAATGTCCTGACCACTATACTGGTATCCCATTAAACGTTAGTTCTACAACTGGTAACTAGTAGTACTAGTTAGAGAGGTAACCCGTGGTGTCACTCTACAAAGGTATTGAGCAGTGGAAACAGAGATAGCAACATATATCTGCAAGACTACTACTCTTCATGCTTGTATCTCTGCACAACTAATACTGTCATCACTCAATAAACCGTGAAGCAACACAGCAGAAACTAAACTCATTCTCTTTCTTTCTAAATAGTGGGGATTATTTAATGACACTTAAATTTAAAAAAATAAATTAATTGACAGTGACTTAACAACTATCTTATATATTTCTGCCCTGGTGATAATTCTGATATGCCAGAGGATCTGATTCTGCACAAGTTTATTAATGTCAGAGAGAATGCAGGCGAACCATATTGTGGCCTTCAAGAGGCAGTAGACAGGAGAGCTAAATTCTATTTCTAGCAACTCCATGAATCAACTACCTGTACACAAAAAAGTGGTGGTGGTGTAAATTTTGAATGTATAATATAATTCTGACAATCACCCTCCATTGGAAAATAAACAGCTAGTAATAAGTGCTAAATTCCACTATCTGGAATTTCAATAAATCGGGGGCGGATCTAGCTTTTCACTGACGGAGGGGTCTGAGACTCGACAAAGGAATATTTCACTGTAACGTGGGGTCCGAGAAGCCCACCCCTGGGAAATTTTTGATTTTCAAAGCTTTCTCCTGCAATCTAAGGAATATTGAGCAGTGTTTGTCCCGCAGTATATAACCATTTCATAAGGAAACCCCTTAATAAGATTATAATTTTTTTCGGGGGTGGTGGTGGGGGTTTAAATCCTCCCAAACCACCCCCTTGGATCCGCCCCTGTGAATGATAGACAGATTGCTACCTTATGAAAGTCAAACAGTTTCTGCACTGTAATGCTGGGCCCTCATGCATTGTAAATATTGGAGTACATTAACACACTTTAATTTGATCAGTGTGTAACAAAGAGTGTGATTCACATTGATTGGTGTGCACCACCATTCTTGCACACCATAAAAAGGGAGATATGCAATGCCCACCACCAATTTCAAACTCTGCTATTTCAAGATTTTAACAATTAAAGCTTCTGTTCAACATGTTTTAAAACCTAAATTAATTACTGATATGTCTGTTGTCATATGATCAAACATATTATTATTTTTTGTCATTTGGAGATTCTATGGAAATTGCCTTAGCAATTCCAGCTGCAAATGAATGAAAAATAGTCTGAAACAATTAGACAGCATAAGTTTAATCAGAAAATGTCTGGTTGGCATGTGTCCCGGTGCACATGCAAAAGCAGATCCTGCGCAGCATGACTGCTGTAAATCACAATTTTTTTCTGCATTTTTTTTTTTGGTTTGGTAAGAGTTTCATGTTTAGGTCTACATGACCTACTGTCCAGTGGGACTTTGGAAACACTGGTAAAGTCTGGTGGAAAACATGTTTTTTATAGAAACTTACATATGATCAGTGATGATTTAGCACAATTTTTTATTGCAGTTTTTATCCCGTGCCCGTTGGGGAAGGGGGATTAGAGTCGCGCCAGGATTCCGTCAGGCGTCATACATTAGGCATCATGTTTTCTGGTGGGGGCAAAAACTGCATGTCAATTTTTTTGCAAATTTTAACATGACATTCCTAGCAACATGGGGATGTGCAAGTGATATTTTAAAGATACTACCAAAATTCAAAATGGCCACCAGAGGTCAACTCCATAATTCTTTGTAGGCGCAAAAACTCAAAACTTAAAGTAAAAAATTATTCAAATTTTGCAATCACATTCCCCATGATATGGAGATGTGCAGGTGACTTTTTTTAAGGTTTTACTGAAATTCAAAATGGCAGCCACGAATCAACTTCAATTTTTTTCTGGGCGCAAACGCAAAAAATTGAAGGCAGAAATTATTTAAATTTTACAATCGCATTTGCCACTATATGGAGATGTGCAGGTGATTTTTTCAGCTTTTACTGAAAGTCAAAATGGCCGTCATGGATAAACTTAATTTTTTGTGTTTGCAAGAACTCAAGAATTATAGTCAGAAATAATTCACATTTTACAATCACATTTATGTGATGTCATGTGCAGTGTGTGATGAGCAGCCAGTGTGTGGTGATGGGCAGTGTGTCAGTGCATTTTCATTGTTCCTGTGCAGCACACTTATAAATGCCCTGGGCATTAATTAGAATACCCCCTGAGGCTAGAGGGGTGGGGGTGGGCACTGAGTAATCTCTTGTCCCTAATTATGGAAGAGCGTATAAAAGCACCTTGTAAAAAAAAATCCCATCATGTTTTGTCAAGGTATCTGAGATAAAGTTGGACATTCATTCTATTCTGTGCATTTTGTACTATTTAAGTATTTGTGTACATGTACATAATCTTTGGACCACATTCTAGAAGAGAATTTGCATTAACCTTTATACTGCTATGGGCGACTATATATCACCCAAATACACCAAGCTCAGCCTGCTGTGGTTTCCCAGTAAATCCCTCTACTCTGGTTTCCCAGTAAATACTGATTTTTTTTTTTTTTCAATAAACGAACCTGACCACAACAAACTAATCTGTACGCAAAATAGGCCGCCGTTTTAACAAACGAACCAGTTCGTCTATTAGGGACAAGAGAGCGCACCTAGTCACGGCAGCAGAAAATATATATGAATCTGCACTGATATCTGCTATTCAAAATTGATACACATGTTGTGAGATCAAGTATAGCAAAACATAGATTCATCACTGAATCGTAACACCCCTAGTCAGGGCTAGACACTTAACTGATTGGACCTTTGAGGTACTTGCCTTCAAAATTTATCACTCGCCCGACTTGCCACTGTTATGCGTCCTCTGTTGTGAGGGTCGCTAAAATTTAAAATGCTGCAAAGTGAAGAGCTATTGATTGCCCAGGTGTCACTGTAATTTTTTTACTTGCCCCCACCTAAAATCTGTTTCCCCGGGCAATCGGGCAACCGTTAGTGTCGAGCCCTGCAGTACCAAGTGCCTTATGATAAAATGTTAATTGGAAGATATGAATTATTTAGTAATTTAAATGTATATTTTTTTGTTTTCAGGGATAACAGTTGTGTATAATGTCTAATGATTTGGCGGACATCACAGTTGACAAATCTTTGAGTACACAGCAGCAGGATTCACCAGGATCATTGCAGTAAGTTTAGAATCGTCATAGCTGTTTGGGCTGCAAACAGCCTCGTTGTAGTCAGAAAGATATATAGATTAGTACTATAAAACTCAATGTGCGGTTTCAGGGAGGGATATGCCCGGCAAATTTTTAACGTGATCAAATTCAATTTAAAAATGGCCGTCTTGCAGCCATCATTGACTTAATATCTGTAATATACATTGCAAACTGTGCTGGATAGCTAGACCATTAATTATTGTAGAACAAAATATGAGGGTTCGGGGAAGGATGCATTCTGAAAAATTTCTAGTGTCATGTGGGTATCATGTTGGGTGGCTGGCCTCTTGTTTTATGATACACAAGAGCTTTACTTACTTCACTTACAGAACACGCTCCTCAAACACTACAGATAAACAAACACTATAAAACTGCTCTAATTGCCAATCCCAACAATATTATCACTATATGCCTAAACAGTGTTGGCGGTAGGATGAAAAATGTCTTAGCCACTGTGGCTAAAACCTCTGAAAAGTTTTAGCCACATTTTCTTTCTTGTAGCCACAATGTAATAATGTACCCAGTATCCAAAATTAAAAATATTGTTGATAATTGATACTGGTCTAGTAGGCCTATTGATTTTGCATCTTACCACAGGAAGATAGTAGGCTACTTAAGTTAAACCAGTTCATGATTAGTTTTCATTTAGCGAATAACCACAAATTTTATGAAAAACTTCCAAGAACTGAGAACGCTGGCAAAACTAATAATAACTTGCTTGACTTATTTTATTATTCAACTGTAATCATGGTGATCAAAACGCATGACAGTTTACGACGGTTGCTTAATTCAAAATTAGGTTTGAAGTAAAAATTATCCAGAGGACAACCATGACCTACGTTTCAGGTTTCCGCCAACATTTTTGGTTTATGGACCATTTGAATCCCTGACCCTAGATTTTTTATGACAAATTAAAAAAAAATAGTATAAAATGATTTTTTTTTTGGACGTCCCTTCACAATTTTTTATAAGCGTGTATTTTTGTATGAACAGCCTTTTCGGGGCAATTTGGTGGGTTTTTCAAAAGTGAAGTCTTATACCTATCCTATTTTGGAGGACCATGTAACTAGAACCCCCCCCCCAAAAAAAAAAAATTGTTTGGATAAATCAAGTTTTGTCCCAGCTTGGTGCTAGCTCTTAATGTATTTAAATGATTGCTTATTCATCTATGCTCTACCACAAGTTCTTTCGTCTGTTGAGGCTAATAAGTCACTGGCACAGTGTCAGTGACAGGCAAAGCCATTAATCCATTCCAATGGCCGATGGTAATAAAATGTAAAACACAAATTATTGAATTCAGCTACAAAATAACTCAAAGGTTGTGATACAGTGAATTTATAAACATCACACGAGCAGTGTGTATAAAACAACATCATATTATCAAGTAACAGGAATAGGCCTACGCCGTGGTCGTCTGCCATTTTGTTTTTTGTTCAGAATGTAAACAAACATAGTTTGTGTTGAATATAGGCTATAATATAGGCTATTATCTGATTATTGCTATTTTAGAGATCGGCAAAATTAAAAGATGCTAGCAAGATCGATTGAGAATTTAAAAAATCAAATAAAGCCATGTTCATGTCAGAAAAAAAAGATGGTAATGCAGTCGTTTTTCCCGCGATTTTTACCGCGAAAATGGATTCATAAGATTCATAAGTATTGCGGAAGCATCTCGTTTTTGTCTTCGCCACTGTGGCTAAGGACATCACAAATCTTTCGCCACATGGCAAATATCTTCGCATTTGGCGACGTGGCGAGCGGCCAGCGCCAACGCTGCCTAAAGACAGTCTTTAGTGAAAATAACTGATGAGATAAGAGGCCTAGAGTAGATTGATTATAGCAGGGTTTCCCGCGCATATGATTTGTTATGGAATGTTTCCCACGCATATGATTTGTTATGGAATTTAGTATTATTTATTCTAGCTAACAACCATGAATTACAAAGCAAAATGAAAGATTTAGGACTTGGATATATTTTGCCGAAATTAAACTTCAAATTTATTCCCTTGTGTTACAAAATATGTATTACGCAAGGATAACCCTTGATATATTTTGCTGATTTTGTGTAAAATCTAAAATAGCCTACTGTCAAAAAACTGGTCTGGCTTAATACAGTAATTATAAATGTATTTCTGAAGTATATAAATTATTCAAGAATATGTTGCCCTAATCAAGACCACAAATACAATTAAGGATGTGTTTATTTTTGTCAATTATATTGTACTTTTTATTTTCTGTTTTTAGCCCGCCTTTTAATTTTAATTAAAAAAGGTGGGCTATTGCAATTGAAGTTCGGCGTCGTCGGCGTCGGCGTCAGCGTCGGCGTCGGCGTCGGCGTTAACATTTACTTGTGGGCGCGATAACTTGAAAAGTTTTTCATGTTTCCTTCCCAAATTTGTTTTGCATGTTACTAATGACCACTTCTCGGACAAGTTCAATAATGGCTGAAAAAAAATTCAAAATGGCCGACTTATTGCGATTTTTCACCTTATAAATTACGTCAATAATTTGACCTTGTGGGCGCGATAACTTGAAAAGTTTTTCACGTATCCTTTTCAAATTTGTTATGCATGTTACTAATGACCAGTTCTCGGACAAGTTCAATAATGGCTGGAAAAAAAAAAAAAATGGCCGATTTATTGCGATTTTTCACATTTTACGTCAATAATTTGACCTTGTGGGCGCGATAACTTGAAAAGTTTTTCACATATCCTTTTCAAATTTGCTATGCATGTTACTAATGACCAGTTCTCGGACAAGTTCAATAATGGCCGAAAAAAATTAAAAAATGGCCGATTTATTGCGATTTTTCACATTTTACGTCAATAATTTGACCTTGTGGGCGCGATAAGTTGAAAAGTTTTTCACATATCCTCTTCAAATTGGTTATGCATGTTACTAATAAGTAGTTCTTGGACAAGTTCAATAATGGCCTAAAAAAAAAAAAAAATGGCCGATTTATTGCGATTTTTTTCATTTTACGTCAATAATTTGACCCTGTGGGCACGATAACTTGAAAAGTTTTTCACATATTCTCTTCAAATATGTTATGTATGTTACTTATAAGTAGTTCTTAGACAAGTTCAATAATGGCTGAAAAAAAAAAAAAATGGCCGATTTATTGTGATTTTTCTCATTTTACGTCAATAATTTGACCTTGTGGGCGCGATAACTTGGAAAGTTTTTCACATATCCTCTTCAAATTTGTTATGCATGTTACTAATAAGTAGTTCTTAGACAAGTTCAATAATGGCTGAAAAAAAATTCAAAATGGCCGATTTATTGCGATTTTTCTCATTTTACGTCAATAATTTGACCTTGTAGGCACGATAACTTCAACATTTTCACAAGTATCCTCTTCAAGTTTGTTATGCATGTTACTAATAAGTAGTTCTTGGACAAGCTCAATAATGGCCGGTAAAAAAATCAAAATGGTCAACTTATTGCGATTTTTCACATTTATTTTACGTCCATAATTTGACCTTGTGGGCGCGATAACTTGAAAAGCGGCTGGTTTAACATACCATTTATATCTTGCGTTGTTATTTACGTGATGACATTCGTCTTTACTTTCTTTATCATAATTCGGCGGCGGGCTATTATCGAGTGTGCTCTTGTTATTTTTAGTCCTTTGCCAAGTGCTGCCGATGATGTGAAAATTCCTATTCCTACAGAAAGTAAAATGCCTGGAAAAGCTTGTGACGATGATGATGTTTTGTCCAAGGCAAACAAAAGGCGGGGTGATATGGAAGAGCTGGAGGTGGACAAGAGAAGTACAATGGATAATTGGCCCGATAAAAGGTTTGTTTTTAATTCAGTCAACATAATATTTATGAAAATGCATGCTGTTCTTGATATATTCAGGGGTTGATTTAAGTGCTGGCCTGTGGCCAGTAAAATATAGGAGGGCCAGTCAGTTTAACTTATTACTGGTCCGTCAAGTTTGGAGAACTAAAGAGGATTAAATAAATTTGAATAACTGATGATAGGCTAATGTTGCTACATATGTTAAAATACGTCATTTTTCTTTTTTTTCTAATTTTTGCCACTAGTAGAATGAAATTAGAGATCTGCCCTATGCCTTTTCCTGACCTTCAGGTGGTTCTTAACTGAATCAAAACGACCTCCACCCTTCACGTAGGTCATGTTTATCCAGCAGTGGGTAGTATCTGCTAGTGGACAATCAATTTACGATCTCTATGATAGGCCAATATTTAATTAAAACAAAATATTAACGAGCTAAATTAGCATTTTGATCATAAAAATCGGGGGCAGTGATTTCGGTGGTGGGCCAGTAACTTTTAGGCACATTCAGGCCAGTAGAGATTTTGGTTTTAACTCTACCTCTGTATATTAGGCCCAAAACAATGTTGTACTAATCCTCAGTGCCATCCTTTATCTGTTTTTGCCATCACCACATTAATCTCCGCCCAACTCTTCGTTGGGAAGTGTTGGTCAAGGGGGGGGGGGGGGGGGGGCTTTGGGCCCTACTATTTCTTTCATGTTGCACCAGGGTTCCCACTCACCTGGAATTTGGCCTAAAAATAACTCATGGTAAAATGCATAGTAAAATCAGGGAATTTAAAAAAAGGACATTTTCATGGAAAAATCAGGGAATTTTGCTTCAGTTATCCACATTTTTTTTCTGATATTTGAATACTGGTGGTTGTATATGTGCCCAAATCTTTTGACGTAAAGACAATTTAGGCGAATAATAACAATTTAGGTAAATTACACATGCACCAAAATGGAATTGAGCACTATTTTATTTCTTGAAAAAATAACCTGGTATCATGGACAAATCATGGAATTTTGTTTTCAGTTTTGAATAGGAGCCCTGTTGCACGCACACCTCCCTTAGAGGTGTGTAGATGTTCCATTTGGGGGTTATCACCCAAAAAAATGGGGCCAAGTATTGTCTTCTAATTTACTCCCAGACTCCAGTGGTGTCTCAATTTACCTCATCTTTCAATTCACATGTTACACCCTAGTCAATATTTACTAATGACGTGGCTTGCGGGATTACTTTTGAAGTGCAAAACTTATTTTAGATATGAATTTCATGCTTGTTAAAAGTGAGTAGTGTGGTAAATATTAGTGGAGTCCAGCATTTTGCAGAGTTTTTTTTTAGATGATCATCAATAATAATAAAACTACCTGATACATAAAACTTTGACTGACATGTTTTAAGACTTTCAAATCCATTATTATTTCATTCTATATATTTATCAATTGTTTTTTTCTTGTTCAAATGTTTTTTTTTTCCTTATCTAAAAGCTGTTTTGTTGACAGACTGAAGCTGAGTGAAACTGAGGGCTTTAACAAAAATGCGTTTGATAGAGAAAAGCCTTCAGCAGTGAAGGATGACAGTAATGTAGCTCAATCGGATAACAATGATGATAACAAAGAAAAGGTGACAACAGATATTTCCATGGAACATGCAAATGACACAAGTTCTAAGGACTCTCTTCCAGTAAATCAAGACAATAAGTCAAATGGAAATATACCATCTCTTGCTTCTTCTCAAATAAGAGATGACGCTAAAACAAAGACTGGTGGTACACAGCGTGTGAAGAATGCTGTTGATTCTGACAAGGAGAATATGGATGGACCTATTGATCTCAGCAAAGGTACAGCCAAACCATGTGCTAGTTCTGATTCTGCAGATATCATCATGCTGTCTGACGAGGAGGAAAATGCATTGATGAATGGCATCCTGAACTGTCCATCTGATCCTTCAACAGCTAAATTTCGGGAGCACAAGAAGATGGTTCGTCATTTACAAGAGTGTTTGCGTAATGAGGAAACTAAGCTGGTGTTACTGAAGAAAATTAGACAAAGTCAGCTAATGCAACACATCCAGGAGTCGTCATCTTCCTCAAGCAGCTCTACAAGCAATGCAGGTAGTAACAGCAGTAGCAGCAAGTCTTCTGGAGCTCGACCACAAGGTGCACATAGTCAGCCTCCACCATTAGTGAGACAAAATCAGCAGAGCCAGCAATCGAACACTGTCAGACATTCAAGTATGCATTCGTTGAATCGTCCTACTAGCCATCACCAATCATCATCACATATGCGACAAGGTCATTCTTCACAAGGCCCTCCTCCACTAGTTGGTGGGAAGCATAACAGTACCACCACTACGCAATCTAGTAATCATCTACAGAGAAATAACATGACTCAGCAGTATCATCAGCGCAGCCAGCAACCTGCAGCTCCTTCTCAGCCTGAGCAGACTCCTGCACAACGCCAAGCTGCGGCTAAACTGGCACTTAGGAAACAGCTAGAGAAAACTCTGCTGCAAATTCCACCTCCTAAGCCTCCACCACCAGAAATGAATTTCATTCCAAGTTTAGCAGGCAATGACTTCGTGCCTTTAGTGGGGCTGGAAGAAGTAGTCAAGTACATTGTAGATGCAGATAGTGGTGTAACTAAGCTGGTAGAGAAACCGACTGATGTCAAATATGTTTTCAATCCATTCGTGTGTGTTCAGTGTGGCACAGATTTCACACCAGTTTGGAAAAGAGACAAACCTGGATCCAAGAATGTAATATGTGAGCACTGTGTCACTACAAATCAGAAAAAGGCTCTGAAGCAGGAGCATACCAACCGCTTGAAGAGTGCTTTCGTAAAGGCTTTACAGCAAGAGCAAGAGATAGAGCAGCGCATGCAAGCACAGTCTACATCTTCAACCTCCTCATCCTCAAGTGGCTCATCGTCTGTGGTATCCACAGCAAGCAATTCTTCAGCCTCCAGTTCAGCCATAGCTACCACAGCTACCACAGCCTCAACTACTACCCACCATAGTTCACACCATCGCCACCACCAATCTACACCGCACAGCTCGGCCTCTGCTGCTGCTGCTGTAGCCGCCGCAGCGGCCGTGGCCTCCCCCATGAACTTGTCCACAGCTTACAAAGCAACATCCGAGCAGTTTCGCCATCATCAATCTCTACTTCAGGCTCACCAAGCTCAATTGCGAGGAGCGCCTCAACTAGGATTACAGGCATTTAATCCTCGTTTAGCTGCTGCTTATCAGTTCCAGCCGCCTTTGAACAACAAGGCAGCTGCTGATCTACAAAGACAGTACTTGCTGGATATGATACCTCGCTCTCTGCCAGGGGGTACTGTACTATGGAGAACTTAGCTAAATGTGTCAATTTGTGCACTACAGTGTAGTGTACATTTTGCTTTCTGCAACTGACTAGGCTTGTTGTAGTGTATTATAACTTTATTTAATATTTAGATGGAACTTTAAAAATATATTGTAAACAATCACATTTCTGAATTAAAATATCAGTAAATGTTCATTGAAATAAAAGTGGTGTGTTTTGTGACAGATTTGCCAAGTGTATTGAGTAGGCATGGCATATATGTTCTTACCAGGGTATGGAATTGTTGAAATTTGTTGTTAACCATCCCTGTTTTCATCCAACCAGATAAAGGTACATTCGATTTCTGCCGATTATGTACTGAAGTTTGAATCTTTTTACCAGATCTAGTCCACTCCCTTTTGCAAACAATTAATTGATTCCTGTTAAACTGAGGAAATCTGAGCCTCTTTTACAGAAAGCACATGTAAGTTCTTTCTTGCCAATGTGTGAGTTTTACATGTACTGTTATATATAGTGCATTAGGTAAAATATTTGCA
This sequence comes from Flabesymbios commensalis, assembly GCA_964017125.1. Lineage (NCBI taxonomy): Eukaryota > Metazoa > Annelida > Polychaeta > Terebellida > Flabelligeridae > Flabesymbios > Flabesymbios commensalis. The sequence goes on along the minus strand of OZ024908.1, from coordinate 22,945,647 downwards.
TGTGATTCTGGTTTTAAGTTAAGGCATTTATTATTAGTCATCAATGTTACATGTATTTATAAATAAGTCTATACTCAGTAAATTGTTGCTGCTGTTAACTCACATGGGTAAAAATGAAATAATTGTATTCAAGCTAAATAAGACTTGGTGAAATTTATAATCATTGTCATATTGTGATAACTCATTTTAGCAACTGGAGTTTGGTAATATATTTAACACATTATATGCAACCAAATGGATTTATTCTATAATAGAATATTTGTATTTAGTTGTATTTATAGAAAAAAATAATATAATATTCTTTTAAATTTTGATATCCCCGGATCAATTTGTTTAAAGAACAACAATAATTGTGTCCACTTCTGTGCAGTGGTCTTGTTGAGGTAATGTAGATATCTTGTCATTGATTGCAAGAAATATTGTTACTTTGTGTGATAGTATTTAAAGTATTATCATGAATGAATGAATAATATTCATGATGTAATATTTATCAGACACAAGCTTTTGACCATTTTTTTTTGCTGATGTAAATCGGCCAAATCTTTTTTACAACAAAATTATAACAGGAATTTAAAATTAGTGTATTCAGCAGATGGTCATGTAAACTTTGCCACAGTAATTTAATTTATCCTGTATAAAAATCTTGGCTGCGTCGCAGATAATTTATTTAATATCCATATTTGTAATCCATTATATACTTTTTTTGTATCAAATATAAATGTACCATTCCAAAAAGGTGCAACATAAAAATTTGAAATTTAACATCATACACCAATAAGATTAAATATATTTCAGATGAGAAGCAATTTCTGTTGAGTAGGTCTATTGATTTCTGTTGAAAAAACTTTTTTGGTTTTGTGGTTTGAGTAAAGTTTTTTGTCAGAAAACAAACTTGTGTAGAATTTTAGAAAATCAAATTAACACTAAAAATCATTTTTTGAAGTTTGAGAATTAATGTTTATCTTAATATATACAGTATCTAAAAAGAATATTGTATATTATAAAATGCATCTGCAACACTTAGAGACCAACATTGTTCATCCTCTATACATTCTTGCAGACGTATATTGAGGAATGGTGTACACAGCTTAAAATTAAATAAATTAGTGAGACTTTACCTAGTACTTAAACAGTTTATTAAAAATAATGAATTAGGCTGTTGAACAAATATAAAAACTAATTTTAAGTCAACTCGTTGAATACTGTTGTCATTTTTGACAAATTGTAGATAAAGTTGTAGTTATAATGGTGTTATATTATGTACATGTAGATAGCTTGAGATCTGATCGATCAAAGCAATATTTTCTACTCTTGGCAAGGCTTGTATGTAATCATGAAGTAATTAAACTAATTCTCACTGCTGCTGTTGTCACTGTACAATAAATGCATTTTTGTCATAAATTAGTTGTCTCTTTGATGAATTTTGGATCTTCTAAAAGCCGAGTTAAAAAATGTCTTCTAATAACCAAGATATTGGCTAGGTGTTCATTAATAATTCGTTTTTTGCATTGATGTAATAATAGAGGCATATAATCCATTGTATTGTCACATTAACTACTTTCTCAGTGACTTCAGATAAATGTATATTAGAATTTTTCTTCAAAACATATGCTATAGGCACACACCTCAGACCTAGCATCAATTTCGATCTTCTACTTCACGTTCTTTTTTTCAGTCTTGTGAGAGCCTGTTGCTGTCTTAGTGGGCTCCCTTAGCGCATAAATGGTCCATTCTACACAAAGTGGTCTTTGATCGGAAAAATTAAAACAAGGATTTTTCAATGAGAAATGTTATTTTTCAAAAATCAGATATCTATCCTACCAGGAAATCATCAGGGCACCTTTGTTCCATGGAATTGATAGTTAAGCAAAAGTGTTCTAAATGAGAGAAGTTTCTAGCATTAGGAGAAGAAATAATCAACAATTATATATGCTTAAATTTTGTTTTGTAAATACAGCACAAAAACGTCTTTTTGAATCGGTTTTAACGAGACTAAATTTAAAAAACAACACACGTTGTCCTCAACCCCAATACATTTGAATCGATGGGAGGAAAAATTTACACATAATAGCTTGACATACGTAACAATAATCATCTATTTGTTTCTGTTTTAGAGGACATTGATAGTTGAGAATAGCCAGATTTCTAATTAAAAGTCGGAATGGAACTATAAACCAATTACCACAAATAAATTACCCAAACTGCTAAGTTTTTGTTTCTGGTGACCATTTGAATTATGTAACATACGTAACATTACATATGTTACACAAAAAGTAGAGTTCAATATTAGCCTCACAAACATAACTTTTTTCAAATTGATTTCATTAAATAACATCGAAAGCACTTCAAAGAATACATCTACATGAAAATTAATTCATTGAAGAGCTGAATTTAATTGTTTTTGAAATTTTCATCCATTTCAAATGAAGAACAAGAGGCCAGCCGACCAACGTAATCCCATAATAAAGGATAGTTCAGAATAACCAGATTTCTGATAAAAAGTCGGAATAGAAGTTTTATAAACCAATTACCACAAAGAAAGAACTTGCATTGCTAAGTTTTTTGTTTCTGGAGACCATTTGATTGGTGTAACATGTAACGTTACGTATGTTGCACAAAAGGTAGAGTTTAATATTAACCTCGCAAGCATGATTTTTTTCAAATTGTTTTTACTTAAATAACATCCAATGTACTTCCAAGCAAAAATCATTAAAATAAAACAATAAAATAACTTTTTCGACTTTAGAGGCGTAACATACATAACTTTTTTTGTCACAGAAATGATCAAATTACCAGAAATCAGTCTACAGAAAAAACCTTTTTATCATTTGATAATACCATCTATCTGAGCAAACAATATCCATTATTTATGTATTTCTGATGACACATTGCACACTATTTCACAATTTACTAAATTAAAATATATATTTCTTTCTGTGTGAACGTAACATACGTAACGCTACCAACTTGGCTATTGCATTAAAAATACTTGTCAGAAAGTAAAGGTTTAAAATTGTTATTGAACTTTTATGACCCTTAGTGGGGTGGATATGTGAATGAGGCGTGCACTTCCAGATAAAAGCATTAAAATTGGCAGGATGGTAGACCTGACCACATTCGATACAAAAATAGCGGGAACCACGAAGTCGCTCCACTGTTTTCCGCCAAAAAGTGAAAATTTCAAAATGGCTGCCGTAAAACACATTTTTGGCTGTAGAATAGCCAAAAATGTTCGGATTTTCATGATCTTGGTGTCTAAACCCATGTTTATGAGGTCAAGGAATTCAATAAACTATGTAATAAACATTTCAGATGAGCTTTAACATAAAAAAATAGAAAAAATGATATAAAACAGGAAAAATCAGATTAAAACATCCAGCGATGGAAAATATATTGGTGACGTAATCAGATAATGACATAAACATACCACTTTCTATTATCCCAACATATGTAACTATGTGCAAACGAAAATATCAATACGTCGTACCAGTACCACTAGCTCTTTAGTGTGCTGCGTAAGACGGCAGCTGTCTATGAGATATTATTTATATGGTGTTTCTTATTTTTTTAACGAAATATACAAAAAATAGCCACTATTGTGAATTATAAAGTGAAAGAACCATCACTATTGATGTGAAATACAGATGTATATGTTCCTGCACCATTGTTGTGAATGACTAAATATGAATACCACCATTACTTTTGTGTAACTATAGTATATCCACACATAACACCATATATAGGCCACAAATACTGTGATGCAAGTTTGATCATCTAATCTCTGGCACACTGTCCCGAACAGTAGCACAGGTTTGTGCATTGTGGGTTTGCTTTCACACACCTGCATCTCTTGGAACATGCATTTTACACCCACATTTCAACAGGTCTTGGCAAGCGTTATCTGCTTCAGCTCTGGAAGGGTAGACCAGCATGGAGTCCACGTATTGTCATTAGTTGCCTTGTTTCACAAACTTGACTATGGAAGTTTAGGGTTAGCAACAAAACACTGTCACCAAATATGGCCATGATAAACAGTCCTCTTCAGGTGTTGTTCGAAGGCATGGAATGTCGGTGGAATATAATCCATCTTCCTGTTTTGAGTGAACAAATGAAGTCTAGCTTCATTAACTTGATTAAGAGCAGATGTTCGATGGTACGATAGAACAACTGTGCACATCTTTCTTTTTGCATGTCAGCAGAGGACACCTCGCATGGTGCACGTGACAGTCTGGCAAATAATGGAATCAGATGAGGCATAGCCTACTGCGCCAAACAGTCCAAGCCGTTTTTTTGCCAATTACACGAAAGGCGGAAACAGTATCGCACCCAGAAAACCCACGCAGTAGTGGTAATCCCCAGGCTAAATCAGATCTTAACACTTTAAAATGAGAGAACATGGAATATAACGCTTCTGTGTTCTATGACCAAATGCTGTCATCCATATTTCACACCCATGAAGTACGCTTAGCAATAACCATCACATCAGTATCTGTTGCATGTATTATTAGCTTCTTAAAGCCACTATGGTACGCATGGGAAGCATGAAACAGAAGCCTCGTGTCAGCTTTTTCTCGGGTGGACGCAAGGGGAGACGTGCCAGACATGGGAGGAGCAGACAAAGCTTTCTGGCCATAGATGGAACTCTTGCAGAGCGTTGGCTATAATAGATACTGAAAGAGATTGATTTTATTTTCTCCACATCGAAGAAAGCTATTCTAATTGGCAGGAACTTTAGTGTTGCTCTCTACCCAGAGGCGACTACTATATCCATGATTATCTTGTGTTTGTGTCTTTAGGCTATCCAGACTATACATCCCAGACTACATCCACACGCACAACCTTTCGGCGGTATAAACGTTCTATGTATGGTAAAAACACAATTGGTAAGTAGTCGAGGAAAGTTTTACTGGATGATACTTGGGTCAAGTATCTGCACAAGGGCGGCAATATCAATAATACCAACATGACGTCTGGAATATTATCTGGCTGTGGTGCTAACGATTCCAAACATTCTGTCAGGTCAGATTTTTTTGTTTGATGCTTGAAACCTTTTGATGCTAATGATAGTGGCCAAGCATGATTTTCATTTTTAAAGAAATAATCCATATCACTTCCTCTAGACTGACACGATACATACATTCTTGAGAAAAGTAAAATGTCATCATTCATATTGGGGAGATTGGAAGTGTGCTTTGCAGTTTTCTTTTGTGTATCAGAACATAACAGAGACATATTGTTTTTGATATGGTGTCATTAAAGTCAATGGTATTGTTGTAGAGACGCTCTTTAAGAAATGTATGGTATTGTGCTTTACCAAAATCCTCAGTGGACTTTATCGCATCCACCACACTGTTAGACATTATTAGTTTAGAATCAAGTGCAAAAAGATCAGAACTGGTATCAGTAAATGAGTCACATTCTTTACATGAGTAATGAAAGTATTTTGCACACTTGGTATTTGCTCATGGTGGTTATCTGTGGCCTTCCTTTTCAATGAATGATTCTCAACATATTCCATTAGAAGCTAGCAGTTTTAGGACCGCTAACAGCCCACCGAGTAAGAGCAGCTTCGTTTTCTGTTATGCCTATGATGCCACCATCACCTTTCACAATTGCATTAAGCTGCTCGTGGACTTGGTCATGAACCAAAGATGAGAATTTGCGCCTACTTTTCTGTGTCACAAAACTCCCTGTGAGGAATTCTGCATGTGTTAAAGGACTGTTGTTTTTCAAGGAGATGAGATCGTTGACATGAACTGTGAACCAGCGAGCGTAATGATAATGGTCGAGTGCGAACATCCGTGGAATGATTTTGGTAAGAGACTGACTGTAAGAAATGTATTTTTGTTCGCGCTGAGATCTTAAGAACTGGAGGAAGAAAAGCTCTAAATCCAAAACTCTGTAATCAAACTGAGGATGCTCTGACCCCATATACTTTGACTATTTCTCATCTGCTCATCATAAGGAGTGTGGAGTTCATACTCTGCATATGACTTTTAAAAAAGAATATACAGTGCTGATGCGGTCATTGATGTACCCGCTGACACATGATGCGTGTACAGTGCACTTTTCAGAAGACCGGCTGCGCGTCCTTCTAGTGTCACATTGACCGAAGTCATCACATAGCTCCAACCACTTCCATCTAGCCAGCTACAAATTGTTTTAGCATGGCCATCTCCATATGGAGACCTACCATCAGAATAACAACATTTTCTCCCATACTCATCCGGCCATTTTCACCGGATTCTTTTCGCTATAGCATATAGTGGCTGGTCAATGGTAAGAACTGGTATTAGCTCAGGATTGACCTGAAGTGTGATTTGTCTTATGAGGTTCATGCCATGTTTGATCATAGCAGGTGAATGTACACCATCACGAAATAATGGAAGGAGAGTTATGATAGCAGGTGGCTTGAGTACTTACTCATGGGGGTTGGCATAGTGAGCTGACCATGATATGTTTTCACATTCAGTTTGACTCTCGTCAGAAAAAGCTGAACATTGTAATTTTTTCAAGCCATGAAGTTTCATTGATTTCTGAATCTACAGAAATGGGTATTACGGATTCAGTGTTTGTTGGAGTTGTATTGTTAGCAAGAAGAACGGAGGGCGCATCAGTGTATGGTTTTGGTAGGGATTTAAGGGATTTCCCTTACGGTTGGGATCTATTCTGTGCAGCTTCAATGTGTATTCTTACATCACCTGCGTTTTTATAGTAGTGTGCTGTGTCATAGATATAGCAGTACCGTGGACGGAATCGCGACTCCAGGAAGAAGGATTATGAGCGATATTGTCAATGTCAGTTCACATCTATACTGATAGAAAATTATCAAGCAGATTGTCAATAAGCTCACGCTGTCGTGTTTTGCTATGTAACAGTAGGCCAAGATAAAGTGAGAGGGGTGCTTCATCACGTTCACCATCGTGTCTTACTGATAACAGCATCTTGTCTACCTCGCTTAACAACATTAAATACTAGCAACTGTGTGATTGCTGAAATTGCCCTCACCATGTTGTCTTGCTGTTTAAAAAATATGTTTCTATATTATATAATATGACAGCCCTTCATCATTTCTTTTATTATCTCTCAAATAAAATCGCCAAAGTGTGTACTTCGCTCATTTGCTATCGCAACTCGAATATTTCATGTTTTTTACACGTTAGTTTACTTTTTTGTGTGGAAATATTATCTAAATATGTTTAATAAGCTGCTTATTGGTTTCCTTGACCTGAAAAACATATGTTTTGACACCAGTGTCATCGAAATCGGAACATTTTTGGCTATTCTAGAAAGGAAAATGTATTTCATGGCGGCCATTTTGAATTTTCAACATTTTGGCGGGAAAAAAAGGAGAGATTTTGTGGTTCCTGGCAGTTTTGAATTCAGCATTGTTCAGAGCCCAATGCTACAAATTGTCATGCTTTTATCCGGATGTGCACGCACAAGGCACTTTTTGTTACATATCCGCCCCACTACTAGCCCAATTAGCATTGATAATCCAATGATTACATGGAAATCATGCAATTTGGTGGCCTTCATAAACCATGGAAATTGCTTCTGAACTGTAACATACGTAACGTGAAATGGACCATATAGGGAACATAGTGTTATTTGCCAGACAAAATTAACAAACTTGGAGGTATTAGTTGCAAGGGTACCAACTTAATTTTTTTCCAAAGCGCCAGTCGTTTTGTCAAGGTTTGACCTAATAAGGATTTTTTTCAAAATGGCCGCCAAATCTCTATGAATGCATTATGAAGAAACGTTTTGTTTACACAGGAATATCGGAAACGATTCTTTAACACATATTTAGAAATGATTACAATTATAGCTATTTTTTTCAAAATGGCCGCCATAAGCCTACAGTATATATAGTAGGCAAGTGTTTTTTAGCTAGCAGCTCTCTAAACCTATCAACTTCTAACATGGCACTAACACTCATGGGGGTTAGGGCCAGACCTGATTAGTTTTTCACGAAAATCGGCCCTCTGGTGGCTAAAAAACATACGAAAACCAGCCAAAATAGAGGTTTCCGGACGCTAATGTGAAATTTTTTTCACCAATCAACTTCTAACCTGGCACCAACGCTCATGGGGGTTAGGGCCAGACATGATTAGTTTCTCACGAAAATCGGCCCTCTGGTGGCCAAAAAAACACGAAAATCAGCCAAAATTGATCGTTTCCGGACGCTAATTAATGTGTAAAGTTATTGACCAATCAACTTCTAACCTGGCACTAACACTCATGGGGGTTAGTGCCAGACCTGATTAATTTTTCACGAAAATCGGCCTATTATCGGCTCTGGTGGCCAAAAAACATACGAAAATGACCCGAAATTGACGGTTTCTGGACGATAATGTAAACAGTTTACAATTTCATTTATGGGCATGATCTGCAGAACTGATTAACTTTTTGAGGATATCGGGCCATTTTTGGAACTGATGTGTTTCTCAGGAAAATCGTCGCAGCTACCAAATCCCTCCGATTTGCACTTGTTTCCACTGTGGTGATTGATTGTGGTACTGTGTGTCGTCCTTTAGCTGTGGTCCTTGAAGGCCTCTGTATGTCTATATCATTTAAAGGAATCCATCCACTGTATACCTAAGACACGACAGTAATCTACTGACATGATATATACACATTTCTCATCGTTGTAGCATAAATGAAATGAATGGGGTTTTAGGCCACCTTTGATATGCTAAATTCTGGGCCAACATATAGGCTAAATTGGGCCAGGAGAACCTCCTGAGGATGATGAGATGACACTGCCATCCAGACGAAGGATTCGAAATTCAACTCCTGGTGGTCTGAGGCCGAACACGCTACCTCTCGGTCACTGAGGTTCCCTACAATATTAAATCATTACGAGGGAGCGAAGAATAAAAGTTTTTTTTTTTTAAATTTAAAGGCCAGAGTGGCGATCTCAGAATTTCCAAGCAGGAAACTTTAACCACTGCACCAGGGCCCTTGTAGCATGACTAATTAGAAACAACATCTTGATTAAGATATGGATGATGTCAGGTATTTGTACTATGGCTGAATCATTAATGTGGACATAAATTGTCTCAAGGCAGTACATCAACATGCTTCAATGTGCAACGGTAGTAATCCAGATTGATGTATGATGATTATAATCTAGTGGTTGATTTACTGCTTAGAGAGGTAATTGTTGTGTTATATATTTTGACAAATCTTCCACACTTAAATCGGTGCCCATTTTTTATGAGAAAATAATGTTATTTGTTATTATTTTTTAAAATTTATCCCAAAGTAGTTATAAACCTTTGAGACTAAAAATATCTGATTTAATCGTATGTATGCAAAATTAGATATGGTCACCATTGTCAGAAAGAGGATGTAATATGTTGATTTACCACATAATGTGTATTGTCATAAAATAAACCGATCCACATGATATTTTATTAGACCAGCAAACTAATTGTGTCCTCTTGCGGCATGGCGATTGACTTTCTCTACACGAGCTAGCCCTAAACTAATATAAGCCTAGCAGAGCTACCACGCGTGTTGTCACAGTTAATGTTGCACATTATTAATTTTAAAGTACAGCTATACCAGGAATGAAATGTTTTGGAAAGTGGAATATCATTAAATATCTTGAAATATTAACCAATAGTGGTGTCATTTCATTTGTGTTTCATTTCAATACAGTCTGTAATATTTTGTTTTAAACTGTCGTTTTTGTTCGATGATACAATAAATGTGGAATTGACCACATCACGAGAACATTGTAGCTTGTTTTATTAAAAATAGCAAATATTATTTGCCGAGGAAATGCTCACACTTGTACGATTATAATAAACATAAAATATATTTCAGTGATATTCGCATCATACCATTATAATGCTTGTAATTTATTATTCACAAAATACAATATTATTTTCATGACAAATCCATGTCCGACAACTGGGCTATCACAGATGAAAAATAAAACACAACCTAAAAAGCATAATACTCCATGGTATTGACTAAATATCCCACTTTCCAAGCCATTTCATTCTTGGTATACTTGTAGTTAAAATGTAATAATGCTCAACATCAGCTTCGACAACTCGTCTGATGGTTCCGTGGGAATTGCATGTTAATTGTTGACACCTATGTTCAATTTGAAGAATAATTATTACTGAACAAATTAAAATAGGGTGTCATTTTCGGAGTCTTAAAGGTCATGACCCTAAAAACACACTGACATTTTTGAAAACGTTTATATCTCAAGGTAATATAGTCGTATAATATATTAAAATAAAGGAAATTGGCACGAAATAGGCAAAACTCATAATTAACAAAAACTGGTCTCTCAAATAACCTTAAACACACATGGGTATATTTGAAAACTTTGCTATTCAAAACAACATAGTCATGTAATATATTAAACTCGAAGATAAAATATATACAATGTTATTAAACTGAAATATATATATATATAAAAACAATAACACATTTTGTTCTGAAGCTCTAAAGGTCATTTCCGTCACTTAAATGTCATGATCATCAAAACACACGGATATATATTTTTTAAGCGTTTGTATTTCAAAAAAAGTAATATAATAATAGTTATGTATTATATTAAATTAAAGGACATTGGCAGACTATAATAAATTCATAATAATTTATTTTCTGAACCTTTAAATGTGGTTCTTAAAGGTTATGCCCCTAACACGCACGGCTATTTTAAAAACCTGTGTCACTCACAATAATAGTCATATAATATCAGATTGTAGGCAGTATATGTACAGGCCTACATTGTCATAAATTAAAATTTTTTAAAAAATCATTAACACATTTTGTTCTGAAGCTCTAAAAGTAATTTCCGGGTTGATAAAGGTCATGAACCTACAAGCACACGGGTATTTTTTTAAAACGTTTGTAATTTAAAGTATTTTTTTCAGTCATGTATGAATATATCATTACATTTTCTTCACAGTCCTACAATATATCAAATTAAAGTAAGTTGGCCAAAAATAGTCCAATTTCACAAGAAAGAAAATTTTCAATCTTTAAACGGGATATCCGGGTCCTGAATGGTCTAGATACTAAATGCCCACGTTTTTTTTATAAAAACGTTTGCAATTCAAAGGAATACAAATATTATATCAGTAAATAGTCAAATTTCCTAATACAATTTTTTCTTTACGTTAAACACTTGAAAATATTTAAAAACTTTTATAATTCACACTAATATAGTCATGTAATTTATCACAATGTAGGACACCGTGTGTAGGCCTACAATGTTATAAGATACATAATATAGCCAAAAGCAATAATATATTTTTTCTGAAGAAGCTCTAAAAGTTTCTACAGATCATGACCTTAAATGCACACGGGTAGGCCTACTTTTAAGCTGTTGGTAATTCACAGTAAAATAGCAATGTAAAATATCAAAATAAAGGAAATTTATAACATTTTTCTGAAGTTCTAACGGTCATTTCTTTAGGATCTTACAAGGCGCTGCAAAGGAACTAATTAATCCTAAGTGAGGAAATTCAGCTCAGAAGGTGCAGTCACTGATTGCACGTGCAGTAGACCAGGATAAACTCTTTAAGAAACACACCCAGATATTGGCATGTGTGCCTGAACACGACACCATGAGCAAAATGGACGAATTTGGTCTGTAAAAAACGAGACAACATCCTATAAACCCGTTCGTAGTTACATGGATGCACTCCTGCCTGTCATATATGAGAGCCACACGGCTTGGGCTATGGTATTTCGATCTCGCTTCCCTAGAACACTTGTAAATTCTTTTTTTTTTTCATGCACCAAATGGTCCCTGGATAAATTGTTCAGATGTAGCCTACATATATGGTCTTCAAACACCAGCCCAACTAATTTGAAACGAGTTTCATCAAGATACGGTAACGTCTGTGTAAACAAGGACACGATTGCGCTCTGCAGCAATCACGCCATAGAACATGTAAACCACATGATATATGAAGGGAAAGGGTCGCCTTAGAGGCATTGTAACTAGCAATTATGGTGAGCAAACTTTACCAGCAGCGATAAACGTCTGGGTGATCCAGTCATGAAATAAAAAACTACTTCCATGATCAATTAACAATTTACAGAGTGCAATGATATCCATTCCAGAAAGAAACTTATGACAATTGTTAAAATAGCAGTATTGTCAGAAAAACATAATGGTGATATTCTCAAAAGTGAAGGAGGGGAGAAAGGTTATGAATAATTCTGTCCAAGCGAATCGAAGGTGCACCTATCTGGTAACCCTTGGGAAAACACCGGAAAAGATGACGTAGCTTAGGCTGGAAAGACATATTCGCTTGCTTTAACAAGTCCACGGAGATTTCTCGTTCGTTTTTTGTATCAGCACCTGAATTAAAATTGTGACGCACTTGCACATATAAATATCAACTCATGGCATATGCCGGATTAAACATCCAGTATTTTTATACAAAAAGATGGAGCTCGTATTTCATGACTGAATATTGTTTCACGTGCATAGTACCATAGAAATCATTTCACACTTCCGATCGCCTTTAAAAAAGTTTGAAGCACTATATATACAGCCTCTATGACAAGTATCAGACCCGACCAAGATTCGAACGCAGTACTCATTAGTTTGGTACTACAACTGGATAAATTGAACCATCGTGGCCGGCCCTCGTATGTGACAGGTATGACGAACAGTCACAGAAGCAGAGGAAAAGAGTGCACCACCATTATTGCAAATTTGCTGATTCTTACCCATTTGCCATAAATAGCAACACGTAAAACAAAGTCACTTTGAAATAGTTTCAGCAGCAAAACAAAGTACAAAATTAACGGACGGTACATGTATACTTGGCAAAGAAAAAACATTCACTTTGTAAAACCAATTGTCACTGCCACAAAAAAACGCAGCGTAACTAAATGACTATGATGTCATCGATTAGTCAAGCAACAACGAAGTAGGCCGATGACACGTTATTTATCCTCCCTGTAGCCCATACATCTCAGTTTACATAAGTCAACAACAGCTTGTTACCCGGTTGTGCTGTTAAGAGGGTATAAACTAGACTCCTTATTAGTGCCAGCTTATAAAAGCACATCCTATGAGCCAATTAAGACTACTTGGCAATGGTTTGGGCTGATTATAACCTGATAGAAACCGATCTACACTGATCTACGGTGTTAGCAATAAATTATTGTATTGTAGTGCGGCCGGCCATGGTGGACAATGTCATGTCTTTACAATATATGATGTCAAATTCATAATTTCCTTGAATTTATTATACTATACACGATTATTTTAAAAGTTAAATTATTTCTTTTTAATAATAAAATTATCTCTGGGGATCATAAAATGTATTTTGCGGTATTGGAAAAAAATTGTAGGCCTACTCTTATTTATTGCTTTTTAATATTTATTATCCCAAGAACAATTTTTTCCCGTTAATTTGATATGTTGCACGACTATTTCAAAGTAAAATTTTTTTTTTTTTTTTTTAATACCAAACATAGCCTCTTGGTACCAGTAAATGGCTTTTGGAGAGGATATCAGTTTTGAAAACATGTCAGTTAGACGGGGTTCCCACAGATATCTAGACATGAAATTCCATGACCGTTTTTTAAGAATTCTATGACTTTGTAACCGAAAAAATGTACATATAAAACTGTACAACTTGTACGTCCTCCACCACCACAGCTATCCGATCCATACCCATTTTATAAAGCAGAACCATACCCAGCGGGTTTCGGGGAGGTCGGACAACCCACACCACCAGGAAAATCTGAGTTTCTTATTATATACTTGTAAAATATTTTTACATTAGTTTGACTATCAGTGGCATTGTGTGTCAAAAGTGTATGTACGATCAGCCCAGTCATGACTTTACAATGATTTTTTGACAAATTTTCATTTTCCATGATTTTTGCAGGCCTGGATTTTAGTTTTTTCATGATTTTGAATGACCGTGGGAACCCTGTTAGATAAATACTCTTAGAAAGTGTTTGATAACAGTGGTGGCAACAACTGAACTACAACATTTCCATCTAACACAATGGCATCTGAGGAATATAAAGTCTCTAGAACACGGTACAGTCAGCCTCGAGTAATATGTCACTTTGCTTGTTTGATTGCTCTGAACATCGTTCATTTTTATGGACGGGATCATAGATGAGCTTTTTTCAAAAAACCTTTAACAAATACATTGACCTGTTTTCACAATTACAATATTTCCTGTTTTTTCAACATCATCATTCATTTTCTCTTTTGTGTCTAATGTCAGCAACTCTTCATCGTGTTTTTACGACTCTAGTCATCAACTTGTGTCCTTATAGATTCAGGTTTGTGATAATTCACATTCGAAATTGTATAATAATGTTTATATAAGTTGAACCCAGGGATAATTATCACTAATTAAATCATGTTTTAAATAATTACAAGTTAAGCCAAGATCAAAAGAAACAACAGTAAATTCCGCGTGGGCAATGTTTATTTCATTTTTATACAGGAAAGTATTAAAATACCAATCGTCAACAAATGACAATATTATATACAAAGATGGAGGCAAATGATGACACAACACAGTAAATACAGATTCCGTTTCTTCATTACATAATATTCACATTAATGACAGACAAAACGAAAATGAGCCAGCGCTTAAACTTTGTTCAACACTTCGCCTACACATCTAATCAAAGTGATGAACTACCCAGCAGACAAGAGACGTCGACCCAGCGCTGGCCTAATGTTAACACCGTGAGTGAGTGAATATTGCTTTACGTCGCTTTCTGCGCAATCACGGCAATATCGGGACAGAAGGAAGCCCGAAGTCGGTATTGTGCACTACTCTTATCGGGGCTAGAAACCTAGACAATCAACATTATCAGGAAAGTATCTCGTGTCTGCTGTGCATTGCGTATCCACTTAAACATTATTTCCGTAAATATTAAGTACTGTCATAATCAATATTATTTAACATATTCCCCACAACAGAACTGCGTTAACTTGAAGGAATTATCAAGTTGCATTACTTTACTCATATTATGTTATGCAACTGTATCAAAATTATAGTTGGAAAACCAGTGAATAATGATTTTATAAACTTTTCTTCCATTAACCCGTAGTTCATTACCTCGCAGAAATTAACCTTGATGTAAAAATGGCTCATACAGGCTAGTTACATTATATAACGTAATTTCAATATGACATTCCTGCATGTAGGCATACTCAACAAGGGGAAAAACTCTAATACCTACACAAGTCATATTGTAGAACATTATTTCGTGAATATAATGCCATAATGATCGTGCTTAGGGTGATACGATTATTTACAATAATTTACTATATAACAGTTTCTCAGAATACTTAAAACATTCACATTCAGTTGCATAAAATATAACCAGTAATGTTCTGCCATATATAAGTGTTCCAAGCAGCACAATTATTTATTTAGGGAAGAGTCTTGCTACAATAGATTCAGACATAATATAAACTATAATAGGCCTATGGACAGCTTATAATGGATTGTGATATTCACTGCCATCCCCAACATATGTATACCTGTGAAAGAGTGTAAAATACACAATCTGATTGAAGTACAATTATTTGTACTTAAAATGATTGAACAGTGCAATTGGCAATAAATATGAATAAAGTGTGAAGTGTTGCCGAAATGATGCCATTTCAGTTCACTGGCGCTCATTGCAGTCATGAATGAGGCAAAGGTCAGTCCGGTCGTACCAGTACCGAAAATACTGAACTCATATAGCTAACTGAAATTATGTGCGTCACATTCCCGTCACCGACACGAGCAGACCGACCTTTACCTCGCACCGAAGCAAACACGAAACGCTCGCCCAATGTTAGATCAATGTTGGGCCAGCGTCGTAGACGGTAGAACAACATTGATCCAACATTGGATCAATGTCGTGTCTGCTGTGGACATGACCTTTTTCAAAACCAATACAGAAAGTTCAGTCTTACAGTATGAATGAATTAATCTGCGAGTCTGTGGGAGCAAATCAGCACAATTTCCAACTTCAAACGACGAAAAATATTTTTATGTGTGAAAAATTGACATTAGGCCTACTCACATATAATTATTTGATCATAACTGATGATCTAGCAATGAGTAATTTTTAAATGGCACTCACATTTTGTTTGAAACAGTAGATATATGGGCCTAGCAGCACAAGAATTAAAGGGGCAGCTTCACATGTACATTACTGCTATAATTCACATCACAGGTCAAATTAACTCAAACGTATGGATACACCGGGTTATGTGAAGAACACCACTTAATTACATTACATCTTCATTTAGAAATGAGTATCGTAAAAATGCCAAAAGGCTGGTCTCATTATACACAGCGATATTTCGGCGATGCAAGTAAAAAAAACTAGCCACATTATATCTTACCCTACGGCGACACGCACGTCACATTTGTGAAATCTGATCTGTCAAAACTTTTCTTACATGCCTTATCCAGAAGAAAAACATGTAGGCCTAATGGGATATTGACCGAATGTTGTTTTAATGTCGGGACAGCGTCGTAGACCAACAACAACATTGGGTCAACGTTTCGTGCTGGCTGGGAATGAATCATCCATATCACATTTATTCACAAGATGCCACACTAGTATATTTATTAAAATTATTTCACTAGAAAATGTTATTATGCACTGAAACTAGATCTCAAATTTATATAGCAAATATGAAAGAAGCCACCTTCCACAATTAAAAGTTTATTGCCAATGCAGTAACAATAGGGATATATAACAATAGTTCTATGGCGGCCATCTTGGATATGCAAATTACCTGATTTTCGAACGAAACCAGGGCAATCCATCAGAGGGTGTTCAGAAAAAAACATTGTGAAGATCTAGATGAATTTGGCGACTGGAGAGCGTTCACGTCGAATTGTAAGGTGGCCATCTTTACGCAAATTAGCTGATTTTCGTACTCAACCAGGATGATGCATGAGTGGATGATGCAGGATGAGTGCTCAGAAAAAAATCGTGAAGATCATATGAATATTGGCGACTGTAAAGCGTTTACATTGATCCTAGATATATATGCAAATAAGCCCATGGCGGCTATCATGGATATGCAAATTAGCTGATTTTCGTACTCAACCAGGATGATGCATGAGTGGATGATGCAGGATGAGTGCTCAGAAAAAAATCGTGAAGATCATATGAATATTGGCGACTGTAAAGCGTTTACATTGATCCTAGATATATATGCAAATAAGCCCATGGCGGCTATCATGGATATGCAAATTAGCTGATTTTCGTACTCAACCAGGATGATGCATGAGTGGATGATGCAGGATGAGTGCTCAGAAAAAAATCGTGAAGATCATATGAATATTGGCGACTGTAAAGCGTTTACATTGATCCTAGATATATATGCAAATAAGCCCATGGCGGCTATCATGGATATGCAAATTAGCTGATTTTCAAACCAAACCAGGATAATCTATCAGAGCGTGTTCAGATTTTTTTTCGCAGAGATCCGATAAATACTGGCGACTGGAGAGCGTTTACTTCAATCTTGGATATGCAAATTAGTCCATGACGGCCATCTTGGATATGTGAATTAGCTGATTTTCAAACTCAAACATGATTATCCATCAGAGGATGTTAATAAAAAACATAATTGCGATTAATGCTGGTAATTTCAATGAGGCTAGATAACTAACTGTAATATTACACTGTGTGCGCTGTTACTGCGTGCATTGCTGGCAAACAATGAAGATGGGAGGCATAAAATCATCGGATACAGCACCCTAGTAAAGCAGGTGTGCCCAGCAAACAGAAGACGTTGACCCAATGTTGGCCTAATGTCGGCTATCGTCTGTGACGCTGGCTCCAAATTAATTAACCCTCCTGTTGTCAATCCCTCCTCAATCACGAACAGTTTTATTATTTTCACTGGTATATTATCTGGTTTGAAAAATGCTTGAAACGGTACATAATTATACGGGTTTAGCAAGACAAGGGTTAGCCCAACATGATCACAGCAAACACAGAGACGTTGACCCGGTGCTGGTTTAATGTTGGTTCAGCGTCGTAGACACCGGGTCACCATTAACCCTATCAAGCCTGAATTTATCATTGTCATCTTCATCCACTACAAGCCGCGTTCTTGACTTGTAGTGGATGAAGATGATTTGAAGTGTGTGAAAAATTAAAGAAAATTACCATGTATTGGTAAAACAGTTTCATGGAAATTTCCCGTCTGAAACCACTTAGTTGTAGGAAAATTAAGTCTTGTCTTCAAGGATTTGAAATGATGCTTGTATGCATCGTGAGGGCTCAAAGGTTTAAACCACCACCGGGTGACCGTCTCGTGTTTGTTGGGATTGGATGACCATGTTTGTTCTTTGCTGGGTGAGACTCTGGTGTTATGCAAACATATTGAGACAATAACAGCACATCAACATCAGCCAATATATACCACAAAACTTATTTCAATAAGCTCAGCCTGCATTTTCGCTGGTCTACTTATTTTTCCCATACATAATATTGCGACCTCCAGCCCTCAACACCAACTTTGAGAAAATACTATCCTACATACGTCTAAGGAGTGGATCGGTAAAATTTGATGTTGTAATCTACATGTCAAACATATATCCCAAACTTTTAGGACGCTAACGATTAGAACAAACCACGTATGTTGGTCATAAAGAGAGTGATTTTACGACCTGTACTACACCAAGTCAGCACAATGACTCACTCTGAAATGACATCTAAGTGGATACTACCGTAAGTGGTCTTACATACCCCCAACCTTAAAAACAACGTGGTGCATATTTTTCCTGCAATGCAATAGAAAAAAAGGATAAATTCTTTAAAAATGTTGTCCGATTCTACATAATCTATGAAATGCTGTGAAATTATATCTGCAATGGTATTATGCTACTATTACTGCAGTGATATGATACTTAAAGTGGAGGGTTTATAAATATAATTGTAAACACTAATTTAAGGTTTAAATACACACACACGCAATATCACAGGGACGACGCCAATAAGGTGAAATACATCATATAATCAGGTACAATGATCTGCCACATGCATGCAGCAATCCGATAGTTTTGAAGATTTAATTTTATGTACAGTCTTTTCATTACTGAACATAGAAATAACAACCAGGCAAGGTATAATAAGAAAGTACCTAAGCTATTTAAACTGATCACACTTTCAAAATAAAAAGTGACTCTACTCCCCATATGTGAGACATATGGGTGTTTAGATGTACGTATGTAATATAAATGTATATAATTATATCCAAGTAAATAATTTATCAGTGAACACGAGACCTGAACACAATGTTAGTTTAACGCTGACCTAACATTAACCCTTCCAGTGCGGGGACCGACTTTAGACGTCATAATCTGACATCTACAGATGTTAGATTATGACGTCTATAGACATCAGATTCTGACGTCTAAAGTCGATCCCAACTTAGACATTTATGATGATTTCAAATTGAAAAAATACTTCGGTCTCCATGATTTATACAAAAAATATTTCCGTGCTTTAAGGGTAAAAGTGCTAAAGTTTTCACCTTTCTGTTTGTCTTTAAAAAAAAAGACAATTTGCGCGATAAATGAGCATTACATTTGCAAGATTACCATATATTCTGATTCAAATTCTTTTTTTGTGCAGATCTAAGTATTTTTACCCATTGGAAGTTGTGGGTCGCAATAACGAGACACAACTTCACGCGGGTAAAAATATAAATTCTATAACTTATCGCTTTAACCGTTACAGTGCGGGGATTGACTTTAGTCGACAGAATCTGACTATAGACGTCAGATTCTGTCGTCTAAAGTCAGATTCTGTCGACTAAAGTCGAACCCCGCACTGTAAGAGTAAAAATATTTATAATGGCCATAGACCCATAACACAGGTATTCAAATGAATCAGAAAGAGCAGACTAAGACATTTTCAAATTGAAATAAACCCTTTGTTCTCCATGGTTCATAAAAAAAAAATGTCAACGTTTTAGATGTTAAGGGTTAAATCAGCATTGGGTCAACTTCTCGTGTTCTCTGTGTTACGTTCATTTGTAGAAAACTAATAATGATTGACAACAACGATAACAAACAGACAAAAAACAGAATATACAGTGTTTCATCCAGCTCTTTCTAACATGGCGCAGCGCCATGCTGCCTTTTGTGAACGCCATGTTGCCCTTCATGAGCGCCATGTTGCCCTTCTATAGTGTGATGTTGCCCTTCACGCCATATTACCCATCTAATATTCAGACAGTGAAGTGCCTCTTTTAAAGTGTTTTAATGTCATATTCAACACACCCAGGCCATTGTGACTGTGAAAAACACCCCGATCACTGATGTCGCGCGTTCACACCTATGACGTAATACTTGATAAGTACATAGTAGTAATAACTGGCGATATTTACATACCTAACTGATTCTTTTTATACCCTTATTTGGGGAGGGTGGGTGTTGGAAATGCCTAACTGGGTGCCCGGCGTGCATGATAAGGTGCCCTTGATGATAGGTGGTGCCATGCCCCTTTTGAATCCTAGATGAAACACTGATATAGGATATAACAAACAAATTATACAATTTAAATGGTGGTCCACTGTCAGCAAGGATAGGCGCCACCTGGTAAATACCTTAATATACACAGGATTAACTCTGGCCTGCTGAGCATTCTGGTTATACCATATCGTGATGGTGAGCAGTGAGTGACCACTTACAAATTGAGAATTTCAACAAATCTTCAGTGTTTCTGGCTCTGAAAAAAGTTGTCGTCAGGCAATATGAAGATTCTGACTTCTGACTTCAAACCTGGTGTTGGAGTCAGAACGCAGGAGCGGCTTCTAGTGAACGTCTGCCGAAAGCGGTTGCAACTCTAGGGGGGCCGGGGGAATACCCCCCCCCCTCGGGATTTTTTTCTCAGAGGAGGCTTTAGGTGGCTTCTAGTGATATCTAAAGGTACATTTGAAGCTTTGAAACAACGCACTGTTCACTAATGAAACACTGAAGAATGATTTTTAAAAATCTTATTAATCAATTTTATTTCGTCAGAATGGAATGTTTTTCGTCAGGAGTGGAAGCTTGTCGTCAATTCTGACGACATGACGACAGATCAGAAACACTGATCTTAACTCGAGTGTAGTTCTCAACACTTGCACAATGACGGACAAGTATCAGCAATCACTATTTAGTATGGATGACGACACACTAAACACAAGACGACGAACCATTGTCGATTTAATGTTGGCACACCGACTGCAATGCTGGACCAACAGTAGATAAACAATGGGTCAAAGTGTGTTGTTTGCACATGCGTCCAACCTTTTGCAAGCAATTGGTGAAAAACAGCATCCAACATTTATTAATACTTAGTAGAAGTGAGTTAAAAAGGTGTTTTTTCCTTGCTAGGCCATGAATAAGCGAGGCTGAAAAGTTACAAAATATGAGAATCAGGCTGGTATTATCAAAGAATTAGATACCTAAGATCTCGAATTGATCCCTTTAAAGATATCAGCCCAAGTTAGAATACAATTGCAAAAAAAAAGTTAACCTTTGACGTCAATGCGAGCTTATATATAGCTAAAAATATATATAATTATGCACTAAGAGACAACAACACGGGACACAACAAGCCACTATTCAAAAAGTCACCTCCTTGGTCACTATTCAATACTACTATTTCTCGAAAACTATGGTTGCACCTGCCCAGATAGAGATATAAAGTAGCTGTGAGCTAGACATCTAACATATAAATTAGTAATCAAAATAATTAAAACATACCAATCCTTCTTTGTACAAACTTACAGTTACCCAGCAAACACGAGACGTTTAGCCAATGTTGGCACAATGTTGGCCTAACATCTACGACGCTGGCCCGACATTGTATCAACATTGGCTGAGCGGCTCGCGCTCTCTGGGTATTTTATGTACAGTGTTGCTAACAAGAGACATTGAATCCTGTGTTGGCCTATCAATCCAACATTGTTGAATGTCCAGAGTTAGCAGGGAGTTATATTTACATAGCTACACACACATAAGACACTGTGTAGAATCAGGTGAGTAGGAGAAAACCATAGTTTCCTTTCTATAGCTCAGTCATGTAGCAGTCTGCAGTTCAATGTGGTATGAAAAGACAGCACAAGCCATGGGGACAGACGGGTTGTGTAACTCATGACATTTTAATCTCCATGGATTTTGTAACGACATTTTCAAGCATTAAAATTTTTTTGTAAAATATCTTACTTTAAAACCGTTTCACCAATTAAGTCAGCTTTTGTAAGGTGAATGCCATATCATTCAGCTTACAGAAATGGTCATCAGAGGTGACAACAATTCCTGCTAACCTTTCGATTGCTAAATTTAATATAAGCCGTCATTAATACTTCCTGATAATGATCTACACCATCAAAAACGAGTGTTACTTGGTTCCGTGAAACTCTGTATGAAATTGATTTGGTGTGAAATATCTAAGAGAGGTTTCACCTTCAAAATAATAATATTTTATACATTATTACATTTGTTTAGCACAAACAATAGTCGTATAATTCTGTAAATAATACATAATGGACATTGAGAATAGGCTGTGTATTGAAGGTTTTTGTACAGTGTTAATTGTGATGAAGCTTTAACGGGCAGAGATAAATACTAGCAAAACATGACACATCCAGCATATTACGTTGGAATTTGTTCTGTTTGGCCAACATTTACCCAATATAGAGATAAAAATGTCCTGTTTGTTGACTAAAGTAACCTTAGGAAAAATAAAAGATAATATTGTGTATTATAATATATATTATAAGGTGTGACACCCTTTCCACCCAGCGAACAAGACAAGCCCTTAGATATGACAGGGTGTATCTGTCACTTCGCAAAGTGGCAGATACACCCTTTCATTGCTAAGGCAAAAAGAGACCTCAATTCAATGATGGGTTACTCTTGGGCCAATGTTACAAAGCATTGGGTCGACATCTAGTGTTTCTTGAGTTTATCAAAAGAACCAAATTAAATGTATACAATACTTCTATGTGCAAATTCAAAGCAAACCACAGATACCGGTACATTGAAACTCACAAGTTTCACAACTCACACGCTTTGCTGCAGTGTCATTTACAACCCTTTGATACAGAGGAACAAATTGATTTGTCATATCAGATCTAATTGTAATCCAAGATCATCAAATATACTGGCTTTACATTTGGCACACTGGTTGAATACACTAGCTGGAACTAACTCACTATACTGTTGCACCCAACGGTTGGTCGCTTATAATCGTAACAAACACAAGACATTGACAAAATGTTGGTATATTGTAGGGCCAGCGTTGCAGACGGTGCAGATGGTGTTACGATAAACCAACATTGGGTCAATGTCTTGTGTTTCCTGTTTCACTAGACCTATCAAAACTGTGCCCTTATTTCTATAACATCAGAACTTCTCTCTCTGTCTGTTTGCAGTAATAAAAAAACTATGTTTATAAAATAAACAACTTTTGTTAATAAATAATAGTCCATGCCAGAAATAGCGATAAATTGATGCACAGATTGCAGCCGTTCCCAGGATATAGCTTATCGAATATCATTATTCTTCCTGATAGAATATGTCAATTGTTTTCCATGATCAGATATATTTATTTGAAATACCAGTATTAATAATTAACATGTTAATGAGTATCTTTCATAGCTATAATATGTCAGTTCATACTGTTGTAAACTCTTTAACTTCTTGAGTAAAAAGATAATGGAGACTTGTATTGGACAACTAATGTGTACAATTAAAAAGTACTTAATAAAGAGAACACTCTTATTACGAGACGTTCTTATGAAAAGCTGTCAAGAGCAATTATAAATTCCACCCACAACTTCCAAGTTAATGGAAATTACACAGATCAAAACATTTTAAGTACTATCTTGAATGAAATACGATTTGAAAAAATGCTAACAAAATATATATCACTAAAGACACACTTTAAATGTTCACATGTCTCTTTTAAATATTTGTCACAATGATAAATAACACACCTCTGCATTTTGTTACTGTTGGCATTATACCTCTTGTACATAAAAAGTTATTATTATCTGCCACTGAAATATTATGGAAGAGTTGTTAATCCTTTAATATGACACATTTCTCAATCTTAAATGAATGACTAAAAGAAACTACTGGTAATGTCGGCAGGATGATAATTACAAATTTTATCGACATATGCCCCACAAAAAATGTTCTAATTGAATCAATTTCAAATATGATAAAGTAAACTGTTCCATATTAGCCTAAAGTAGGTGGGTCATCATGATTCGTTGAGCAAAGTTATCAACATGACCTGGCCTCATTGCCATCCATGGTATTGCAGTGGGGTCCATTGCAAGGTAAATATTACTGGTCAGCAAAGAAAAAAAACTGCACTGCTTAAATAACCTTGACAGACAATGACGTCCCGAGTGATCACTTGAGATGATACATTTACAGAGTTTTATAAAATCACGTCATTTTTGTCTACATCAAGGTGATAATTGTGATATCAATTCACATCTGAAGGTACATGCGGTGAATTACCTGGGTGCTAAGAGGGTGCAGCTAACCCTTTAACAGCTGGTCCCCATTACATTAGTTTTTTCATTTTTCATATCAACACAATAAATACCAGCTTTTGAAGATGCTAATGATAAAATGTGACATGATTCAGCTAGATTTCAAAATCTTTCACCTCCATTTTGTCAACTATGAATAATTACCCCCCACTTCACGTTGTGGATGGTGTCAGCAAAACACAACTTCAAGTGGGTGAAAATTCCAATTAAATAATTAGGCGGGTAAATTTGAAAGCACTCTGAATCATAGCGAGGTGCAG
Source organism: Flabesymbios commensalis (assembly GCA_964017125.1). Taxonomy (NCBI): domain Eukaryota; kingdom Metazoa; phylum Annelida; class Polychaeta; order Terebellida; family Flabelligeridae; genus Flabesymbios; species Flabesymbios commensalis. Next base: position 22,920,825 of record OZ024908.1, on the reverse strand, counting down.
CACCTCTATTTTAGGAACCAAGGGTCATAGGAGTCATTTTGCAGAGAAGGGCCACTTCTGACCTTATAATTTGCAGATCAGAATATGATGAGGATAAAAATAACCCATACAACATGGAACTACTACACAAGTATTACTATTTTCATCCATTAAAAAATCAAAAAATGATCACGTAAATTCTATTCTCCAAATAAAAACATAACTAAATGGAGCTAGGATTATTTTCATCCTGATAAGGTAGCATCATAGCAATACACACTATGATCAGCATGTGAATTCCCACTAGCAGTGAAAGTGGGGAGGAAGAGTCATATTCACATTGTAGTATTCACACATTAACAGTCTATAAACATATACATATATAATATATATACGCTTGGTTGTTTACATATCTCACAAACTTGTATGTACAATGAATATTTGACAATGATGGACAGACTTGATTAATGAGATGCTGTTTTTTCTCTGCTAATCCACACCCTCAAAGCCTTCTGCGTTTTCAATAGCCAGCAGTAGTTTGCTGCGAAGTTCAGAGTAGATGTCATAAGGGGGAAGGTCCAGGCGATTAAAACTGAAAATAAAGTAATCAATATGTCAACACATGTCGGCAGTATCATATAAATAAATAAAAAAATTACCCGCATTAGTTACATTTTGTTATGTTGAGCGCAAAATAAAGGTCTTTTTACAAATGTTTGACTTAAAAATGATAAAATACATCATACAGGCATTTCTGATTCATTTTGAATCTGAAGACAAAATTTATCTGGGCCTACAAAAATATGTTTTCACTTAATTATCAAAGGTGCCACTCTTTTAACCCTTAGAGCACTGAGCCAAGAAAATTAAATTTTTAGTCACTTGAAGTTGTGGATCGCGTTACTCCAAGTGACTAAAAATTAGTTTAATTTGCAAAATCCAGGTTGAAATGTATATGATTATCACAGATTTGAGAAATATTTGATTTTTAAAACCTGGTATTTCAAGACAATTAAAACATGAGAAAACAATACTATAGCCAACTGTAGTCCATATCAGTGTGCTAAGGGTTAACACTACTCCTACCAGGGGATTTAAACATATTATTTTCATTAACTGTGAGCTGTGAATCGCTACCGCAATTCCATCCTCAGAGTAAAAAAACAATTTTATTAAATACCAAAGTGTAATACATGTATATGAAATGGAAGCTCCAAATGGTATAATTGTAATGGTTAGTCTTTTCTATTATAGAAATAATTTTAGTAAAAATATGTCAGAAGACACACATAGATGTCACTAGCAGGTAAAGGGTCTTTAGTTCAAATAGACAGAGGTGTCCTTACCATGTATGTGCACGAGGCAGCTGAGTCATATTTCCCCACTTCTCTATGGTGAACAGCTGGGGGCCATTACTGCCATATAATTCTGAAAATCCGTTCATCGGAACACGAGATGTACCCGTTACAAACTGCAGCATGCGTGATCTTGTCTCATTGTTGAAGGAATATACAGCCTGTTTTGAGAAAGATGTAAATAGAAAAAATAATGAAATATTTTTGTTTATATTAGAAAAAATAGCCAATGGCTTTAACTTTTGCCAGTTTGAATCTCACAAACGGGCCATCGTCTTTTCAACAACCATTTGAGATCGAGTCACGAGGCTCAGATCCCCCCCCCCCCCCCGGCCTCATGCGACATCGAGGCCCAACCTTCATATGATCGTAATTTAACGACCAGCATAATAAAGTACGAAAGTGGGGAAGGAGGGAGGGAATTCTGTAAAGCCATTGGCTATTTTTTCTAATATAAACAAAAATATTTCATTATTTTTTCTTTATATGTCAAAAAAATGCCAATGGCTTTAACTTTTGCCAGAATCCAACCAAGGGAGGAGGAATCACGAAAGAGCTTATTCCTAATTTTAAGTTCTTTGATCCATATAACATTCAATACTCAACATAACTATATTAGATTGAGTATAAAATTTCTCCCATATTCACTATGCATGGCAAGCCTCCTGATGAGCCGTAGAAGCCAAAGAGACTCAGTGTTCTACCTGAACTCTTGGCTAACCTAATAAAATCTATTTGTTTACTATCCTCATCCATCCATTTTTATTTATAAAATATACATTGTTGTGAGGTCCGTTAACTATTAACGGTAACCGGATCTCACAACCTCCTGGAGGGAAATTCCCTTCCAGCAGGATGTACATGCATTCAAGTGATTGTAAATCGAACATAAATGTTCAGAATTACGGAACTGTACAACTGACTAAAGTATGTATGTTCCTTCAAATTATTTAACAGCTGAAACAGTAATTTAATAAATACTGGGTCGCATTAGTTAAAGAAGGATGTTAAACACATCCACAAGAAGTCCTACGTTAGTAGTTCTTCACTCACAAACCTAAGTTTATATATATATACAGTTCACTTCCTTTTGGAAGATAACTTTGTAGATCACTACTCCATTCTCCTCGACAAGAGGGAATTTTTGACAACCCCGAACATATCCCTTCAAACAAAAACAAAACCATTGATATGTTCTTATTCAAATTAGATGTAAGATCAAGTCCTGATGGTATGTAGTTCCAATCACGGCTTGAGGTGGAAACTCCGCCACCTAATCATCTAATGTTCCTTGAACGTGCAACCTGAGTAAGTTGAGCACTTCATTTCAAATATCCTCTTATTCTTTGTCTGAGGTATTCAAGGAATATCCCATTTAATCATTTCATATAATAACAATAGCTATATGATTTTGTTATTCACTTATTCCATTATCTCTTTAGTTGTCACTTGGTTTGTAATTCTCATACTTTTTTTTTCTTTTTTTTTTTTTTTTTTTTTTTTACCAGAAAGTGTTCTACTTTGTAGGACCATTCTACCATTTTTATCTAGAAGAATATTCTTCTCAACAGGGTAGTGTTGAGATAAATTATTCTATAATTATATTCATACACATCAAGAGGTTGAATTAATTCATACTATCCCGAACTTCAAGGAATTCTAATTCTGTATGACATGGTTATATTTTATAACCTTACAACCCTTTTATTTTTAACACACTCACAATTTTGTGATATGTCAATAGAAAAACAAAATTCTCGACATGTCCTCATTTGTTAAAGAGTTATTCATCAATCTCTTGATTTTAAATCTTGATCCGTCATAAAAGGGCAACTCTATAGGTATTATTCTTAACCTATAATTGTTTAACTCTGCTTCATACATACCCCAGAATCCTAACCCAAGTTAAAATTCTGGTCCCTAGCAGAGTTTCCCACATAGAATTTTTATATTTTTATTAAATCCTTGTCAAACAATTATTCTTTGACCCTTCAGGAGACATATCCACATAAGAATTATGTCTTAGTCTCCTAATAATTCAATGGATCCAAGTATAAACAATAACTTGCTAACTTTAGGAATTGTCGAAAGAACAATTCCTCAGAATGTTTGAACTTCTAAGGACGAGGAGTAATTTACCCCCCCCCCCTCTTTTTTTAGGATTGAATCGCATTGATCCACCCCAAAATTTATAACATCCATGAAACTTAGAAATTAGTTAGTTTCATAAATAACTAAATTATTTATTAGACCAACTTGTGACTTCATTGAATAATTGACTTAACAACTAAGTCAATTATCATTTAAACAATTACTCTACCTCATACAATTTGTTACTGAAGAAGAACATTACCCTAACCCTTCCTCCTCAATTGATAGTAATTTAGACTTCAGTCTAAATGACATTTGACCACGATTCCTCAAGAATGAAAGACCTCTTTGAATGGGGCTTTTCCTACCTGATTATTCAAGATCACATATAGAAGGAAGAGAACTTAATGTTCATCATTCCAATAACAAATCAATTCAGGTCTTGAGGTTCGTGAAGAGGAAGCCTTCAAGTAACCCCTCTTTCAGACAAATTCAAGAGGAAGTGAAGAATATAAAAAAATTCATACTAAATTTTTCTACTACTTCAATCTCATTTTATAATAAGTCACTTCTTCCTTAATATTCTTCCTAACCCAGTTTCAATTAACTTAACTGGAACTGGTTAGTCTAAAATAATACTCATAGATTCACCATCTTGGAGATCTAATAACCATACATTATTCAGGAGTAGCCTCAAGCGCGACATACCTGAATATCCAAAGGAATACCATATTTTTAATGGTTATTCATAACTACAATTATATTAAAGTGATCTGACCCCAATCAGATCTTAGCCTTAAATAATTCAAAAAAGTCTATGATTACATTCATTGACTCTCTATAACTTAGTCATTAAATCCCAAAGTTCACTTTTTCATGGATTATCTATGACCGTTATCTTTGTAGGATTTATTCCACAGTCCCCGATGTTATTACATCAAGGAATGACTTCCGAATCTCGGAGGAATAAAATATCAATTAACCATTAGAGAGGGGAACATGCCCCATGATACCCTTATCGTAGACTTATCCACTATATATACTTAGGAAACTTCCAAATATGGAAAAATGTCAATATATACTACTGATCATATTATTGCACTCCATTATTCAATAACGTCAGAAAGTAAGGATTATAAATAAATCCTTACTTACTGTATTCCAACGTTTCCCCTTATAAGTTTATACCGGATGACTACGTCAACTGATGTATAACTAAATCAGGCGAATTTTTTTTTTTTTTTTTTTTTTTTTTATCTTTATTTTCCAAAAAATTTCCCGGCTTCCTTCGGAATCCCTAATTCCTACCGGAAGAATCAATTCTTAATATCCTATTGGTATTCTGCCAAACAGGAATTATCATTGAAACATCAGATTCTTTATTAGTACTGTAAATATAAAGACTGTCTCCCTCCTAGTGGACAGTCCTTAATATGTGCTATATTTTCACTCTGACTCTCCAGAGTTTCTCTCAATTTTGTAATTAAATTACAGATTTGGGAAATGAATCTCTGAATCACTTTGTTAATCAATCTATCTTTGTAGATACTAAAATATTGATAAAAGTGTTTCCCACCGAGTTATACTAACTCAGGAACAGAAAGGCCATCATATGCTTCTCTGCTCCAGAGATCATATTTCCAATTACTCATGTCGCAACATGTGATATCGCACATCTTATTATTTAATCAGTATCTTGCATGATCCGGAGTTATATCTAGAGACAGTAATAACGATATACAGGCTTTCTCTTTGTATATTTTCATTATTAACTTTAAGAATCTCTAAGTTTATACACATGTATATTACAGACTCTATCCAGATTTTACTCAATTATCATAATATAACTGGCCCAAAGTCCTGTTTTCCAGAATCTCTCCAGAAAGAAATGAACAACCCCATAATTTCGGGGTTAATAAATTTCATTTAATTTATAATGAGAGACAAGTGTTGTAAAGGTGTCTAACACTGATATAACCTTCTGAGTCCAACCACGAGCAGTAGCTTAGCGGAGGACACAATCCTTTGGACTAATGAGATATTCTAATTCAATTATGAATTTCAAGAACTTTTAGCCAGTTCATACCCATATTCTTCACCCAATTTCATCAAATTTGCATGAATCAGACCTATTGATCACCCACTGGGAGTCATATAAAATCTGAAGGTGAAGATCTTCAAAAGAAGAACAATAATTCACTTAGAGATAAAATCCAAACCTTTTGAGGAAAGTAAGAGGGGTTAAAACCATCTCAGTATTTACCCACTCAAGATGTTTACCATATCTTGTTAAAAATAACAGGTATACTTCCCTGTAATTAGAACTGGTAAACCCAGTTACGAAACTTTCAGGGAGAATCTGTTCTCTCCAACTTTCCTCCCTGGATTATTAATCTCAATCTCTTAAGGAATTAAATCTTCCTTCAAGGGTTCGGTGGAAGGCTTCATTAGAAGCCTTTACAGGTAAACTCCTCTTAAAGAAGTTTACACTTAGACCCAATTACCAGTCAATCAGTCTCACTTATAGTAGTGCCATGGCAATCTACTGAAATAAGAAATAATTTATTTATAGACTGCACCACCAATATCAGGGAATAATTTGTCTGGTGTAGTTTCCCAATTTGCCACATAACTATGTGCAAAATCTACACTTTAATACTTTGTTGTAGCAGTTTCCCACATGCAGAATAGTAGCTTGGTATATGCTCATATGGTAAACTGCTGCACAATTTCCTTAAACAAATTATTCCGTGTAAAGTACAGAGATATCTTGGAAAACACTAGAAATCAATCAATAGTATGAGTAGTTTCCTACTACAACCCCTGTAGGGAAACTATTCTTTATTTCCCTCTGTACGTTGGTCTAATCTGCTAGCATCTGACCGAAGCCTGTGCTGTATTCCAACCTGAAATCAATTCACTGACCTGGTGGAATACCAGAATGTTCCAATCCGTGCGAAAGCACGTAATAAATCTCCAGTACAAATCTGAAGACAAGAACATTCTATGGACGTGGTATTATCCATGTCCTGCAGAAACCGGACCCTTAACTCTTTAAGTCCCATAAACCGCTCATAGCGGTTTAAAATCATCAGATTACTGAAACCTGCACATAATGGTTTCCTTCTTCATAAATAATACAGTAAAACTGTATTTTCCTGACAAATATAACTAGGACTGAAAAAGTTAATGGTCCGGACCGGTTTAACCCGGGTACGAGTACTTAACCCGTACGAACTCGTAACACCCTATGGGATAGGAGCTTTTATAGCAACCGACCTTCTTATTAACCTTATCACCAAATAGCAATTATTATGGTATGCGAATTACTCGCTAGAAGGAATTGGAGCATGCTCTTAATTGATTCTTTTATCAAACTATCCCTGGTGGAGGCAAAGCCCCACCGGGAGCGGCCGTAACCGAATCCGATGGGATGAGGATCCGGAAGGTAGTGCGTAAACCTGTACGCTCCACTCTAACACAGAACACACTCCTCGAGTTCTGGGGATAGATATTTCTTTACCCCAACTGTGATTCCCTTAGGAACCGCAGATTTTCCTGAAATAGAAATATTAATTATTTCTTAACAGTTCAATGTTTATAACAATTCTGCTCTAAAACAAATAATAATAATTATTTGCTCATTTATTTAATATTATTGAGTGATAATTATAACCTCAATTATTAATGTTCTTATAAACCTAAATATAAATTTATATTTAAATGATATATAAACAGAATTATTAATAACACAAATTACAAAATATAATCTCCAGGGAAATTCTATATCCCCTGGTAATTTATATGTACCATAAACCAATTCACTATGATTCACAATCAACATTATCATTATAAATATTACAGGACTTTTTAATTTCATGTTTAGACTAAATATAAAGTCTACCAGACTGCAGTCCTTCTTGATTGGTTTATCACCATAAAAAGAAATTACTCTCCTTTTACACAAAATCACTAGTTTAATACTAGTAAATAATTCTCATTAATATTCATATTTATAATTAATTGATATATACTCTAAATGATAGAATCATCCAAATCTTCATTGACTGAAAAATATTGTATTCACACTAAGTCAATTGATTAACCCCTGTAATTAGCGAGATATAGTACTGTGACTGTGTCATTAGACACGAACAGACATGACATGCTTAATACATACATGACATTGTTGTCATGTGTACAATTCTTTATCGTACAAACCATTTAGAAAATAAGTGCAGATGAATTAGGTCTAGACTACCATAGACAGAAATTCGTCTCTATTGCTGGCCGCCCGGCGTTCACCCCTTGCGGTAAATTGCCGGGACTGACGTCATTAATGTCGGCCAACTGCACTGATAGACATGTACTGACCACTCGCTAATACAGACCATCAATACGCTCAAGTGTACAGAATACTATACAGTCACACCCATCTCGACTCAAGTATACCTGTATGCTGTGGATGTGTGTTCCACGGCATGGTTTACTGAGATAGGATAATTATTCTGATTTTGATTTAACCAAAATACCAATTCAGATTTAATAATTTACAAGATAGTTCCAAGGGACTAAACAATCCCTAAAGCTATGAATTGAAGCGTAACCGCACGACAATATCATAACGCACACTACGTGTTGAAGAGGTGTATAGGCCTAGCCTGTACACTTCCCACCGGCTCCATCATGACATAGCAGTAATGGCGACAGCCATGCTCATCAGACGGACCACCGTTCAACTATCTTCGACTCAAAATCTAATGATTAATTAAATCAATAATCTCATCCGACCAGGTCTTTATTCCTGAGACGGTAATCTCTTCAAATTGAACCTAAAAATTAGGTAAGCACTAGCGTTATTAGCACTTTATTACAGAGATTTCTAAGATTAAATTTAACTTAGCTCTGTCGATGGCTCGTGAAATTTTCATATGAAGGTTGGGCCTCGATGTCGCATGAGGCCGGGGGGGGGGGGGGGGATCTGAGCCTCGTGACTCGATCTCAAATGGTTGTTGAAAAGACGATGGCCCGTTTGTGAGATTCAAACTGGCAAAAGTTAAAGCCATTGGCATTTTTTTGACATATAAATATATTTTGCACATAGGTAAAAATATCTTATCCTATATTTCAGCAGCCAACATTACACATTTATGCAAATTAAAGCAAGACTAAAATGAGCTGTCAGTGATATCAAAAGATCATTCTAAAGATAAATTAATTCTATCATTCAGAGAATCAAAACAAGACAGTCCTGTGCGGTATCAAGAAGGTGTGATGTTATCACCAGATTCGTGTATTTTTTCCATGCAATTTTCGTTTGCTTAATTGTAATATTTACACAAATATAAGCATAATTACCCTCCAGAAGTTGAGGATGACGGGATGGTTAGGATTATAATCTCCTCTGTATTGACTATTTCTCTTCCAGTCATTAACATCTACATCTTGTAGACCGGCGAGCAGCATCTGAAAAAATAACAACCATTTACACGTACGAAAGACATGGCTTATAATAATTAAATTGATTTAAAAGACAAAATGATATACGACATAAAAGTAAGGACTTTCTGAACCGTTATTGTCAGTCTCGACTACACTCCGCTGTATAGCGTGCACTAGGCAGAAATAGGGTGATTCAAAGGAGAGTGGTGTGATTAACAGAGAACATGACTATTGAAATCTCACATTTATGCAAACTGAAACTTGGAAGTGGTTCATAACCAATTTCAAGATAGAGAGTGAAATCAAAAATATACAGTATATATGATACATAAGCTACATAATGTGTATATTACTATATGAAAGCGTCCATAGTGTTACAACAGCTGGCAGACATGATGCTAAGCGTGCTTGATTGTGTTATGACAAGTCAGTAGGCCAGCGTGAGAGATGACAAGGCAACATTGATTCAATGAATCCTGTTTACTTGGTGTACTGTGATGCTGGGCCAGCTGCGACGCTTGTCCAACAGTGAAACTGCATATACTCAGTATTGTGTTTGCAGTGAAGTGCAGCGGGGCAATGTCGGATCACAGACATTAGGCCAGCATTGGGCCAGCTACTGTGATGTAAAAGATGTTGTATAATTGTTATGTGGCGGGCGACACGTTGAGTCAGAATAACTGTTCAGCGTGACAGTAATCATTGAACAGGTAATCCTTCCAATTGAGAGAAAGAGTGACACTGTAAGTGACATGACACATGTGACTGATTCCCTCGTATATTAATACATCTGTGCTAACGAGTCGTATTATTTCATACGTGAGTGAGGCTATAGTCACGTTGGGTGTCATAACCGCAGTGCTGACTGTGACAAAACTATTGGCATTCCACAACTGATTTCACTCAGATCAGTGATTAGACACTCAGAGGGATTAAGCAGTACCCCAGCCATAAATACAGCGTACCTGTTGTATATCGCGAGGCCAGTTAAAAATTGAAAAAAAGTAGTCGGTATAGTCCGGCAATTACGGTACACTCCAGCATTATATTTGACTTTCCAAGCTCACCCTGTCACTTTTATGCAAAGCATGCAATATTTTGGATAAAATTAATTATTTAATAACGGCATAATCCATTACAACAAAAACATTCTGAGTGTCACTTAATGTATTGTTATTTATTAACCGTTGTGTTGGGAGAGTTAAAGTAAAACTGTTCATTATCAATGAATCTGCTGCTGAGAATTGTGTCAGTTGAATGAGAATGTGAAAAAAGTGTGGTTGTATTTCTTTCAAAAACATTTCACACATCTCAACATGCGCCACTTATTATTCGGTTCTGACATTTATTTTGAGGATGTTTTGAATTCAATGTCAACTTTTGGTTAAGACTATTAAATAATTCATATAAAATATTTCTTAGAACAGATATCAAAATATTTTAGGTTGATATTATGAAATGGATCATTTGATCAGATGAAACCAGAGTGTCAATAACACAGAAGCTCATCCTTAATTAGGGCATAAGTTTATCCTTACAGCGTGGGGATCGACTTTAGTCGTCAAAATCTGACTCCTGACGACTAAAGATGCAGATTCTGACTGAAGTCGACCCCCGCACTGTAAGAGTTAAATCTTTCTAATGGCCGTAGACCCATAACATAGGTATTCAAATGAATCAGACAGAGCTAACTAGGACATTTATGATGATTTCAAATTAAACAAAACCATTTCGTCACCATAGTTACATAAAAAAATCTGCGCTTTAAGGGTTAATTACGAGTTCAAATTTCTGAAATCCATGAGGCAGGTCTATGTACAGACAGGAGCTCTTTCAAATAAACCAAACCAATAGAAATCGGCTAAGAATTGAGGGGGGGGGGGAGGGCAGAGAAGTGTGAATGGTCCTACTTAGGACCTATTTAGGGCATAAGTTAATTATGAATTTAAATTCCTTGGATCAGTGAGGATGTTCTATACACAGGAACAAGCTCTTTCAAACAACCCAAACAAAATTCAAATCGGATAAGAATTGAGGGAGGAGAAGCATTTCTTAATTCTCTTAATTGATAATTAAATTTCTGAAATAGATGAAGAAGTTTTATGCACAGGCACGAGCTCTATCAAACAAACCAAACAAAACTGAAATCAGATAAGAATTGAGGGAGGAGAAGCATTTCTTGTGAATTGTGGACAGATTCTCCTAATTAGGTCTTAATAAGGTCATAAGATAATTATTAATAAAAATTGCTGAAATCCATAAGGAAGCTTGATGCACAGGCACGAGCTCTTTCAAACAAACCAAACAAAACTAAAATCGGATTAGAATTGATGGAGGAGAAGATTTTCTTGTGAATTGTGGATAGACGACACACGATGGCATAAGCTCATTTATGATGAGCTAAAAATTAAAATCGGATAAGAATTGAGGGAGGAGAAGCATTTTTTCCGAATTGTGGAAAGACGATGGAGGACAGACGACACACATTAGCTTATCGAGCCTAAAAGCTGGATGAGTGCTGAATGAGGTAATGAAAGCAGGGATATCATAATAAATACATTCACAAGATGGTACATATTAAAAACCGCTACAATTATTTTCATCTGAAACAAATTTGTTTTTCACCCACATTGTTTCAGCCTCAATCTTCCAAATTCAAAAATATAAATTCTCTGACCTCCATTTCGTTGCTGTCAAACATTGTGAGCAGATTTGATGGCACCAGTTCATAGAATCCCTCCATAAATGTGTCCATTTGTTTCTTTACTCTGTCACTAAAACGCCACTTGATCACCAATCTGAAGACATTGATAAATAAGAGGTGAAAATTTTTCTATTATTTATCATTTAATAACCTCTCAAATAATTACACAATAATTAAAAATTGCAGCAGCACAACACTTTAGTTGCTTTTCCACTTGTTTCAAGAAATGTATCAAATTATCAAAAGATTAGCTGTGGAGAACACATGTATACCATTGCTATAAAACAAATACTGTAATCAAAATCCTTTCATACATGTATTATATTTCTTAATATTAAAAATGCAGATACTGACTTACTCTATGTACTCTTTCTTATTGTCATCAGTCAGAGCTATATCTTTACCTCCTGGTTTAAGTTCACGTTCCTTTGTCTGCCAAAACATATATCAAGGATAATGAGCAGCGGAATATGCAGATTTAGAAAAATTCAAGAACTGCTTGGATCACTTTCTTCAAATCCAGAAAATTCAATTCAATGGGAATTGTCAAGAAATTGATCAGGCTATTTTCAAGCCATTGTGAATGACAGCCCTGGATGATTTCATCATTGAGTGTGTTTGTTAAAGTCAAGTTTTTTACATCAAATATAAATATTTTTACCTTGTCCCCTTGGTAATAAAGTGTTGTATGTGCCATTAACCCTCAAAGCACTGACAATTTTTGTATAAACCATGGAGACCAAAGGGTTTTTTCATTTTGAAATCATTATAAAAGTCTTAGTCAACTCTTTCCGCTTCATTTGAATACCTATGTTATGGGTCCCTTCTCGCAATGCGGGAATCTGACGACAGATTCAGTAATTTTATATCAACATATTGAAGACATGCACTAGAAAGATGGAATTATGACTGTTAAAAGTCTAAGAGGTGGGATTAATTTATTTAGATAAATATTCTTCAAGCAGAAAACAATAAATGCAATTGAACCAGCATTGTGCCGACATTTCATGTTACGGTCTGTCGTGCCCACGATGACAGGTGGGATAACAACACAATAGCGTGATTAACCCTTTCAAGCTAGAATTTACCATTGTCATCTTCATCCACTACAAGCCGCGAATTGCTGTCGCAATTCTCAACTTGTAGTGGATGAAGATGATTTGAAGTTGGTGAAAAATTAAAGAGAATTACCATGTATTTGTAAACCAGGTGCATGGAAATTTTCATTCTAAAACCCTTAGTTGTAGGAAAATAAAGTTGTTTTCAGGGATGTAAAAAGATGCTTTGATGCATCGTGAGGGTTTGAAGGGTTAACAGAGCAGACACACATGTCTGACATAAGTGACAAGTCCACCCCGTCCCAACATTGAGCCAGCATATGATAAACGTCTTGTGTTTGCCACGTGTGTTCACAGGTTGCCATGGCCAGAATTGAGCCAGGACCATCGGCTCACAATGACTTATGAGAGCAGAACAAGCGTTGCTTTCCTCCTGGTCCAATGTTGGGGATTTACCGCCAGTCATCATGGTCATATCAAATCAATTGCAGCTTAAAAAATGGTTTTGTAGCTTCGCTAGAGGACATCATGCGAGTTGTGTCAGTTGAGCCAGCTACTCTGATTTAAAACCTGTTGTATATTCGCCATACTGTATGTGGTGGGCGACAACTGCTTAGCACTAACTGTGACAAAAGTCCTGACATATCACAGCAGATTTCACTCAGATCATCACAGATAACAGATAATCAGAGCCATACATATTGCGCACCTGCTATACACCGCACAGACAGTTGAAAATTGAAAAAAGTAAGATAAGATAAGATAGATAAGATAAGATAAATTTTATTTTAGATCGGTTCATTTCACAGAAAACATTAGCCAGAGGCTAGTCAGCCGATCGTTATTTAAAAATCAACAATATGACAAACATAACACATCATACATCACAGATAATTGCACATATAAAACATTAAACATTCCTTAAGATTCAGATTATAAGTCTTAAAATACACATCAGATTAATTTAAAAATACTTGTCATTTCACAACTTTGCATTTTATCACAGATAGCTTCGTTTCCCTCTTTATGGTTATATATTATAATAATTTAAAATACATTTGTATTATTTATATAAAAAGTTATTTATTTACATTTAAAAATTGTTATTTCATACAAAATTTACCTACTTACATTTTTATAATTTAGTTAAATTAAATTAAAAGTACATTATAATACATTGTATAGTGACATTTTAGGATCCCATATGGGTGTACCAATTCCATTTTTTAATAAGGACCTTGAAACCTGGTAGAGATGAAGCTGTTCTGGTTTGTATGGGGAGTGTATTCCAAATCCTCGGTGCTTTGTACATAAATGAATTTAGACCATGTTGTGTAGACTTAAAAGTAATTTTGTATTTCTGGTTGGGGTGATTAGATCTTTTAAATAAGAGGGTGCAAGGTTGTGCATAATTTTATAAGTAAGAGTTGCAATGCTTCTTTCTCTACCAAGTTTCAAAGAGGGCAACTAAGATATGGACAGGAGACCATTATAATCACTAGTATAGTCTCCATGTACAAATCTAAGAGCCCTTTCCTGTATTTTTTCCATCTTTGTCATACTGCCTAATCCACAGAAGTGCCAGACTACACTACAGAACTGAAAGTGGCATAGAATAAATGCTCTAAATATCGCCATTCTTTCATTTTTGTTTATGAATTTAGAAAGTCGTTTGAGAACATTAAGATGATTTCCAGCTTTTTTGCAAATGTGTGATATGTGGTTTTCAAAATTTAATTTAGAGTCTAAGTGTACACCAAGAAGTTTCACAACAACATTATCAAGATCAAATGTAAAGTTTTCCTCTTTACAGTTCAGGAATAAAGCCTGGAACTTCTGTAGATTAGCAAGCATTAGATTGCGGGTGAACCATTCTATTGTAAGATTTGATTCAGCCCGCAAAACTTCAACCACCTGTTGTTTTGTTGGTTGTTCTGAGCATATGGTATTATCGTCAGCATAGTTAACTAGATCAGCCCTGGTGATGAAGTGGAACATGTCATTGATAAATATATTAAAAAGTATCGGGCCAAGAATAGAGCCTTGCGGTACCCCTTTTAAAATTTCCTTCCATTCGCTTGTAGCGTTGCCAATTTTGACCCTCTGTTGTCGATTAGTGAGGTACGATTTCAATAATTTTAGGCTGTTTGTGGTTATTCCATATGCATCAACCTAATGCAGTATAGTCCAGATATTACGGTGCCCTATAGACCTAGGACTGAAATGAATCGGTAGAAAAGGGTCATAAATATCTTATTTACCATTTTCTCTGAAGCGTTATTTTACAGGTCTACAACCATTGTAAACGTGTGAGAAGAAACTTTTGCCATCAGACTCTTACCTCGCCAAAAACTTCTTCATCTACCGTGAACGAGAGGTCCAAGCATTCAGGATCATTCTCCAGGATCCACTTCATTGAATTATGATACTCTGGGTCCTGTGAAAAAAGGCAAGAAATGGCAAGCGGAATGACACATTGACTCAAAAGACATAGGCCATCTGTGAATAGGAATAAAGGACTGAAATTTAATGTAAAGCACAAGTGTTCACCACAAATGACTTCTAAGAGTATTGTTCACCAAGCAAACACGAGGCTCTGATCCACTGTTGTTTTAATGTGGGACCGACGTCGAAGACGGCGGGTCAACATTCTCGTGTTTGCGCCAATATTAAAACAACAGTGGATCAATGTCTCGTGTTTGCTGGGCAGCGCTGCTTCAATTACTTAGCATCTTTTAAAAATTCATATTAGCAATAATTTTCAAGGCAATACATTTGATGTAAGATAAACAAGAAATAGTAATACTTTTTAGGTCACCACAAACAATTTTAACTGCTCTTCTGTATAATTATTTACAATCCTCTCCTTCAAAATAGGTAATTGATTTTTTTTTTGTGAAAAATTAATAATGTAAGCTATAAATACCACAGATTCCATGTCATTCAGGGTAATATGTCTCCCAAGCATCATTTTGTAAAATGGTCTGATGAAAAAGGCTGAAAAAAAACAAACAAGACTACATAAGTCCAGGAGCTCCCGCTCCGAATTAGAATTTGATTTAAGCAATTTTGTATAGGGTTATTAATGTAGTCCTAGTCTAGGTCAAAAATCAAGACGCAAGACAACTAGGTCTAAGAAGCCCAGTCTAAGAGTAAGATAAGAACTAGACAGTCTGTCAGAGATTGCAAACCTCCATTGAAATTAATGATCCTAATCAGTATCCCAGTAATGGTCTACCTATCTGGCATGGTTTACTCGATATCAGGCCAATCGAGTTAACTAATAGCTGATTTACGGTCATTTTGAATTCGATATAAATTAGGTAAAAACTCAGAGTGCATCCTCCCCCGAAACCTCAAATTTTGTTTTATAGTAATGGACTAACATCTAACACAGTTTGCAAAATATTGGGCATGTGAAAGTAAATATTGGCCGATAGAGGGCCATTTTGAATTTGATCAAGTCAAAATTTTCCAAGATGCATCCTCAGCTGAAATCTCACATTTCATTCTATAGTAATGGTCTAGCCATCTAGCACGGTTTACCAAATATCGCCCATGTGAAAGTGAATAATGGCCGATAGGTGGCCATTTTGAATTTGATCAAGTCAAAATTTTTCAAGATGCATCCTCTCCTGAAATCTCACATTTTGTTTTATAGTTATGGTCTAGCCATCTAGTACGGTTACTAAAAACCAACTATGTGAAAGTAAATAATGGCCGATAGGCGGCCATTTTGAATTTGATCGAGTCAATTTTTTTCAAGATGTATCCTCTCTTGTAATCTCACATTTTGTTTTATAGTAATGGTCCAGCTATCTAACACGGTTTACCAAATATCAGCAATGTGAAAGTAAATAGTGGCCGATAGGCGGCCATTTTGAATTCGATTGAGTCGAAAGTTTTTTAAAGGCATCCTCTCTCTAAACGTCACATTTGTTTTATAGTAATGGTCTAGCTATCTAGCACGGTTTACCTGATATCAGGCCTATCGAGGTAAATAATGCTGATTGTCGACCATTTTGAATTCGTAAGTTAAAAATTTTCAGGGTGCATCCTCCCCCGAAAACTCACACTTTGTTTTATAGTAATCAGGTAATGGTCTAGCCATCTAGCACGGTTTACCAAATATCAGCCATGTGAAAATGAATAATGGCCGAAAAGGCGGCCATTTTAAATTTGATCAAGTCAATTTTTTTCAAGATGCATCCTCATCTGAAATCTCACATTTCGTTTTACAGTAATGGTCTAGCCATCTAGCACGGTTGACCAAATAACGGCCATGTGAAAGTGAATAATGGCCGATAAGCGGCCATTTTGAATTTTATCGAGTCAAATTTTTTCAAGATGCATCCTCTCCTGAAATCACACATTTTGTTTTATAGTAATGGTCTAGCCATCTAGCACGGTTTACCAAATAACGGCCATGTGAAAGTGAATAATGGCCGATAAGCGGCCATTTTGAATTTTATCAAGTCGAATTTTTTCAAGATGCATCCTCTCCTGAAATCACACATTTTGTTTTATAGTAATGGTCTAGCCATCTAGCACGGTTTACCAAATAACGGCCATGTGAAAGTGAATAATGGCCGATTGGCGGCCATTTTGAACTTTGACAAAATGAATTTTTTCAAAATACATCCTCTCCTGAAGCCTTACAATTTGTTTTATAGTAATGGTGTAGATATCTTGAGCGGTTTTCATGATATTCCACAATATCAGGCCTGTCGAGGTGAATAATGGCTGATAGGCGGCCATTTTGAATTTTATCAACTTCAAATTTTTCAGGATGCATCCTCTCCTGAAACCTTACAAGTTATTTGATATTAATGGTGTAGCTATCTTGAGCGGTTTTCAAGATATTCCGCAATATCAGGCCTGTCGAGGTGAATAATGGCCGATAGGCGGCCATTTTTAATTTTATCGACTTGAAATTTTTCAAGATGCATCCTCTCCTGAAACCTCACAATTTGTTTTATAGTAATGGTGTAGCTATCTTGAGCGGTTTTCATGATATTCCGCAAAATCTTTCAGTCAGATTTACCGATGTTATAAATTAGGTCAAAGTGCTGGGTCAACTTCAAGGTCAAGGTCCAAAAACCTGAAAAGGCACAACTAGGGACCTTAGAGAACATGTATGTGCAATATGACTGTCATCGGCCCAGTACTTTTCGAGATCTGCTCCGGAAACAAAGTGCGCGTCAAAACGTCTAAATAGGTCATAGTTCTGAACCAGAAGTAGGTCAAAGTTCAAATACCCCAAAAGGCACAACTAGACCCCCTAGGGGTGTTGTGTGTAAAATTTGAAGACAATCGGACAAGTACTTTCAGAGATATGCTCCGGAAACGAATTGTTTACGGACGGCCCAACGGCCCAACGGCCCAACGGCCCAACGCCGTCACATCATCATTTTCTCCTCTGCAACCTTGCGTATTGAATTCAGATTAAAAATATTTTAACCCGTCCATTAGCCACCTGGAAGTAACCCACATACCAAAAATTGTTATCCTAGCTTATTTTCTCACAAAGTTATAGGCAAAAGAAGAGGCCAAAAAAAAACGGAGGTAGAATCCATAGCTCCCTTCGCTCACCTACGGTGACGGCGGGAGCTAAAAAGAATTATTAACTTATCACGTAAAATATCAATTATCTCCATAGTATAAGATTTTGAGTTGCAAGAGTTGTTGAAGTAGTGATATAGGCTGCACCCTTTTGGGCAGCCAACGTCCTATGTCAAGCCAATTAGTTATTCTTTGGCACACTGTCTTAGAAGGTTAGATTGCCTGTGTCCAGAAGCTAGCTGGCCATTGCAGGTTATATTGTGTTCACTTTTTGCCTGATCAATACATGGAATCATAAAGACTAAACTAGGATTTTCAAAGATACATGAACATAATAATACCAAAAGTAAACTCCTTTTAAATTTTCTGAGGTAATTTAAAAAATACTAACTAGACAGTTACATGTCAATTGAAATACTTCAGAAGGGTGATTTGTATCACCAACTTAAAAAAAATAAAATGATGGATTAACAAGTTTAATTAGCTATTACATATCTGTTGTATGAAGAATGCTGTATTGAAGTTTGAGAGCATCTACCATACAATTTTAATTTATAGACAGGCAATGAAGAAAAAGCTAAAAAAAAATAATTAGTAACAAAAATAAAGTGGTAATCATGCTTTTAGCCCTATTTAGAAATTTCAATAGCAAAATTACACTAATTTGGTCTTACACAGGTTATAAAATTAGGCTACATACCATCTACTAGTTTTCCATGGTAAACACCCATGCCAACAACACGGCCGATAAATTTGAAATAAGACAAGTGTTCCTCATTAGCCAAACCTGACAGTGGGTTGATCTGTAATGTGTAGTCATCACTGGAATAAAAAAAATGTAAAATAAAAACATAAATAGTGTGATACAGGGTAAATTAGCTACACTTACATAGTAGACATTACATAGGTCTATACAGGGGCATGCACAGGGGATGAACCTCCCCTCCCCCCCCCCCCCCCGCCCCCCCCCTCACCAGAAATCTGCGCAAGCCCCTGATATATCATGTAAAGTGTGTACCGGTATATATAATATCTGACATACATAGCTTAATGTGAGTATTTTATAACTACAAGTATCACTTTTAATCATACTGAATAGATTTTTTTTATATTTTCAACCCAGAATAAAACAAGGTTTGTTGTTTAATAGTGTAGTTTCAACACACCAACTCAAGGGATATTAGGCCAATGATCACGTTAAAATACATGTAAAAGACAATGAGGTGTACTAACATAGCTGAATATTCAAATAATCCATAATAAGGGTTGAACATTTCTTTAGACAGCAAATAAAACCATTCTCTGCTGACACCACCATAATCCAGTCCTGTCTCACCTTCAAATTCTATCCATAACCTACAACACACAATAAAAAAAATCTTAATCAAAACAGACAACATAGCACAATATATATAATATATTGAAAAAAGTAAATATAAGATCATTATGTAGCGATCTTGAAATACACTGATGACCACCGGATATGGACACACGGAAATGACACAGGTGTTCTATCAAACAATTCCCCCCCCCCCAAAAAAATGTGCAATTTCCAGCTCCATCATATTAAAATTACACTACAATAAATAATAAAATAATTTGAAAAAATATGGCCACCACAACATAATGTCTTGTTTTAATCGTAATTTATGCTAGATAGCAATTTGAAATAGCTATGAAAATAAAGATTTAAATAAACAGTAGGTCTTATTGTTTTCTAATTGAAAAAGTATATGCATTATTTATCAAGCATAACAAAGGCTGACACTGAATTTATTCTAACATACCTTGTTTTAAGTAAATCTGACTTCTTCACAGTCATAATGCACCTATATGAATCCTCCAGAATACGATCTCTTCTCACCTTGATATCTACTTTATTAGGAACATTGCTCTGTAATAAAAAATGTATAAATTTTAATAAATGGAATAAAATTTATTACATATTTCTGTATCTCACTCTCGTTTGAATTTGTTCTTTATTTATTATAATTCAGAAATAATGCTGAACATAATTGCTAACAAACATATCAAACAAATTAAATTTAAATTAAAAAGTCTGATAATATTCTTTTAGCAAAAATCACATTCATTTTAATTACTTTAAGTATGCATATTCTGGCCATAAATTAGCTTTGAACTCACTGGTTGCTTCAGTTTTGAGCGGAAGTAATCATATTTCCTCTTATAATCTCTTGAATATTTCACGGCCTGTATCAGAGAATAAAGATAATTATGAACAATAGTGACATCAAGATTACCCATGTTATCATTTGTGTTCTATATCACACAACAGTAATCAGGGTTCATACTCCTATGAAGAAACAAAAATCCAGGACCTAATAAGATTTTTCAAGGACCGCTCATGTGTACACAATAAATAATACATTTATTTCCCCAAAACAACTTGAATCTACATTTTACATATCTTTTAAAATTGCTAATAAAATTGGGAAGCTAGATCTATTCCAACTTGTTCTAAAAAGGGTAACTTAATTATTAGACTCGAGCAAATACTATTTTTGCAATCTCTTTTTTTATTATTTAAAATTCCAGGACTTTCAAGCACTTTTAACAAAATTCCAGGACTTTCAAGGCCTGGATTTTTATTTTTCAAATTCAAGGACTTTCCAGGATTTCCAGGACAAAGCGACCCTTGAGTAATCTTAACCGTCAAAGTTACAGAAATATTTTTTTACCATCTTAAAGTGTCTCGCTGCAGTGACCCACAACTTCAAGTGGGTAAAAAATGTGTACAAATTCAATCAAAATATATGACAAAATCTAGCAAAACCATTGTTCATTTCCCATAAAAATGCATTGTTGGAAAGACAAATAAAAATGTTGAAAACAGATGTAGACATGATTAGCACTTTACCACTGCCCAGCAAACACAAAACATTTGTATAACATTTGTACAATGCTAGCCCAACGTCGTTGATGTTGGGCTAGCATTGTTATACAAATGTTTTGTGTTTGCTGGGTGGCCGTCTTGTAGCCAGAGCTACACTGCTGTGCAAAGCCAACAGTACAGCTGAGCAGATGTTAAAAAGATTATTGATGGCACAGATGCAATCTTGAATTTGCTGGATTTATAATCTTCAGGGAAATTCTAATCTAGAGTAAAATTAGACTTGTTGATGTAAACATTTTTTGTGCACACATAATTCGTCTGTCTGGCCTCTTAGAGCAACAAATTACATGTTTGTAGCATCAACAACTTAGTTGTATTTATGGGTGGATGTCCCAGTCAACAATAAGCCAAGTCTTATTTTGGACATTAAACATCATGTGTGTTGCAATCAACAAAGATCGAACTGGTCTCTTGGCTAATTCAATCTACAATTCACTCTATAACTTTCCAAGCAACAACAAGCTAATTAGCCATAATGAAGGGATTATTTCGAGCAACAACAAGCTAAATGCTTTTTAGCTAAGTATTTCTCCTGGCAATTTAAAAATCTCAAGAAGTGAATAGATACATTGAAGCAATTTTTTGCTCATAACGAGGGGCCAAGTCACTGTATTCAAGCTATTTTCTCAGGTAACAACATCCTAACTCACAATACTGATTATAACGTGATATTGTGAGTTGGCACTTTGTTGTTTGCAACTTTTCTGTCACCTAATGTTTGACTGATTATCGACTTAAGTCTCATGTTGCTCCAGACAGACAATATCTGCTAACCCTTACCCTGCTGAGACAATTTATCTAAATTTTCAACCACTTGAGGTTATGTCTCGCTGCCGCGATACAAAACCTCAAGTGGTTGAAAATTACTTATATTTGTTTAATCTAACACCAAACATTTACAGATTTTGAAGTTTAAGCAGTCATTTCATTCCCAATAACAGAGAACCAGTCGCTTAATAAATGGATTTAAAACGACTGTTGTCGTGAATAGCAGGAAAAGGGTTAATATAAAGGGTTGAATAAATGAAAAACTAATAATGTAACACTCAGAGAGGACATGGAAATATGGAGATTTACTTTCATGGTCAACAAGCTCAATGACTCATTTCCTCTTGGTTGATAAGATACATAGATTTATAGAGTAATCTAAAAAAGATGCCACATACCGGACCAGATAGTTTTTGTAACCGTGGATCTTCCCAATGTGTTGTTTTGTTGGCTGTAGCAGAAAAAATAAATGTAATAAGCTCCTGAGAAAAAAGTAATATTTCGAAATAAGCATGGTGATGTAAATGAATTATGACAGCACTGCAATACAGAGTAAAGAAAAGATTTTAACCCTTGAGGCGCTAAAATATTTTTGTATCAACCATGGAGACCAAAGGGTTTTTTCAATTTGAAATCATCATAAATGTCTTAGTTAGTTCCTGCTGATTTATTCGAATACCTATGTTAATGCTCCACAGCCATTTTAAAATTGTTTACGTTTACACTGCGGAGATAGACTTTAGTCGTCAGAATCTGACGTCTACAGACGTCAGATTCTGATGACTTAAGTCGATCCCGCACTGTAAGGGTTGGACCTCTAAGCGTCCATTTTTAACAGTTTAATAGCTGTTTAAATCACATTTATTGGTTATGGAACGTGTCTTTAAACATCAAGATTTGCAAATATTTGGTCTCAAACTCAACAAATACGAGTAACTTGATGCTGTGGGTCACGATAGTGAGATACAACTTCAAGTGGGTGAACATTTAAATTATTTAATTTAGCGGTTTAAGGGTTAAGATATAGCAATGAGAAGTCTTTTCATCAATTTACCTTGAATTTATTAAGAAAAAGAAAACTGATAGAGGCTTACTACTTCAAAGATTTCATACAACCATAACATATCTGCCCCAGAAAATACGAGATGTTGTGCCAGTGAAGGATTAAAGGTGCACCACTATGTTTGATGCTGGCCCAACATTAAACCAAAACAAATAGGCTCTCAGTCTTAGTTTTTACTGGTTCTGCTTTGTAGTGCTACTCACTATGGTCAATGTAGAATATTCTGCCATCTGTGTGAACTCTTTCCTCCCAACCAGGCTACAAAAACGTATACAAATGATATAAATCACAAAATAAAGAATAACTTTTGTTTATTGATCACATTTGCTGCATAAAATACCATTAATATTAATTATAATATTATTAATGACATATTTTTATAAGAGATACTAGTGGTTAGTTTCTATTCTAACACAGTATTTCAAAATAAATTCCGAGAATCTCATGGCAATTTCTAGAGCTCCGTATTATTTTTTTAAAAGTAAGTAAAAATTAGTCTAACACTAAATCTCTTCCATTAAAAATCATCCTCTGTCATAACCAAAATCATACTAACTGCAAGTGTTCCTAGGTTACGAGTGAGATCTTCGTTTGAGGAAGGTCTAGTTATCTCCAGTGACCTGGGTAACTCTGAAGTACTAATTGTCGAATGCGATCGCCCACGCGCTTTGCTGGGATGTGTCTGTAAAAGGAAAATGTTCAATATTAGCCTCAGTGAATAATTATAGTAATAATTTGCCCCCTTGAAAAAAACTTCAGGTGGCTGAGAATTTTTTATTGAACTAGATTATACAGTACTGTGCAAATGAAACTTGCAGCGGAGGGAGGGGAAATTAAGTGAAAGGGAATGCGAATTACCTTTCACTTTTTTTCGCTGGAGCTCTCACTAATTTTCACAGTAGCCACTGGGGAAGTCAGGGGAATTAGATTTTCCCAAGAGGGAAATGTATTTCGCACTTGAGAAAACGAGGGAAAACAAGCGAAAACGAGCGAAAAGCTTTTCTCTGAAACCGGGGAAATCAGTTTACTTTTGCCATGCTGACAGCAGTGACACACACACACGCCATGGGTCTGGTAGCGCAGTGGTATGAGTTGACAGCTGAACAACTAGTCAACTAGCCATAAATGTGAAATGCAGAATCGCAGGTGTAGTCTAGGCCAATAGACTAGTCTAGGCCTACTGCCCCACAAAGCCAATCAGCATTATCTACAAGTACCCTAAGCACATAGGGCTACCTGTGTTAACCTCTGTCTGACTCATCCCCAAGACCAGTTCATTCCGGTCACCCCAACCATTTCCGATTTCCCAATTACCAAACTCATGTGTATCCAAGACGATAGTAGACGTCGCTACAGACACTAGGGCCTGTTTCGGTGGAGGGTTGTAAGTTCGAGTTTTGATAGACCATAGCATTTTTTTCCAGGAGGTTTAATCATTTTTTAACTTGCATAATCAGCCTTTAACCAGGTGTCTGACCAGACGAATGGATGCCACTGCCAATGGTGGCTTAGTCACTCTGAACGTGAGCAGATTTCCTATGAGGCTGTGCAAGCTCATTACTATATAGGGTCTAGTCTGTCCTACAGTGGGAGCTGGTCCAAAATGAAAGTTAGCTTTTCGGTATCTACTCAGTCAATTCTCAAGCGATTTTCATGAAATTTTGTAAACTGGTCTATAAACTCATTAACTTCATTCCAATTTATTCTCAGAATTGAGCTACATGTCATATGGTCTAACTTTTGAAATACTCAATGGCATTTCAGGGTTGTTGCCAAATGACTAGATAATAATTATTAAAAAATTTCATGACAATCGCTTGAGAATTGACTGACTGTATACCGAAAAGCTAACTTTCATTTTGGACTATCCTCCACCGTCAGACAGACTATAGCCTAGATTAAGTCTAGATCTAAATGACAATTTGTATTTCTCCCTCAGATTTATAATAATTTGTTGTCTCGCATAGGGCCTGAATCCCCTAATGTGCAATCTCATTTTCAAAGATAGGCCTTGTCCACATGTAATAGGCCTATTTATAAAATAGGCCTGATCATGATGATGATGTAGACTACACTTGTGAAGTTGTATTGAAAACTGCACACTGGGTGAAACAGAATTCCCAGGGAAATCAATTTCTCAGGCCTCCGGGAAAATCTGTTTCACAAAAATACCCCTGAATTTGTGTGAAACAGGTGGGGAGAAATGAAAGGGAATTTCATTTTCATCACCAGTTTCAATTGCACAGTACTGTAATTATGACACTGATAACCCCGTAAGATTTTTGTCATTTAATAGCCCCCTCAATCATAATTAGCAAGCATAAGACATTGACCCACTGCTGTTTTAATGTTGGGCCAGCATAAGATATAGTGGCTCAAAATTAACCCTTAAAGCGCTGAATTAATTTGTAACAAGACTACATGAGTAAAGGAGCTCCCGCTCTGAAATAGAATTTGATTTAAGCAATTTTGCATAGGGTTATTAATGTAGTCCTAGTCTAGGTCAAAAATCAAGACGCAAGACAACTAGGTCTAAGAAGCCCAGTCTAAGAGTAAGATAAGAACTAGACAGTCTGTCAGAGATTGCAAACCTCCATTGAAATTAATGATCCTAATCAGTATCCCAGTAATGGTCTACCTATCTGGCACGGTTTACCCGATATCAGGCCAATCGAGTTAACTAATAGCTGATTTACGGTCATTTTGAATTCGATATAAATTAGTTAAAAACTTAGGGTGCATCCTCCCCCGAAACCTCAAATTTTGTTTTATAGTAATGGACTAACATCTAACACAGTTTGCAAAATATAGGGCATGTGAAAGTAAATAATGGCCGATATGGGGCCATTTTGAATTTGATCGAGTCAGAATTTTTCAAGATGCATCCTCAGCTGAAATCTCACATTTCATTCTATAGTAATCGTCTAGCTATCTAGCACGGTTTACCAAATATCGGCCATGTGAAAGTGAATAATGGCCTAAAGGCGGCCATTTAGTATTTGATCGAGTCAAAATTTTCCAAGATGCATCCTCAGCTGAAATCTCACATTTCATTCTATAGTAATGGTCTAGCCATCTAGCAGGGTTTACCAAATATCGCCCATGTGAAAGTGAATAATGGCCGATAGGAGGCCATTTTGAATTTGATCAAGTCAAAATTTTTCAAGATGCATCCTCTCCTGAAATCTCACATTTTGTTTTATAGTAATGGTCTAGCCATCTAGTACGGTTACCAAAAACCGGCTATGTGAAAGTGAATAATGGCCGATAGGCGGCCATTTTGAATTTGATCAAGTCAATTTTTTTCGAGATGCATCCTCTCTTGTAATCTCACATTTTGTTTTATAGTAATGGTCCAGCTATCTAACACGGTTTACCAAATATCAGCAATGTGAAAGTAAATAGTGGCCGATAGGCGGCCATTTTGTATTCGATTGAGTCGAAAGTTTTTAAAAGGCATCCTCTCTCGAAACGTCACTTTTTGTTTTATAGTCATGGTCTAGCTACAGGGCTCGACACTAGATGATGTCAGGTAGTAGCCCAAAGGGCCAGTAGGTTCAGACAATTACTGGCCCTTAGCCTTGTCA
The DNA here is from genome assembly GCA_964017125.1 of Flabesymbios commensalis. NCBI lineage: Eukaryota > Metazoa > Annelida > Polychaeta > Terebellida > Flabelligeridae > Flabesymbios > Flabesymbios commensalis. The sequence continues at coordinate 22,894,302 of OZ024908.1, read as the reverse complement.
TTCAAGTCCTTAGCGTACACAGTATCAAGGGGGGGGTGTATTTTTTTTGTTGCCTCCAGGGCCAGTATCCCAGGTGATTTACTGGCCCTTAGTGATTTTTACTGGCCTTGGGCCAACGGGCCAGTGTTAGTGTCGATCCCTGAGCTATCTAGCACGGTTTACCTGATATCAGGCCTATCGAGGTAAATAATGCCGATTGTCGGCCATTTTGTTTAAGGTAATCAGGTAATGGTCTAGCCATCTAGCACGGTTTACCAAATATCAGCCATGTGAAAATGAATAATGGCCGAAAACGCGGCCATTTAAAATTTGATCAAGTCAATTTTTTTCAAGATGCATCCTCATCTGAAATCTCATATTTTGTTTCACAGTAATGGTCTAGCCATCTAGCACGGTTGACCAAATAACGGCCATGTGAAAGTGAATAATGGCCGATAAGCGACCATTTTGAATTTTATCGAGTCGAATTTTTTCAAGATGCATCCTCTCCTGAAATCACACATTTTGTTTTATAGTAATGGTCTAGCCATCTAGCACGGTTTTCCAAATAACGGCTATGTGAAAGTGAATAATGGCCGATTGGCGGCCATTTTGAACTTGTACGAATTGAATTTTTTCAAAATGCATCCTCTCCTGAAGCCTTACAATTTGTTTTATAGTAATGGTGTAGATATCTTGAGCGGTTTTCATGATATTCCACAATATCAGGCCTGTCGAGGTGAATAATGGCTGATAGGCGGCCATTTTGAATTTTATCAACTTCAAATTTTTTCAAGATGCATCCTCTCCTGAAACCTTACAATTTATTTGATATTAATGGTGTAGCTATCTTGAGCGGTTTTCATGATATTCCGAAATATCAGGCCTGTCGAGGTGAATAATGGCCGATAGGCGGCCATTTTCAATTTTATCGACTTGAAATTTTTCAAGATGCATCCTCTACTGAAACCTTACAATTTGTTTTATAGTAATGGAGTAGCTATCTTGAGCGGTTTTCATGATATTCCGCAAAATCTTTCAGTCGGATTTACCGATGTTATAAATTAGGTCAAGGTCAAGGCCCAAAAACCTGAAAAGGCACAACTAGGGACCTTAGAGAACATGTATGTGCAATATCACTGTCATCGGCCCAGTACTTTTCGAGATCTGCTCCGGAAACGAAGTGCGCGTCAAAACGTCTAAATAGGTCATAGTTCTGAACCAGAAGTAGGTCAAAGTTCAAATACCCCAAAGGCACAACTAGACCCCCTAGGGGTGTTGTGTGTAAAATTTAAAGACAATCGGACAAGTACTTTCAGAGATATGCTCCGGTAACGAATTGTTTACGGACGGCCCAACGGCCCAACGCCGTAACATCATCATTTTCTCCTCTGCAACCTTGCGTATTGAATTCAGATTAAAAATATTTTAACCTGTCCATTAGCCACCTGGAAGTAACCCACATACCAAAAATTGTTATCCTAGCTTAATTTCTTACAAAGTTATAGGCAAAAGAAGAGGCCAAAAAAAACAGAGGTAGAATCCATAGCTCCCTCCGTCTCACCTACGGTGACGGCGGGAGCTAAAAAAACATCGCAACCAAAGGTTTTTTTTAAATTTGAAATCATCATTAATGTCTTAGTTAGCTCTTTCTGATTCATTTGAATACCTATGGTATGGGTTTCCAGCCATTAGAAATATTTTAATTCTTACAGGGCGGGGATAGACTTTAGTCGTCAGGTCTACAGACGTCAGATTCTGATGACTAAAGTCGATCCCTGCGCTGTAAGGGTTAAACCTACATTTGTTTAATTTCTGCACTCACCCACTGTGTCATGTGTGTGTTGTGATCGATGTAGAATACTCTTCCGTTCGGAGCAACAGACATAGCCCAGCCTGGAGGCACGGGTTCCTCATCTTCACTTGCTGCTGTAGTACTGTGGTTATCTACTGTGTCATTTCTCTGCAAAAAAACACTAAATTAGTCCACAAAACAGTTAAATTGGTGATTATTCTGCTGAGACATCAAAAAGTCACACCACATACCCGGTAGTGCCAGACATAAAAAATTTATTGTTGTTAATAGTATTTTTATTTGTACTACAAAAAAACAGAAATGGTTACTTAACCCTTGGAACACTGAACTATTCAAGTTAAATTTTCAGTCACTTGAAGTTGTGTCTCGCTGCCGCGATCCACAACTTCAAGTGACTGAAAAATTTGTGTTATTTGTGAAATTTAGGTCCCAATATATATCAGTGTTTCAAAATTGAAAGCACTTTTCATTTTTAACAGTTGGTTATACAGGTGCCAATAAAAACGCAGAATGTCTACTGTAGTCAACATCAGTCTTCTAATCTGATTTTGAGATCTCAACATCCTCAATTGAATAACAAAAAAAATCCTACATGTCTCCTTAATTTTGAGTACCCATTTAATCTGTCTGGTCATTTTTTATTAAAGAGCAATAATTCAGGCAGAACTAAACATTTCTGAATTGTCTAAATTCTAGAAAAACAAGATGACCATTCAATCTAAACTGATGTAAAGCATTTATACAGCATCATAGCTTGCCATTCCCATATACAGGTGAACAACGATATAACACGAATCGTTACAACACAGATCGGTTATAACACGGTAAGGTCATGGACCCCAGAATTTAGGAACCCTTTCCTGGCTTTTTTACAGAATACCGTGTTATAATTTCCAAATCTACAAGATTTATTGAAAGAGTAAACAGTATGTGCATCGCGTACACTAATCGCTATCGCCGACAGCGCCAACACGCATCATGTTAACTCAGCTAAGGCTAAACGTTACGCCCAGCATTGAAACAATGCTTGGCCAACACTGGGTCTACACATATGAACGCGGAACATTGTGCCGTGTTATGTCATAACACCGGGCAGTGAGGCGAGAATAAGTGGCCCGCTGGAGACGCTTTGATATCTTCGTATATTATAATACGGCATAATATAATTCACTCATAAAAATCGTGTCATAAAATTGTAAAGAACGTATTGTATTCGAATGGATAATTATTAGTCCAATGATCGTGTTATAAATTTCTGTAGATCGTGTTTTAAATTTCCGAAGATCGTGTTATAAATTGAATGAAGATCGTGTTTTTATTATGTCATAATGCCGGGCAGTGAGGCGAGAATAAGTGGCTCGGCGGAGACGCTTTGATATCTTTGTATATTATAATGCGGTATAATAATATTTCATAGAAATCATGTTATAAATTTGTAAAGAACGTATTGCATTCGAACATATTTTTATTAGTCTAAAGATCGTGTTATAAATTGAATGAAGATCGTGTTTTTATTATGTCATAATGCCGGGCATTGAGGGAAGAATAAGTGGCTCGGCGGAGACGCTTTGATATCTTTGTATATTATAATGCGGTATAATAATATTTCATAGAAATCGTGTTATAAATTTGTAAAGAACGTATTGCATTCGAACATATTTTTATTAGTCTAAAGATCGTGTTATAAATTGAATGAAGATCGTGTTTTTATTATGTCATAATGCCGGGCATTGAGGGAAGAATAAGTGGCTCTGCGGACACGCTTTGATATCTTTGTATATTATAATGCGGTATAATAATATTTCATAGAAATCGTGCTATAAATTTGTAAAGAACGTATTGTATTCAAACAGACTTATAAGTCTAAAGATCGTGTTATAAATTTCTGAAGATCGTGTTAAAAATTTATTGAAGATCGTGTTATAATTAATCCATATTATAGCACAAAAAATGATTATAGTTTTGTAGACAATTTAAATCGTGCTATGTACACAAAGTAAAGAATGTTATGTATTTAAAAAAGATCGTGATATATCCTGCTTACAGATACAGATTATAGCACGAAAAATAATCCATCTGTAGAAGTGCTATATATTTTATAACGATGGTATCGTATTATATATCTAAGAAAAATCGTATTATATTTATATATAAGTTTGTCGACTTAATACGTCTTGTTAGGCCTGCAAATGGAAGGAAAGGGTAATCTCCCAACCCCCCCCCCCCCCCCCACAGAGACTAAGTACTGAGTGTTGAACAAACGTCACGTGATAAAGTGTAGACACCGCCAGAGTTGTCGAGACTCGCGCCTATCGACTGGAGCAAATCTCACGAGCTCTCGTGAAGTATTTTCTGACGAGATTCTGCGAGAGTGCATAAGTTGTCAATCACCGCACCTGACTTCTTGACGTGGGAGGAGTCAGAAAGAGAGGGGGTATCTGAACCAATCAGCGTGAGGACAGTGATGTCAATCATCAACTGCAGAGGTGATAGCAGTGACAGCGCTTCTGATATATTATTCACATTTATTATATTGTGTGCAATTAAATAATAATAATGCTCCCGTAGTATTACATGCAAATGATAATCAAGGTATCAAATACATCGTGTTACACACTGCGCACAATAATATGTATAAGCATTTAATAAAGTACTAAAATATAGCAAATTCGCTAGTCTCTGCTGCATAAAGATGTGTAATTTATTGTTCTTTTTATAGTGTTCATTCTGTATACATTTGTACGATAGAATAGTTGTAAAACGTTACAAGTGTTACGCCGCAAAAATTATGATAATTTCTTTTATAATATTGTTGTTATTATTATAAGTTATAGCTGTGACATAACACGTTACACCTGTGTATTACTCATCCGTTTTTGGTATCGTTTTCTGGTTGATTTTTTTGTATAACACGATTCACTTATAACACGAATTGACTCATTGGACCCCAACGATCGTGTTATAACATGTTCACCTGTAGTGAAAAGATACCTCAACCCTCTTAGCCCTAAAACTAGATGACCATTCAATCTAAACTGATGTAAAGCTTTTATACGTCATTATAGCTTGCCATTCCCATATAGGGAAAATATACCTCAACCCTCTTAGCCCTTTAGGCACCAATCACAGCAATGATAACATTTAATAATTTTTATTATCACATGAAAAAAAGGTTTCGGGGGGGGGGGGGGGGGGGTGAGTGAAATATATTGCATCAGCAAAAAGGCTAAAATCAGGTCCCATATTTAACAAATGTGAAAAGTTTTTAGCCACTTGAAGTTGTGGTAGAGAGACACAACATCAAGTGATTAAAATTTAATTTTATCAGTCGGTGCTTTAAAGGTTGGTGCAAAGACTAATTAGTTTGTACATTGAATGCACATAACAATCAAAGTAATAATTTGAGAAAAATAAAGAAAATAAATAAAAAAATATATAATCAATCTATCACTTGAAAATACAGCTCACTTGTCAACAAATTGATGCTTTCCACAAAATATTTCTGATGGTGTAAGGGTTATTGTTTGATAAATCATGTAACTTATATTCACCGTCAGGTGAATCAGGGCAATTCCATGGAAGTGTCAACCTAGGTGTGAAAATTTCAAAATGGCCTGATTCCCATTTTCATATTTTAATTTCATAGAAAACTTGTTAAATTTTGTGAATCAATAATTGTTTGGCCAGGAAACAGAACTACATTGATGTAAAATCGCGCTGATCTTGAACATTTAAACACTATTTGGCATTGGTAACATATTACACAATTTGACACCTGTTTGTATTATTTGCACTATGACATAAGAAATGCCATCAGTAGGAAATATTTAGTGTTTGTTCATCAGTAGAAGATGTCTGTTGAAAACAATATATATGTTGATGGCTGTACTCGTCTTCAACATGGGTTTTCAGGTGTGACAATTCTGTGTTAAATTGATAAAAACGAATATGTACGTCCGACACCAAATATTATCCAAATGTTTTTTTTCAAGCAGACAAACCACATCCAGTGTTCTAGAATTCCTTATGCAAAACAGAAATGATACCATTACCCCAGCTATGAAACATGGAGTCACTGTGATGGTTGCCTGTTTGATTATCGCCATGCAAACAAGCGTACGTCCGACACTTTTGTAATGTACGTCCGACACCTTGTGTCAATCACAAGGCTGCTTAGTATACTCATGCCCACTAAATGGCTCAATGAGCCACATGTCAGTTTATTATGAGGTAATGGATGAATATAATATCAGAAAGATAAATTATTCATCAATTGTGAATGGCAAAGTAGTGTAAAGTATGCGTAAGAGAATTAGCTTGTACGTCCGACACCAAAATAGAAAATTATTTTATTTTTCAGATATAATAGTTGGATATCTACTTTAATTTATCTAATATGTTGAAAACAAATAGTACCCTTAATGCAAATATGCAATCAGAACTGCATGCAATAGTACAAATGCTGCATGTTGAATATGCAACTCACTGCAGGCCAAACACGATATTTGTGTACGTCCGACACCATGTATAACACTGAATCTCTGTTGACATGGTGAAGGTCTTTTAATTCTTGATGAATATTCTCAAGAATCTGGGAGTCCAGATGCAGCACATAGATCATTATAAAATTATGTAAAGAGTGCTGAATGACCATTTAACTGCATTTTGATAAATAAATGTGGTGCTCTGTTGATAATTTAAGCCATTTAATAGACAATATGATCCAGCCAAAGTCGCCAAATACACTGGAATTCGGCACCACTGCTAACGTTCAGAAGAACAGCTAGCTTGATGAATGTTCATGAACATGGTGAATGAATGCATCTCTCTATATTTACCAACCAAGAAAACACCAATCGGCATTATTAAAGGCCTAACATCTAAACTAATGGTACATCATCGACTATTGAACATCGATAATTAATGATGTCTGGGGGGAAGTCACCCGACATATCTGTCAATAGATAACGGAAATAAAATCATGTAAATAACCTTGGACCATGCCCAGTTAGCCTGGGCAGCATCAAGGCTGCTTTGTAAAACACTCACTTGCCATTTTAATTTTGTAAATTACAGTGTTTATATCATTTACAAACTAAAATCCAGCCGAAAAGTGATGTTAACTTAGCACTATATACTTCACTCTTACCTAACACAGTTATGATATGGTTACGGCATGGCCAATTACTGCTATTATTATACATCTTATACTTATATATTGATAAATTATGTAATTGTGTATGCCAACCCCTCAAAATGATTGTTAAAAAGCATTTGCAACATTTTTGACTTTGCTTGTGGGTGTTGCAGGATGAGCAATATCCTTAATTTCAGACATGTACGTCCGACACCATGTGAGTGTACGTCCGACACCAAAGATATCCAATAATTTCTAGAACAATTAAAATGAAAATGAAAAATATTTTATATGTAATAATAAGACAACACTATCCTCTATAAGTATCAGGCCACATTGTTATGCTGTCACCCAAGGATTCAGACAGATATGGTACTGAAGATTTATTTTACAAAATATCAATTTGTCTGCGTACGTCCGACACCACCCTTATATTGGCTCATAGCCGATATGTGTGAATGACATAAAATATTTAAATGTCCCACATGATACAGTGAGCTTGTGTGTATGAAATAGCAACAACTTAATATAATTCTCATTCCCAGTTGGGGCACCAGGCATAAAATAAGTGTCCGAAACGTACGTCCGACACCGTGGAATTGCCCATCAGTGAATATTGATATACACTGCTCTCTGCACATTGTTTTAAAGTAGGGGTTATGTCCTACTCTTCCCAGCAAACGACTGATTTTCTATTATGGTCCTCAGTACCACTGATTAAACTACACACTCCAGATATTTAAACAGTTTGGAGTACAGTTAATCCACAACTATGCTGACAAACATTGGTTCAGACGTGATTCTATCACAGCCAATTCTCACCTAAACGTGATTATTCCAACCTCAAGGTGAATGGATGGAATAATAAGAACTATTCGGAGGGTGAAAGAGGAGAAACTTTACTGCTTTAAATACAGTACACACTCTAAATATAAATCATTCGAAGAATTCTAAAATTTCATAAAAATATATATGATTCAAAAGACACTTAGTAATACTTAGGTTTGGAATCTTAATTTCATCGCTATAAATAAATATAATATGCCTAGAACTTATATGCATACATACAGTAGATCCTACTATGGGGACCACCTCTAACTAAGGAAAAGTGTTCATTTAATCACTGGTCTACAATAACAGGTTGGTCTCAATGAAAAGTCGATTTTGGGGAGACAGTTGGTGGTCTCCCATAGCAGGTCAGTGTTTATCAGGTGTGGTTTCCCATAGCAGGCCAGTGTTTATTAAGTGTGGTCTCCCAATAGCAAGTCAGAGTTCATTGAGTGTGGTCTCTCATAGCAGTTCAGTGTCATTTTAAGTGTGGTCTCCCAATAGCAAGTCAATGTTCAGAGGGTCTCCCAATAGCAGGTCAGTGTCTTTAAGTGGGTCCCCCAATAGCAGATCAATGTCATTAAATGTGGTCTCCCATAGCAGATCAGTGTTCATTAAAAGGGTCTCCCATAGCAGATCAGTGTTCATTAAAAGGGTCTCCCATAGCAGATCAGTGTTCATTAAAAGGGACTCCCATAGCAGGTCAGTGTTCATTAAAAGGGTCTCCCATAGCAGATCAGAGTTCATTAAAAGGGTCTCCCATAGCAGGTCAGTGTTCATTAAAAGGGACTCCCATAGCAGGTCAGTGTTCATTAAAAGGGTCTCCCATAGCAGATCAGTGTTAATTAAAAGGGTCTCCCATAGCAGGTCAGAGTTCATTAAAAGGGTTCCCATAGCAGGTCAGAGTTCATTAAAAGGGTCTCCCATAGCAGATCAGAGTTCATCAAGTGTGGTCTCACATAGCAGATCAGTGTTCGTTAAGTATGGTCTCCCATAGCAGGTCAGAGTTCATTAAAAGGGTCTCCCATAGCAGGTCAGAGTTCATTAAAAGGGTTCCCATAGCAGGTCAGAGTTCATTAAGTGTGGTCTCCCATAGCAGATCAGTGTTCGTTAAGTATGGTCTCCCATAGCAGGTCAGAGTTCATTAAAAGGGTCTCCCATAGCAGGTCAGAGTTCATTAAGTGTGGTCTCCCATAGCAGGTCAGAGTTCATTTAAAGGGTTCCCATAGCAGGTCAGAGTTCATCAAGTGTGGTCTCACACAGTAGATCAGTGTTCGTTAAGTATGGTCTCCCATAGCAGGTCAGAGTTCATTAAAAGGGTCTCCCATAGCAGGTCAGTGTTCATTAAAAAGGGTCTCCCATAGCAGGTCAGAGTTCATTAAGTGTGGTCTCCCATAGCAGGTCAGTGTCATTGAGTGTGGTCTCCCAATAGCAAGTCAGAGTTCATTAAAAGGGTCTCCCATAGCAGGTCAGAGTTCATTAAGTGTGGTCTCCCATAGCAGGTCAGTGTCATTGAGTGTGGTCTCCCAATAGCAAGTCAGAGTTCATTAAAAGGGTTCCCATAGCAGATCAGAGTTCATTAAGTGTGGTCTCCCAATAGCAGGTCAGTGTCATTAAGAGGGTCTCCCAATAGCAGGTCAGTGTCATTAAGAGGGTCTCCCAATAGCAAGTCAGAGTTAATTAAAAGAGTTTCCCATAGCAAGTCAGAGTTCATTAAAAAGGTCTCCCAATAGCAGGTAAGTGTTCATTAAAAGGGTCTCCCAATAGCAGGTAAGTGTTCATTAAAAGGGTCTCCCATAGCAGGTCAGAGTTCATTAAGTGTGGTCTCCCATAGCAGGTCAGAGTTCATTAAAAGGGTTCCCATAGCAGGTCAGAGTTCATCAAGTGTGGTCTCACATAGTAGATCAGTGTTCGTTAAGTATGGTCTCCCATAGCAGGTCAGAGTTCATTAAAAGGGTCTCCCATAGCAGGTCAGTGTTCATTAAAAAGGGTCTCCCATAGCAGGTCAGAGTTCATTAAGTGTGGTCTCCCATAGCAGGTCAGTGTCATTGAGTGTGGTCTCCCAATAGCAAGTCAGAGTTCATTAAAAGGGTCTCCCATAGCAGGTCAGAGTTCATTAAGTGTGGTCTCCCATAGCAGGTCAGTGTCATTGAGTGTGGCCTCCCAATAGCAAGTCAGAGTTCATTAAAAGGGTTCCCATAGCAGATCAGAGTTCATTAAGTGTGGTCTCCCAATAGCAGGTCAGTGTCATTAAGAGGGTCTCCCAATAGCAGGTCAGTGTCATTAAGAGGGTCTCCCAATAGCAAGTCAGAGTTCATTAAAAGGGTCTCCCATAGCAAGTCAGAGTTCATTAAGAGGGTTTCCCATAGCAAGTCAGAGTTCATTAAAAAGGTCTCCCAATAGCAGATAAGTGTTCATTAAAAGGGTCTCCCAATAGCAGGTAAGTGTTCATTAAAAGGGTCTCCCAATAGCAGGTCAGTGTTCAATAAAAGGGTCTCCCAGTAGCAGGTCAGTGTTCAATAAAAGGGTCTCCCAGTAGCAGGTCAGTGTTCAATAAAAGGGTCTCCCAATAGCAGGTCAGTGTTCATTAAGTGTGGTCTCCCATATTAGGTCCCATTGCATGATCATTTTAAAAATCAATAATCATTACCACTTGACGGGTTGCTACTAGTGAGATTTTGCTGTTTATGGGGGCGTAATATCTGGCTATAGTAGGGCCACCAGACTCTCTCTGTGTACGCGCACTTGTCTGTCTGGTCGGCAGCTCGTCTAGTGTACGGAAGGTGACATAGACCCAGCAGACACAAGACGTTGAATCTATGTTATAGGTAAACGTTGGTCCAGCGTCGTAGACGGTGGACCAACGGGGTGGAGATGGGCGGGGGGTCGCCGGTTCATTGGGTACTATGCGGGTTGAGGGAAGGTGAGCTGTGATATTTAGCAAGGTGGACTGTGGTTAATTTCTGGGTAGACATGTAGGTAAGGCTTACGCTGTAATCATAGACAAATAATAAATATGTTTTCAAGATTTGGTGTATAAGTGATAATAATAGTAATAACATGATTTTGCAGGGCGATAGACATAGACATCGCCCTACAAAATCATGTTATTGTTATAATATTATTCAATATTTAATCTCTTAATTAGCCAACAGCCTTCTACAATGTGCAAAAAAGATTTCCCATTCTGTATTTACTCCACAGTGCAAAATTAGACGGAAGAATAATGTTTGGTACAAATTGGAGAATGATATAATATATGCATGTGCACTCTAGGACTGAAACAGGAGTAGCCTTAAAAAATGTCTAAAAGTGATCTCTCTACACATTTATACAATTTTATGTCATTCTCTTAAAAATAAAAAATGTGCACCACTTCCTATAATAAAGAGATCACGCTACACAATCCTTTTCACACAAATATAATACGAAAATAAACACTCTCTTGTTCCATACGTTCATAGGACCAAAATATCTTTTGAAAGAAATGTATAAATGAGAGGGCTGACAGAAGCTTGGGAATGAAATATAGGGGTGGTATTTTTTTACTCCATCAAGTAATGTCTGTTTTACCCTTCCCATATATACAGCTAAATAGTTGTACATGTATATAATATAAACGGAATGCTAACAATCCTCACCTGTATTTGATGTCTCCGCTAAAATTCAAAGGACAACAGCATATCACGTATCAGTTTATAAAATAGGGTGATAGTATGATTTCCATCGTAATTTCAAGTGGTTATCAGAAGTAACCCGTACTCATAATGCATCACTTCATTTTTAACTCTTGTGCTGCTAGCACAAATATACAGTTTCAATGAGTTTTAGAAAAAATGAAATGCGAGTAAAAATGGGCAAAAGTTTGTGGTCGATGCTCAATTAATCAAATACATGTACCGGTAATATAATTTGAGAAAATATAATTATTTTTAAGGATTTGAAGTTGGAAATTGCATACAATTCTAGTTTCATATAAATGAAAAATAAAAACAAACAAGTGAGCAGGATAAGTGTAAAATTCAGGAAATTTTCTGGATTTTGTAATGATTTTGGTTTATTTTAAAGCGTGTTTCATGTCAATATCTGACAAATATAATTACTATATCATTCATAATTTAAACATTGATAAAAATCAATATGAAAAACAATTATAAATATGTTTCATCCTACAATTAATCAAATGTGTGAGAACATTAGTAGTCAAATGCTCAGTTATTTTTCAAAAGCTTTACTCGAAGAAAACCCACACAAAGGATTATTACCAGCCATATTTTTGTTGCTTTCCAGAACCAGAATGCAATTGGAACTGAGCAACAAATCATCAAATAGTGCACAAAAATAATGCACAATGGGCACAGGGGTTGTATCAGTTATGTTGTACAGTAGGTATATGATTTTCAAAGTACATGTATTTGATATATATATCAGCATGATCAGTGAAGCTCTGAGAGAACTGTGCTTTAGAGCTGGGATTGCTGCATGATCAACAAACATATTAATTCAAGCCTACAATTGTTGCTCTATTTGTCATCAGCACCTGCAATTTTGAGCTATTTAAGTCAAAATTTTTGTTATAAAAACTAAATAAGTGCTAAATGACACTCTCGCTGCTAGGAGTCGATATATATATATATATATATATACGGATTAAATGAGCAATTTTTTTGCAAGCGATTGATTATATAGGAAACCATAAAGTTATTAATTACTATTTATCCAACAAGTTTTTTTCAAAATCACTGTTTTTTTTATTAATTAAATCTAAATTTGTGTATGCAAAGTACTTTTTGCCAGCCTTTGATCAAAAATCGCTATTGAAAGTTTTTATTCAATTTATTAGCACATTAAAAAAGGTGTTGAAATACCTGACTAATTAGCAAGAATGACAAAATTTAGGTACCAAATTTAGCAAATACAACTACATTGTTATTGACTTGAATCTGTGGGTTGTGGTAGCGAGACACAACTTCTAAAAAATTTGGTAAAAATTGCAATTAGAAAATTTTAATTTCACCCTTTTAAATCCATCCTTGGTTGATAGGCATGATGAAATTACCAAAATTTGTGCTGAAGAAGATTGAAGATGCATATTTATGATTAAGATAAGGGAAAACATGCGTGCACATAAGAATTTACATATATTATGCAGTATGATGCAGAATAATATTTTATTAGTAAATGAAAAATTCTCGTTGACATGCAATTGAATTTATTAACCCTAGAAATGTCCAAGCCGATTTTATCGGCTTTTTTTAAGATTTACAATTGTCAAAGCTGATTTTATCGCCTTTAATAAAATAAAATTGTTTTGAGGCCGTTTTTCCCCTCATCTGTAAATGCATGACCTGTGTCATTATGTAGCTGATATTCTAATTGACTGGGAGATGCCCTCACGGGACAATCAGAGATCGTCTTACAATCTGACCTAGTTCATCATCACTTCCGCACCGGATGTCAACAAATTGACAATTTGTGTTTCGCTTCAATGTTTTTAAACATCGACTTTGCTCAAGTTCTAATTATTAAATGTTTTAATAAATGTGTCACTTTAGAAATACAAATATGTTGAATCATTTTTTCATATTTATTTACTATAGCTATTACTATTTGTTCAACAATCGAGCAATGAATTGCCAACAAATATTGAAAATGCTCAAATCGCGGGCGCCACCATTTTGGAATTACGGAAAAACCCGAGTGGAAATCGGCGAACATCGGCTCGCATTCGGCAGCTTGGCCTGATGGCTCTATATGAATGGGCGTGTCCTTAGTTGTTCCCTGGTCTAAACTGTGTTTTAAAGTAATGTTGTGTTGCTGTTCACGTCTTAGACTATGCAGGCCTATAATATCCCAATAACATGTAAACATATAACGCCTGGTCAATTAGACATGGCATTGCTGCACTATCATGACTATGTTCTAAATCGTTCTTTTCCTGACACATCAAAGGTTGAAAACACATAGTCTAGGGTCTTCTTTCTCAGGGATGCTTATTTTATGACATTTTTCAACACCTTATGTCAACAAATATGATCGACTTTCACTTACAACTACATGTAATTGTATGGCAACAAACCTGTTTTTTGCCGCTTTTTAGCAAATGTCTGCCATTTTGGAGGCCATCTTGGATTTTTTGCTCAAAATGTGGCATTGCCATAGCAACCATTGCCTAGCCAAGGACAAACTAAAATAAAATTTACATTTTTATATAGTTTTAAAAAGTTTTTGAATAGTTACAATAACAGGTATATGTTTATAACAGTGATCATCCCTAGATGTCAGGTACCACACAATGCTTTTGTATACAACAATTTATGTGGACTCAAACCTGTTTTAAGTGACATGACTGGTGATTGGCGGCCATTTTCGGTGGCCGTCTTGGATTTTTCGCTCACCAAGGGGAGTTGTCATAGCAACCACTTTGTAGCCCAGGACCCACTGAAACTAAATAATTATGGCTTTACATGTTTTTTGCCAAGAAAAACATAGCCATATCACTCTGAATCTAAAAAGTCATCTTTCATCAAAAATGCCTGACATTGTACAGACACAGCTGCCTAAATCTTGGACATAGCTAGGGTTAAATGATTTACTTATATCAAATGTCAATAAGCTTAAAACGATTATGCATTATGAAGTGAAACTTTTCAAGATTAAGACAATTAAAAAAGTGAGAATCTCTGCTGTCTCCCCTAATTTCAAAATATTTTTGTGTATTCAGAGTCAACAGTAAGTGATGTATAGGTGATGATCTGCTACTGGGTTTAGAAAATTCAAAAAAAGGATATGTGGCTTTTTGATTGTATAGAAAGAAATGGACATTAATACCTCACAACATTAAAATATCAGAATAAAATGCCTGTAAATGATCTTGAGGGGATGAACAATGTACGCATGCGAGATGGTGAAAAAATCTGTATCCAAAAACATGCCAATAATTTGTTTTATATTAGTAAATAGACAAGAAATAATGAGAAGTATACATGATCATAGTTGTGCCGTGCCAGATGTGCTGTGTCAACCTGCAGAATGATACAGGAGAAATGTTTGAGAAGGCAGCTTGCTGATTTCACTCAGAAAAAACACTCAATTATTTGATTATCAGAAAAACGACGAAAAAAGCTCTCCCAACTGATTATCAGCGACAAGCTCAGCTCATTGCACTCAATTAATTTCACTGTTTTTAAGACATTATTATGGCCTCATCTGCTGCTAAACATGCAAACTTTGTTATTAAAGTATCCTTCATTTGAAATAATTAACTATGTGATTGAATAAATATTGTGAAAATGATGTAGGGTGGTCCAACTTATCAATATTTTCAATGGGCCATGCGATAAAAATGTGAAGAAATAATTAGTTTTAGGTTTTAATTGATTTTGCATACAATTATTTTTCTTATACATTTGAAATCACTCATGATAAATAGCTTAATAATTTAGACATCCAGGTAGATTTTAGTATAAATTAAAACAAGCTACCATTTTGCGGAATTATTTTGTTTAAAAGCAATTAATTTTAAAAATCGTACTCTCACAATTAGTATTTAACATATTGTAACTCACATTAAAAAGACGCTAGAAGAGGCCAGTGTAAATGTATGTTAGTGGTGTCACTATATTAGTCATGTATTTATCACAAACATTTCACAGGCATAAATAATGGTGACCATAAAACTAGAGATCTTGTGTATTAGTTTGTGCGCTACATAGAAATCATGATAAATATATTTATACCAACACCGGCAAACTCAGGAAATTATTGTCAGTCGGCCAATGACATTTTCAAGCATATAAATGCTATAAAAATATAAAATCAGGTACTAGTGGGTGTTCTACTTACAAGTCAAGCATCAGGACAACGCAAGTTACAATCACTGTCCGTGTGATATGGCCCTTTATTTTACAACCAATTATTAAACTTGACAATGTGTTGAAGTTGGTGAAAATTCTTAACTGGTTACATGGATTGTCATTGCACATAATATTTTTCAATTATCAAGTTGTAAAACAAAACGTTCAAAGGCTACTTACTGTGAAATTTCTGTTATACGATCTGACCTGAAATAAAGGGACACAATTTATTGAGATATGAAATAGATCTAATACCAATCCAAATATCATAGATTTAACTATTAAAATAGCAACAAAGTTTCCAAAATTAGCATAGAAAAACAGTTTTAGATCACTCATGTCTTGATTTGAATAATAAATTAAAGCCTGGTAAAATTAAACCTGGTTAGTTGAATATTTGTGTGTAAACTTACAGGTGATGGATTTTCGACACGGCCGGTAGATCGACCAACATCCTCAAAACTTCCCATGCTGATAGTGTCCTCCTGGCTGATGTGCCTCCTCTGTCTAAATAGCTCAGCAGCAGCCATGGCTCGTCGAGTAGTGGCAGCATCTCCTTCACCACTAAACAAAACCATTAAACATTTAAGCCAAACTGACAGTCATGCGACGTAGAATAGTAGCGACGTTTCAATCACTTTCATCACCATAAATCTTCATTCTCTGACATCATAATAACCTGATATCGGCCTACATGTTTTGTTTATACTGCATTAATACGGAATACGGCTTTAGCTCATCCGTGTCGGCTCGATCACTGAAGGTAAGCAATGCCGGGCCCGGTCCATAATTGCATGGGTGACAGCCTGGGACTACCAGGTGCTGTATACACTAGGACATGCGTGAAGCGATGTCGTGGGGCTCAGAGAACCATGTAAATCAGATGGCTCGTCTGACTGACCTAGAGTTGAACGTAAAAGAACTTCAATGGACGTAGGCGCAGTTTTCATCCGGCAAAATCCCAGAAAATCCACAATGTGGCCCAATACCGCCGTGGCGCGATAGCACAATAGTGAGTACTGCCACATAACATACAGATACAGATTTGACCATTAAATTATTCACAGTTTGAGATTTGCAGTGAATAATTTTGCAACTTCTGACACCATTTAAACATCCTCTACGAAAAATCTTATATTGAATGCTTTCATAATCTCATAACTATTCAATCCTGTTTAGCGCTGCTACCAACGCGAACATTGGAGCATCCTAAATATAATGTGACAACATGGACAGCTTACTGGCACTAAAATTCACAAATCCAATTATAGCATGTGCAGGAGTGAAAGTCAATTGTTGAGAATATTCAAAGCCATTCAACTATTTAAGATGCAATGACTCACTCAATCGGCCGCTGCCATGTAGTCGTCCTTGTATTGTGATCCACATAGTATGTGCGGCCACTAGCATCAACCCGCTCTTCCCATGAATCTGGCATGGTCTGACCATTGGCCCTGGAAAATAGGATGATCTGAACGTCAAATAAAGGTTACCAAAATTTAATTTACTTTGATAGAGCCACTCCATTGAAATAAAGTTCCATTGCATTAAAGTTGTTCTGATTTTAACACTATCAGAAGACATTTTTACTATTTTTTACATATCTGGAATTACCAATATCATTTCCAGTTTTAATCAAGCAAACACTTAGGAAAAATTGGAATTGCTAGTTCTACTGCTCAACAATCAATAAAAATTGAGGTACATTAAATCCTTTTTCATACCGTGGTAAAATGGTAGGCAAAGGATTTAATTTACCTCAAAAATTAACACCTCTAAAATAATTTTTAAATCTTTATAATTATATATACATAATATAGATTTTAAATTAACTTAGAGCTGTTACCTGTTGCTTAAATTTTAAGCTAAAATGAAGGAAAATGATATTTCAAATAATATCAGAGTATACATAAAAAACACATTTTTATGGTAAATTATTGGGGCTAAATTGCATAAAAAATTGATATGGTGACCCAACAGCACAAACTCATGAAAGATCCTTAAAGGAGAACAAGAGAGCACTCGACAATAGCCTGCCGCCATTATTGAACTTAAGTTATTGCGCCCACAGGGTCAAATTATTGATGTAAAATGCGACTAGAGCCTGACGGCACTGAAGTAGAGCTTGTGCCGGGCTTCAGGGTCATTGTTTTAAGGAAAGCTAAGATGCAGCTGTTTCACAATTAGGCAACAAATATATTTGTCTAAATGAGGTGTTGAATCTGAAAGTAGCTATGCTGTATCTCGTGTCTGACTGTCGTCAGCTCAATGTTGTTTTCAATGTTTAGTCGTGGAGGGAGGGTGGGTGTCTGGTGGTCATGCGTTGTACGTGTAATGTGTGAATTCCCGGCGAAACGAGCCATAGCGTGTACAGGGTCAGCCTTGATCTGTCACATCTATTCTTTTCACATCAAGTCAACACAGTTACTGTATTGATAGACTCCACACTGATTTCAGTGCACATAATAAACTCCTGATAAATACGCCCCCAACTGTGTTTATTAGTATATCCAGTTTATTAGGGATAATCGGTTAGGCCTACCCTAACGGAAATAGGCCTGCTTAGGCTACTCCCTGTGTGACCCTGGGCTGGGACTGTGATGCAGTTCATTATTCAAAGCCAATCTATTAAACAGAAACTGTTTATATTAACCTGACAGTTTGAGTGGTATAGGCATATATGTAACTAGGCATACCCCAGTCAATGACAGGTAGGGGAAGGTACTTCATGCTAGTAGCCTAGGCATATTGCATGCCAGTAGGCCTACTGCTATTTGCTCAGATGTTATGGCAGTGTGTAGTGTTCAGAATTGAGACAGATTAACTACTTCACTGCCACAGTTGTTGAGCCAATGTTGATTTAATGATAGGCCAGCATGATAACAACTGGTGTGAGACTGCAGGGCAACATTAAATAGACCTGGGGGGATCTCTTTTGTTTTCTGCGCCTTGGCACTACATGTTGTGTAAACCTACTTTGGTTGTCTTCTTCCCGAAAATTAGACCGTTAGCTCGACCATCTCAGTCCAACAAGGATTTCAATAGGCATATTCTATCAGGCATATGCCCTTGACAATCAGTTTCCATCGTGATTTATGTGTAACGTTGGGCCCTTATTTATTCATGTCAATGACTATTTTTAATTTACTACAGGTACTCTGTTTTAATTATGTTTTACGTGTGAAAGAAACATTTGCATTTTTATTTTTTTAAACTCAATAGGCCTTTCACAACTCACAACTCACTATAGAACTCAAAACTTGATAAGCCTAGATATATTGAGATTGCAAAGTTATCGATATAATTAGAGAGTTAATAACTGGATATTGAGTTTAAAACAATAATAGACTAATTTAAATGTCACTTCTGGGGCTTCACATATGGCTATGAGATTTATTAAGCATAGCAGGATTAGGCTATGCATTGCCTGAGGGGTGTTTTTAAAGTTTTCAGAACGTATTCAGACTGTAGGCACCAGTAGGCCCTGGGCCTAAGTTTTTTACTACACATGAATTATTTTTTGTTTAATGTTAGAGCATCGTCTATGAAGCTCGACCAACATTAATGCCACATCGGGTGAATGTTTGTTTGGCCAATAGGCATATTATATAGGTCTGATACATGTGTATTGGCAGGCCAGCAAAGACAAGACGTCGAATCAAAGTTGGCTTAACGTTGGCCCAACGTCGTAGATAGTGGATAAACGTTGAACCAACATTGATTCAACTGTGTCAGCTGAGTGTTGCTGTGTATGCCTCTGGGACAGATTGACCTAGCAAACACGCATACCGCTGGACAATCACATGGAGCCATTGTTGTTTCAATGCTGGCACACCGTCTACGACGCTGGCCCAACATTTGGTCAGCGTTGCCATATTAGGCCTACTATTAATGCCAGGTGCTGTTCCCAGCAAACACGAGAAGTTGAGGCGAGGTTGTTTTAATGTCAGGCCGATGTCAGAGACGGCGGGCCACCATTTAAACACCATTGGATCATAGTGGGTCATGTGTCGTATACAGTACTGTTGTTGGTATTGCAGTGCTAGCGAAGGCATGTTAAAGTGTATTGCTAAAGTCACGTGTCACACGTGACGTCACCTAACAGAGCCCTGCACTGTATGCCTGTACATGGCTGACACTTTATTAGATATATAGAAATTGATGCGTCATTTATATCAGTGTTCATCGGACAATTCAAGCCCAAATCTCAAAATACGGCTCCGTGGTGCAACGAAAAAAGTTATTCTTAACACACACATGGAGTTAGCTATGTTCTCAATTCGACAAATTTAAAGTTATTGTCGTGAAATTAATCATACAGAAAACCACTCAGACTCGCATCATCAGAAGAGTAGAGCTAAAAAATCGCAAGAAAATGGCCATTTTGATTTTTTTCAGCCGTTATCAAACTTGTCCGAGAACTGGTCATTAGTAGCATGCATAACAAATTTTAGAAGGATACATGAAGAAATTCTCATGTTATCGTGCCCACAAGGTCTAATTATTGACGTAAAATCTCGATAAATAAGCCATTTTATTTTTTTCAGCCATTATTGAACTGTCTGAGAACTGGTGATTAGAAACATGGGTTACACATTTGGGAAAGATACATGAAAAACTTTTCAAGTTATGGTGCCCACAAGCAAATGTTAACGCCGATGCCGCTGCCGCCGAGCTTCAATTGCAATAGCCCACCGTTTTTAATTAAAAGGCATAATGGGTAGCAATTACTGTCATGAAAACCTGTTATCGTTATTTTTAATTCCAAAGGAACTGGGTCTTGACGTTTACACTTGCATTCAAATTCATATTGAAGTGGTGCATTACAAGACAGAGTCTATGTGTACACAAAACAGCAAGTGGGTAGCTACTAGCTAGACACAACAATAGAAAATATTGGGCAGCATGAACTCACACACTAAGAGGCCAGTAAATATTTTCATTGTGTGTGCTGTACTAGTTACTGGCTTATTATGAGGTCTTTTAGCATTTTAGATAACGAACTGTTGTGATGATCTCATCATTTTAAACAGTTGTGTGCATCTGCCAACATACAACTTTCTGTGTAATTGTCACAAACCAGATCTTATGAAATATTATGTTAAGTATATTTATGTATCATTTCGGGCATTCCTGCATTTGAGGAAAATGTGAATATTCTCACGTTGGCCTTTCCCATTGTGTAGTTCTGGTTTGGTGGTTCACATAAAAATGACGTCCCTGGTCATCTGTTCGTTCCTCCCAGCCTTCAGGAAGTGGATCGGCATTGTCTTCTGCTTCTAAATTTGCTGCCGCTGATGTTGGCGATGCCGTCGCCGCTGATGCACCACTGCCTTCTGCATTCACAACCATCTCCCACCCAGACTGCAGAATGCAAAACCCAGATATTAACCATTACAATGCTAAATTATTTTTGTTTAAAGCATGGAGAGTACAGTTTTTTTTAAAATTTGAAATCATCATATTTGAATACCTATGTTATGGATCTACGGCCATTATAAATGGTTTAATTCTTTCTGTGCGGGAACAGAATCTGACGTCTACAGACGTCAGATTCTGATGTATAGAGACGGTTCCCGCACTGAACGGGTTAACTATAATAAATTGACATACTATTACAGCTACAGTAATAGTGGTGGTTGTATTATAACATCATATCAGTTAAAAAAACACATTTAAAAGACCACACAATAAGCTAAAACAAAGAAACACAAAATTTGAGATAAATGCAAATACAAATGCTGGGTAAAGAAATTATTTGCATGCGTTTTTTTCTCTGATGAGCTATGGCCATAGAATCATAGACCTAATCCATGAATTGACATCGCATGAATAAGAAGTATTGTATTACAATGTAGCCTGTTCATTGACAGATCATTGCAAATAATATTTACAGTCCTCAATGGCTAAAAGTTCTAAAAGGTTATTCATGCCTTAGTTAGCACATTTCGTTTTATTTGAGTGTCAATTTTAAGTTGTGTCAACTTCAAGTGGCTGAAAATTACTAATATTTGCTTAATTTGAAAACAAATATTTGCTAATCTTGATGTTTAGACACACATTTCATTCCCAATAACAGTGATATGGTCGACTAATAAAACAGACTAAAAACGACAATAGTGATGACGAGCAGGATAAGGGTTAAAAGCCACCTTATACAATATAAATTTGTACCCACTTGAAAAAACACCTAGTAATATCAGCAAATTCAATGCCTATTTCTACTATCAATTACAGTTTGAAGGACAATTAAAAAACTGAAAACAGCCATAGATGTGATTTTCCGTTCAAGGGTTAACCCTTAAAGCTCTGAATTAATTTGTAAAAAACATCGCAACCAAATGGGTTTTTTTCAATTAGAAATCATCATAAATCTCCGTTAGCTCTTTCTGATTCATTTGAATACCTATGTTAGGGGTCTACGGCCAATAGAAATATTTTCACACTTACAGAGCCAGGATCGACTTTAGACGTCAAAATCCGACATTTAAAGTCGATCCCCGCGCTGTAAGGGTTAATGGTAGTCACTTGGGTATGTTGATAATTACCTCTGTTTCTTCTTGTGGCTCTGTCTCTTCACTGGCGCCTTCCGCTCCATCTTCTGCCACATAGGCTAAGTATAAACGTAAATGTCCACGCACTCGTGATTTGGAGCTAGAAATAGAAAAGATCAAAACTGTAAGAAAAAATCTACATTGTTAATGACATTTAAAAAATTGCCATCCTTCCAAAATATTTTGAATAAGCTGGGTAGGCTGCTTCACACATTAAAAAAAATTAAAGATGGATAACATCAGCTATTTTTCAATACACTTTTTTATCATTTCCAGAACATTGTGATAGTGTGAAATACCCTGAGAACTGACGCATCAAATTGAATACAATCCAACAAATGATGCAGGAAATGTTGCATTCCCAAGCTTTTAGAGCCACCATTTAAAAGAATGAACTTTAAAAGTTCTATGCAAAAACTATGTGTCATAATGTCAAAAAATTTGAAAAAAAATGATTACTTAACTTTTGATTGAGCTACCTAAATCAATTCACAATGGCAGCGACAGAATGACTAACAATAAACATCACAATTTGAAATGCCTTATAAAAATGTGGGTAAGACAAGGAAAAGTTCGTTAAAAGTTAAAAAAATCTTACTTGGCCAAACTGATAAAATCTAATTTTCAACAATACCTTCTTGGACGGAGGATGAAATCCTTCTGTGGGATAATGCGGTCTTCATGCTCCACCGACAAAAGTGCGTGCTCAAGAGGTATTTCAACGAGTCCCAAAAAGTCATCACGAGTCTAAAAAAAATATTATAATATAAGGCACAAATCTTAAAAGGAAAATATAAAAAGAGGTCTTTCAAGTCAAGAAATATAAAAAGAGGTCTTTCAAGTAATGAAAAAATAATGTTAGATGAGTTGCAGAAAAAAAGTCATCTAACCTATATCAATATTTGTATCTGTTAAATTCAGCTCATACCACCAACAGTTTGTAACATGTTCCAATCGCGACAGAATGTTTCCGATATAATGTAACTAGGATGGACATGATGGAGATCATACAAGAATTTCACTGTGATTTCTAATCTTTTTGACCTTGGAATATTTCTTTAAAAATTGGTTTATACACGAATACATAATTATACATGCAGCAAATATGGACAATATCTATCCTTAATCAAGAACAAAGAATGAATGATAGTTTATTTTAAGTGGAAATAAATTGAAAAGCTCACAAAAAGGAACATATGGACACTTACTACTCTGTTTTCATCATAGACTTCAAACAGTATTTTATTGTCCCTGGGATTCACCTGTAATAATCATAAAAAAACATAATACAATGTTTAACCTTAACAGCGCAAAAAACTGATCCTTAATATTTTAACCCCTGTGGTGCTAAGCCTGTACAGTAGAACCTGCCATGAGCAGCCATCGTTAGGGCACGGAAAAAGTAGCCTATTTTTTTAAGACAGGTGCCTGCTCATAGGATGTAAACTGTATATAAAACATTATTTCAGCTGGCCATAAAAATGACTGCTCATAGCAGGTTCTACTGTATGGCTTCAAGGTACCATATTTATTTTAATAAACACCCAAGATAATAATTAGAATACCCGGGGCTGAGATTACAGGGAGATGGGTGCTTATTAGAGTAGTTTTTCAATGATCAAATAGTGTACATGATTGTGGGTTTTATTTTCAAATAAGGTGGTGGGTGTTTATTGGAATATGGGCGTTTATTAGAATAAATATGGTAGTTTAAACAACACAAAAAACAGAGGACTGATATTGCTGCTAGCAATATGGACAGCACGAAGAGTGCAATAAACATAAGGATTGATATTGCCGCTAACAATATGAACAGCATTAACCCTCAAAGCGCTGAATAATTTTTATAAAACATCGCATACAAATGGGGTTTTTGAAATCATCATAAATGTCTTAGTTAACTCTTTCTGATTTATTTGAATACCTATGTTATGGGTCTACGGCCATTAAAAATATTCTTACTCTCACAGTGCCGGGGTTGACTTTAGTCGTCAGAATCTGACGTCTACAGACGTCAGATTCTGACAACTAAAGTCGATCCACGCGCTGGACTTTAGTCATCAGAATCAGATGTCTACAGACGTCAGATTCCGACGACTAAATTCAATCCACATGCTGTAAGGGTTAAGACCACAATAAACAAAGGATTGAAGTTGCCGCTAACAATATGAACAGGATGAAGACAGTAATAAACAAAGGATTGATATTGCCGCTAAAACTATAATGTTCAGCATGAAGATTAGAATAAACAAAGCTTTGATAGTACTGCACTAATAAAATGAACAGCATGAAGACAGCAATAAACAAAGAATTGATATTGCTGCAAAAAATGTAAACAGCATGAAGAGCAGAATAAGCAAAGGATTGATATTGCCACCAGCTATATGAACAGAGATAGATATTGCAGCTAGCAATATTTGCAGGATGACAAATCCACTGAGCTACTTATTGAACTCTTTGTGCTGATCCTATTACTCACATCAACCAAGTTTAATCACTTAATATTACAATTTTTTTAATAAACATAATGAATGAGATCTTAGGCAAATGATTACACCTCATCTCGCTGTTGCATAAAATTATTTATTGAAAAATATACTGTGTCTGATTCTAGCAATACAGTGATGTTATGTCCAAGGGATCCGTGGCAGAATTTGAATTAGGTAGTTCAATAATATTAAGTAACAAGAGACATTTTTTTTAATTGCCTGGTCCACTACATATCAATTATGTATATATGAAAAGGTTGCCATCATATATTTTTTTAGAAGTCTATCAGATAGTGAGAAATATCTACAGAACAGTTACTGTGTCGGCCTACATCAAATTTACATGAAATCCAACAGAAGAAAAGTTTATAAAATATCTCATTCACAAATTTAATAAACAGCCATCTTGGAAAGGTAAAATACACTGTTAAAGGCCAGTACCAAGAAATATAATTATATGGGAAGAATTACTCAGGCACATAGTACTAAAAATATCCTCACCCTGAATATAAACTCTTCATTCCATTTGGGATTCAGCGTCTAATAATAAAGGCAGAACTTGAACAATGTATACATGGTACACCTGCCAATGAATTATTTAGCTGACTGTATTCATAATTACGCATGCATCATGAGTTAGAAAATGGTAGTTATCACCGAATAAATGTAAATACAATTTGAAATGAAAAATCTATTTATACTATTTCGCATTGTTCACTATTTCAGTTGTATCATTCATTTTTCAGAAAAGGAGATGATGCAATAATGTGAAAAAAAAAAGAGGCATGAAGTAAAAATATCATCCCCCGCCATAAATTAGGTCAGAGTTTTTGCGGTCACAAATATTTAGAAAGTCTACTTGTGGTGGCCATTTTAAATTTCAGTAAAATTACCTGCACATTTCCATATGGTGGGTAATGTGATTATAAAATTTGAATTATTTCTGACTACAATATTTGAGTTTTGCGCCCACAAAAAATAATGAAGTTAATCCATGGCAGCCATTATGAATTTCATGAAAATCTTGAAATCACATGCACATCTCCACATCATTGGGAATGTGATTGTAAAATTTTAATAATTTTAATAATTGATCTATAAAAAATCACTTGCACATCCCCATATTGCTAGGAATGTGATGTTAAAATATGAAAAAAAAATTGGCCACTAGTTTTTGATTTTTTGCGCCAACAAAAAAGTGTGATGCGGTATGAAAGTCCTGGCGCGATTAAAATCCCCCTCCCGCAATGGGTGGGGGATAAAAATAGTTATGGTATTTACTATTCAAACCAATGTTATAGAACTTTAAACATAAGATAGAGCCTGTTATAAAAAAGCTTTATATTTGTAACAGCTGTATAAAAAATAAAAGTTATAATAAACACAACATTTTCACATTATTACATGTAGATGAGTGTTATTCATCAAATTACAAAAAAAATACAAATTTATCATTTTCTAACATTTCTGCTTTTTAGAAAAGTGTGTGATGTGATTGATTACATGGAGGTGGGTCACATGTTGTATGGTATTGTTTAATAATAAATTCTAAGCCTTTAAAGTGCTAAATTTATTACAGGGATTTAAATTTTTAACAACATGAAGTCTCATGTTGGCAATAAGATTATACCTGCATCATATACATGAATTGGATCAAAACATATGTCAATCTAATAAATTAACCCTTACGCTGCCGAACTTATTCACATTATGTTTAATTTATTTGAACCTGGAATTGCTAGTGCAATTTCCAGCTCAAAATGAAGAAAAATAATTATATTTATGAAAAAATATACATCTTCAAAATGTAATTATTAGATTAGGCTACCTGAGCAACTACCACAAAAAATTCATCAATTCGAGTTGAGTTACTTATTTGGTCTGAAATTTGCCTAAAACGCATATATACTATTCTGGCAGCATAAAGGTTAAATGCCAATTTCTCCTTCAAATACAGGCTAAAAAGGGCTTTACACAGGCGATAGCACTATAAGTGAAAGTATATCTGGTAGAAGTATGATCTTAGACTTTAAGTGATATATTGTTTGAGTTATAATCAACCTTTTTTCTTGTCTTTGTCTGAGTAACACAAATAATGCCTTCGTCTCGATCACCTCGATAAACCACTAACTTGACATAAGGATCACTAAAGAAAACAAAAATATCTTACATTGAACATACAATTTCCCAATATTATGTTTTTCCAAATACCACACAAATTAGTAAAAAAAGTGGTCAAACTCTAAAACTTGCAAAGAATGCACCCCATGTTGCCTTCACAAAAGCTAGGAAAATAGATGGCATCAGTAGCTGATTTTTAGGAAGCACCGGGTCAATTAAAATAAAGGCCAGTGGAGCTTCAATATAATATACATTTTGAGGCAATATTTTTTTTTCTTTGAGTTTCATATCTAGATGATTACGAGATCTGTAAGAGAAAGCAAACTGTTTACTTAGTAAACAAACTGTTTACTTAGTAAGCAAACTGTTTACTTAGTAAACAACAGACATTGAACCAATGTCGGTTGAAAGTTAAACCATCATCTGAGATTCTGCCCAGACATTGAAATGACATTGGCTTAAGATCCAGTGTTTAGTCTCATAGCTGAGAAAGTACTGAAAATGTACTTGATTCGGAACTGTTTAACCATTTTATGATAATTTTGAAAAGATAACAAATTTTGTTTTTAAAAAATAAGCCCTGGCAAAGATCAAACTGGTCTGAGCTGAAAATTACATGCTAATTTTGTACCTCTATGCCTACAGAGCTTACAAAGATTGATTGAAAGACATGATTTTGTTTATTTTGACAACATGAAAGATAAAGTAGTAACATGAGCGCTGATAAACACAGGAATTTTCTCAGCATGTTTCTCTAGCAGATACAATTCAGGTCATAAAACCTGAAACATTTGTAAATCTAGTCGTTTTATTATTCTCATTCCATTCCCAATAACTATGATTTAACATGTTAATAAAAAGCATAGCATAGATCTAAATTAATATTCCCGATTGATTTTGAAGTCACCTGGCCCCAAATATGTCTTTCTTGGCTAGATTCACTCCAGCAATGACCTTCAGACGTAGAAGTCTTGTAGTTCCCGGTGAGTCCCCCTGAAAAAAAAATCAAACTGTGACTTGAAGTCAACATACATGGTACATCTAGTATCTTTGAATGTCACACTTTTTTCCTCATAAAAACACACTCAAAGGAGTAATTACAGCCAGGGCAGGAGCCTAAAGGAATTTATTGTAAGTGCTGGTGGTAGCATTGCAGCAGATAAATATTATAATATATTATAATTCTGTGCATTTATCTGTTTATAGCAGATATCGCACCTTATTTATTGGTCTCATTTGAGTGACATTGTAATACATTAAAAACAGTGCAGTCCATTGATGAAATGAATGATGTACAGATGATGACTTTGCTAAATATATCTGTTTATTGCAGATATTGTAAATCTGGCACTTATGCCCATAAATATTGGCAAACACACGTTTTAATCCAAATACAGATCATTGGGTCTGAATAATTTGATTTTGAACTAAGTTTTTATGGCCAGATTCCCTGATTCCCCCTTCAACACGATATTCCATTGACAGGTGGTTAACATAAACCACTTCCACTTCTAGCCACATATGGATGATGGGATTTTATGCAGCATGACCAGCATGCTAAATTATTTAAATTGGCAGACTTTACAAGAAAGGAGAAACATTCCGAGGCTGATCATGCTTTACAAAAATTCTAAATGGAGTTGTGCCTATACCATCTTACCCATAACTCAAAATTAAGAATCTCCCATATCAACCGTACCAAACCAACTTACCAAAGGTTGAAAATCGCCAACCAGAATGGTCAGTGACATGGACGCAATGTTCTCTTTTATTTTTAATTTGTGGGATGTTCGAATGCGCATAGCTATAACCTGTATTGTGCCCGAGGGATACCTCAGGGATCCTCCTTAAAAAAGAAGTTGGTTTCTAGGGGTAGTTTTATCAGGGGGAAGTAGGTAAAGGAAGAGTTAAATACAGTTTTTTTCCAAGAACAATAACAACATGGAACAACTTGCCACCTCTAATCCCACAGGCCTTCACAGTTGATGATTTTAAAGCCAGCATCAATACAATACCTACCTATGGCTCAAATAAAATAACAGAATCCATGCCTTTTTAATTCCTGCACGAATCCACATTCAGCCTGTGCTGCACCTTTGTCAAGTCACTCAAGATACACAATTATTTGTTTAAGTTCTTTGTTTAATTTATTTGTACTCTTTTGTTTACACATAATAACCATGATAGCATTTCTGTATTTCTCATTTTATTTACTAAAAAAAAAAAAAAAAAAAGAAAGCTGTGTGAATAACTAACCGATTATACCACTCGCTGAGTGCATTTGAAGTGCTACTCGCCCAGTAAAATTTGAACTCGCCCGAAACAAGGGGCAATAAGCTAATTCTTAAAATCATGCCAGCGTTCAAGAGTCAGTTGGTCTACCAGCCTCCTCCAGCCTGATACTCCACATTGGAGGTGCTGCTGGACTACAAAGTTTTAATTCAACTAAGTCTGAGACGTGTTTAATCATTGGAAAATTGACAAAAAACTAATGACTTGCAAAGAAATGTAACAGGATATATGAACATATACATTATAGTGACATATATTGACATGTATAATCCTTTAGTTGGCAGTTTAATTATAAACATGTCATTAAGTGGTGGGCGGTAATTAAATTATACTGTCTGTGAAGTCCTTTACCAATGTTTACATCTAGTTGCAGGACATAGATATTTGTTTACATGTCCTACACTGCACGTGTATGTAACAACACGCGTACTCGTCAACAAATGCAGGTGTGCACACGCATGGCTGTTACAATTGACCCTATAGGGGGGTGACACAATTGACCAGGTGTCGCATACTTAGAGCTCAGTGCATGCGTACTGTGTCAGCGATGCATACACATGCCGACTCCAGGCAGTCATCGCGCTGATCCGAAAAACTCCAATTGCGATTGCGTGACATGAACTAATAGTAAAACAAATCTAGCGTGACAAATTATTATTTTCACAGCAGACTACATGTTTAAATTACGGGAAAATATGCACTCGCCAAGCTGGGCGAGTTTGTGGCCAGTCAAACTCGCCCGATTTTTTTCCTACTCGCATTGGCGAGCGGGCGAGTGCCAATAATGCACACTGGAAATTTTTTTATATGTGCATGCATGCCTGGCCCCCGTCTTCATCATTGAAGTTTCGAATCAGAATTCGGTATCGGATTTCTCTACACTATCAATAAGCTACATACATACACATATCACACCCCTTGTCTTCGGGCCCGTGGGCTAAGCCACAGCTGGCAGAGGCAGCCGCAGAGGAGTCGCGGTAGGCCTAGCCCAGCCTAGACTACAGTCTGTTTCACCAGATCCTGGGAGTAGCATGAGTAGCCATTTTTCAATTTGCTCAGTCGCTGATTAAAAATTTCGAACAAAATTTGTCTTGGATATTTTTGCATCTTCCCCCAACATCGCTGAAAATATGGTGGAATTTTGTTGTGTAGTTTCCAAGTTAGACCATTAGGCCTGTAATAAAATGTTAGTTCCACGGTAATGGTGAAATGAAAGCCGTAATTTAGAAAATTTATTGGGCCTACATGCCAAATGGTCTAGCTTGATAATACTATACCTTAGGCCACAACTAACCAGTAGCGCATGTTTTTTGTTGATTTCTCCGTCAATTATCAGCTGATTTTCATGAAATTTTGAAATTTTCATGAAATTATATTTCAATAGTCTTAATATCCCTGAAAATTTTGTGAATTTTTTACCTCGTTAGGATATGACTTTAAAATTGTCTGTGCTAAATTTCAAGGAAATTGTTTCATAATTAATGGAGAAATTGACGAAAAGCATGCGCTACAGATTCAGCAAAATAAATGTGGCCCAGCGGTAGGCCTATAGCTAACGTTATAGACTAGGCTAGTTAATACACGACAAAATTCTACCAAATTCTCAGGGATGTTGGGGGGAGATAAAAAAATGATACGAGAAAAATTTTGTTGAAAAATTTTAAACAGCGACCGAGCAAATTTGAACTAGGGCCAAAGGCCTCATGTGGTTGGGGCAGAGGGAGGACACTGAAATACTACAAGTTTTTTAATTATAATATAACTTAAGGGTGTGTCATTCTGATTGATCAGAATGGTATACTCGTTCATAAGGGCATGCCCCTATATATGTGTATTAAATCTGTGAGTCTGATAAAATTGTGATGTTTTGCTGTTGATCGCAACAAACGCCATGCAACGGCGGCAACAGTAACCGAACGAGGGATGGTGTTTGAATTAAGTGTGCTTATTTTATCAATATCAAGACTGATATCAATGGATAATTAAATGATGCTCATGAATCTTCTTGTCACAACTTGACCTTGACTGAGGTTGGAAATTTCCCAATTTTGTAAGCTAGTCATGTCAGACCGGCAACAACTTAAATTTGGTTATTTATCATAGAGCTGAATTAAATCTCCAATTCTAGAGGTGTAGGCCTATTGCATCCGATGTGAATTATCAAACCAGCACAGGTTGACTGTTACACATTTTTCGACGCTGGGCCAACATTGTACAAATGTCATACAAATGTTTTGTGCTTGCTGGGTTGTGACAGGGTTGAAAATTAAAAAACCCAATAGTGGCCATTATGATTTTGAGTATTAGGCCTATCACCCCTTATTATTTATACATGATGTATGCTAGCTTAAGTATTACCACTCAGCCTTAATATACATAATGTAGACAACCCTACTGATCAGCTGATATGAAGATGTAGGCCTGACAGCTTCCCTGAGACAATCATCGTGTTATAACTTAGCCTAGATCAGGTGATAAGGTAGGCCTTTAAATACCGGCACCTGACTTTCTCTTCTGATATCATCCAGCAACCACCACAGTTCTCTCTCTCTACTTCAGGTGACTGTCACTGCAGTGGCGGATCCAAGGGGGGGGGGGGGGTGGGCCTCATTTTCGCGAAGTCTCCTAAATTGGCTATAATTTACCAAAAAATCTTGGGGGCAAGCCCCCAAAACCTCGGGCGCCCCCCTTTCTTCAGATCGTCATTCCTGGATCCGCCACTGCTGTGACACTCACTGATAGCTCAGTGAACCACCATAGGAGACCACCCTGTAGAGACTTGTATCGTTCTCACTCTACCCCTGAATGCGATGAGGCCTTTTCCACCTAATTGAGCACCCCTCTCCACGCGACTCCCAACTGTCGGCCCCTCCCCTAAATTTCAAACTCTGCACAAAATTGTGAAAGTGGTACATGTAGAACAAATATAGCTTTTATTGCAATATATATGTTACCCATACATTTCTAATCCAAGTATGTCATAGCATACATATTTTACCATAAATAGAGACACATATAACGTTCTGAATTATTTTCTTGACTTTATATGAGCACATTTAATCTCGAAATTACGTATTATTTTTCAAAATGAAACCACATATTTTGCGGGCGTTTTCGTTCATAAGTAGATAATTAGGGGGATTATATCGACACAAAATCACAAGAATAAGAGTTTAGCCACTGTTTAAACTGTTTTTGATTTATTAGCTGATGTAATCCCCCCGTTTTAGGGTCTAATTATTCAATTTGTAATCAGAGGTGGCAATATTTGACTGTATAATCCAGTTGTACACACTCTATAATTGTGTGATAGGCTGTACAAATAACATTTCGCAGATGGCAAGGACACTGCCTCAATGCTGGGCCATTATCATCGATGCTGTCACAACGTTGGAACAGCGTTGGCCAAGTTCTCGCATCGCTTCACGTATACTGTCACTTGGCTTGATGTTCCCAGGCCAGACGGTGCCGTCTGATTGCCGGCGCGTTGCGGTTAGCTTTGATGTCTAAGCTTGGGGGGTGTCGCACGAGAGGCACGTGTGTCCTCCTGGAGTGGGGTCCCAAATAGGTAGACACAGGCTCATATCTGGCAGGGTGTAGTGGGAAGTACACCCTGCACGCAGGTTGTAGGAGACCTACTCAGGTAAGGAGAGGTGGATGACCCAGCCCCAGGCCGCAACCACATGGCCACAGTTCAAGCGAAAATCACTGATCAGTGCTGATGCCGCTGTCAACATGCATGGTCAACCTACTCAGCTGCTATTGCAAACACAACACATTGTCCATGTGTTGTATTAACGCTGCGTCTACAACGCTGGCCCAGCATTAATGTGTTGTGTTTTCTCAGTAGGGGACAGCATACATACATGTAAGCTACAGTAGATCAGTTGTGATGCTTGTATATATGCAGCAGACCTGCGAGTGAGAGATGTTGACGTCGAACGTGTACACAGCTAACACGAGGCATTGACCCAATGTTGTTTTAAAGTTGTGCCGACGTTGAAGACGACAGGCTAACATTAGAACAACATTGGGTCAATGATCGTGTTTGCTGGGTATATAGGCCTATACATGATCAGCATGCTGTATGTCATGTACAAGCCCACTGTAGCTGTCGTGCAAAGACAAGCATGAAAAGGCAGCATCTGCTTACTTTAGAAGTAAACAGGTACTGCGTTTTGGCTTTGCAATGCGCGCTATGATTAATTCCAAGCAAACACGAGACATCGACCCAATGTTGGGCCAGCGTCGTACCAGCCTTGTAGACGATGGCCCAACATTGTATTAACATCGGGTCAATGTGATTGTCTCGTGTTCGCTGGCACGGGCATCACGTGGGAGTGTTTGCAAACACATGAGACAGAGAAGGCAAAATTTTCCACAGTTGACGTGTCCGCCTAAGCCAAATAAGGCCACACAACCACTACGTGATCACTATGTGTGTGGAACAGACAATAGGGACCGTCTACCAAATCTCTGAAGGAGATGTGAAAGCAGCTGAAGAAGTTCTATAGGGTACAGGAATATTATATAGGGTCCACGAATCTGAGGATTACTGAATGAAATGCGCCTGTCTACAGGTTTTATGAATGGAGTGACGTCACTTTTTGTCCCAAACTTTTGTCCAGATGAAGATAACAAGGTGAGCGGGGCGAGCCCCGCCCACAAAAAAGGCTAGTCTTCTCACAGTGACACTGACAGTCACAGACTCACAGCCTGACAGGATTTTGCACAAACACAGCCACAGCACAGGACGGGTGACAGGAGTCAGGGCCTGGACCTGGTGAAACAGGGCTGTAGCCTAGAGTAGAGGCTAGCCTAGCCCTGAGCCCTAGGCCCTAGGGCTAGCGCCAAGTGCACCGATCTCTCCTACCAACCTTATCATTATAAATAATTAGGTTGATTGTTAGAGGAGCTATTCGCGCGCGGCTAGCGCAGTCGTGAATCGTCTCGACTCTCGTGAACTGAAACAGTGAAAAGTCAGAAAGCGGGGCCGGGTGAGTCGGGCTGTCGGTACTCGGACCATGTTACTGTTAACAAGCACAAAAAGCATTGTTGTTCACTAAAACATACGGGTAAATCGGGTAAACCATATATTCTTGAATCGCCAATCGATGCCATCTTATTTTGTCATATTTGTTATTCTATTTTAACTTGTTTATTATAGAAATCCACCCTAAAACGGAATTGTTTTGGTTATCGACCCAGATTGACGTAAATGCCCGGATGTGAGACAGGCCCTCTTCAGAAATGTTAAAAAGAGGTAGTATTTGTCGGTGTGGCGCTGTGAAGACATCGGGCTAAAATATTTTACACCAAGATTTGTTACCACATCATAGGCCCTATGGCACATGTAAGTTATTTTATTTTCTTCTCAGCTCACTTGTTAAGATACAATATTGTAAGTACTAGAGTAGCTGATGGTGTTTTTTATGCACTTTTATGTCCACACCTAAACTCAACTTACTGGAGGCCATTGAACATTTTTTGGTTTGTAACGCATGATGTCGAAATATGTAAAATCCCATTATATGGGTAAAACCAAAAATTGGGGTAATTTTACATAAAATTAGTGTCCCCAGGACTTAAAAGGTCCGCATTTTGATTTAAATATAATAATATTAAAAATAAATGGTGCAACTTCACGTTTAGGCATTACTACTTAATAATGTTTAGCTTATTTGTAAAAAAAATATATATATATATGGTTTTATAAGAGCTCTATGTCATGATAACGTGGAAAATGGCATGTCCCCAGAGAAAATTCCACTATTTAAAACTTCACTGTAGGATGCAAAATCACAATATAATTCTAACAATTACATTTCATGGCTAGACATTGTTCACTTTAACTAATCAATGATCAAAATTCGAATTAAAAATGATATCGATATAAATAATTTTGATGAATATACATGTCCCCACATTTGCACTCTACTCCGTTACCATTATTGTAGCATGCCCCATCAAGTGAATAATCATGAACTAAAATTATATCAAGTGTAGTTTGACACACTAAAGGGCCTTATACGAGTTTTTCACCTTGAAAGAATTAATATTGTTGAGTGACAAGTTATTCGAAACAGGTATTATCAAAAAGTTAGAAAATATACTTTTGTTTTTACTACTGCGTTCCTAGCCTTGTGGGTATAAAAACGAGTTGGGTTTTATGATTGTATGCCTACAACAGTTGCTATGGGGACTATTTCAACCCGTATGATATATTTTAGAATTATTGCCCAAATCTTTTCATTAATCCCTAGAATACTTTTAATTCTACTACTCCGTTCCACTCTACTCCGTTACCAAGAAAAGGGAACGGAGTGGTGAATTGTCAAATTTTATGGGTTTTACAGTCATAATGATTGATGATATAGTCTTTTAAAACATGGCTCGTTGTCCCCATATTAATAGAGCACCCATTTGTGATCGATGTTATGATAAGAAAATATACAGTTTATATTTATGTCGAGCCAAACACTTGGTAACGGAGTTGAGTATTTTTTGGCTTGGTAACGGAGTTGAAATAAAGATTTTTGTTCATCCCATCAATTTTTTTAAATTTTCTAGCAGCTTTGATGTACGATTGTTTAGTATTATGCTTCAATAAGGATATCACGTTTAAAAGTGTGATGTCAAGCTAAAAAAAGTAACAGAATTTTTGAAATGGTTTGGATTTGGTAACGGAGTAGTAAGTGGAATGCTGCAACTTTTTCAAAATGACGTTTTTGAAGCAAAAAAAAAAAATTCTAGCGCAGCCAGTGGCTTTTTCATGCTCTATTGGGATCAGTGCACCAAACCTATAAAGTAGTTTTCCTCCTCTTTGATGGTCACCTCACTGCCATTTTTGATGCTACAAAGTTACCCCAATTTTTGGTTTTACCCATATGCTAATATTACATTTCTTCTAATCAAAATAACCGCTACGACTATTTATTAACGGTATGTTGATTGTTCTCTTTTATTTATGTTGTACATTGTAAATATTGTAACCTAATTATATAAAATTACGGCATTTGCATTAAGCTAGCAAATCATCAGGCCTAGACGGAACTAGACACTGGTGTTTTGCCAACATCTGTTGCTTCATACCCATACCGAAGTGGATTTTGTGCAATGCATTATATCAACATCATAGTGTTATATCTGTGGGAACCTGCGTCTCACCGCTCGGGCTGGTTCGGGCGTCCCCGACTTTTGACGAGAGGCGGTGGCCCGCCTAGCCTCACTTTTGAATCGCGCCACATCAGACGATGTGCGTCACTTACTCCCAGGCTGCCTAGTCAAGCAGACGTCTCGGCTAGACTCAAGCGCCAAGCCGTTGGCTAGCTTGTCGCGTTCTGCTTGGAAATGTGTGCACTAACGTTACTACAATGTCTAGACTAAATAAATGAGAATGAACTGGGAAACGATTTAACCAAGTTATTTGTGTTCCGTCGTCCCGACGGGAATGGTGTTGAAGTGAGATGGGACTTGTTCCACTAATCCCCTATTAGTGACTAGCCCTACACTCACATATCCAGACATTATTCCACCATTTATAATATTATATCTTGAAACCGAAGATTATTTTCTCCGCATTAATAAATAGTAACTGGTCAAGCAGGTCATATGGCCACAAGTCACTGTGGATGATCTTTCTTATATCATCTTGCTTTGGAATAGAAATACTGTGTCAGTAAAGGCCTTTATTATTATAGTGATAATCATACGCTATTATAATACCATAATAATGCTATGATATGACATGTAGGCATACAGCATTATATTGTCACTATATAATATTATTAATGCGGTGACAACACTATCCATTTTAGGATAAGGCATGATAGAGTCAATATATGATATTATAATAGGCATACCATGATGATTCTCAATGTTGTATATACATGTACATATCTCTATTTCTATGACAAATAAGTCTGGATTGACTTTCTTTCTGTCAATAAAATATCTGTCTGTCTGTCTGTCTGATAACGCAACAATAAAAAGATAAGATGAGATAAGGTAAATTTGATTTTCAATTGGCATGGTGTAGTTTAACCACAAAAAAAACATTAGTCTAAGGCTATTCAACCGATCTGTAGCCTACTAATATTCAACAATAAATAACAACAACAATACTGTAATATACTTTTGTTTCGCGTGGAATTAATTTTCAGGCATTTTGCGCAAGGACCGTGAGCGCGAAATCATATTCCAAGCGAAATATTGCTCACCACATTAGTGTTTCGTGAATTTTGGGAATGGGTTTTAAGGGTGTGACTGACGCTGTGCAGTCGACCGTGGTTATGTAGTCCATTCTTGCGATGGTCACGCTAACTTGTGAAAGTTTAAGTCCTAGGACTTATATTTAACTTACATTTAAATGACTGAATGACAACGGCGGAATGACAACATATGAAATATATTTTTATTTTGACAAAAAACATAACTTGATACCAATTTTTTTAATTTTATTTCCATTTTATTCTAAACCTGCTTGTACAAAGGCCTTGATGATACGTATGTTTTCTGTTTGATTTATTCGATGACTGCTATTAACCAGCGGGCATGAAAGGGTTTAATAATAGATGTCTTGATGTCAACGTTGATCTTTTCTATGTCAAGTTGAGGGGTGGTGACCCAGCAAACACGAGACGTTGATCCAGTGCTGGCGTGATACTGTGCCAGCGTCGAAGACAGTGGGCCAGCATTTCCCCAACACTGGATCAACGCGTTGTGTTCACCAGGGACAGACTCAATGTTGTTAGGGAGCTGTGGACGCGTTTCTGGGCATGTGTTTTTCTAAGTTTCTGAGTTAAGTGACAGTAGTTACTCCCAAATTTATGCAAATATTACACAAATTTGTGCACAGATATAGCTATTTTAAATTCCCACAATCAAACAGATACGATGAGCTGTTTTAAAAACAAATTAAAGTCTAATATAATATATGTAGTAAATCAGCAGTAGAATAATAGTTAAATGGTGACCTGTTGGATTGATAGGGTTAATGAGCAGCGCGTGTCAAGTGCATTAGCCTCAATGGTCAGTCACCCCCCTCCGGTTTTTTGGTGACCATACATTATGTTTACCAACGACGTTGCGTCATAGTGATTATTAGTCGGGAAGGGTGATGACAGTCGTTACGGCGCGATAAAAATGGCATGTCTCCAGACCAAAAACATCAACTTTAAAAATGTATTTTTACGCAAAATTAAAAGATCAAGAAATGGCCAAAAATCGGGTTTACGCGAAAATTCATAACCGCGAAATTAAAGTATATTTCTAGTCCTCACCTTCAATTCTCCTTATTATTAGGAGGACTGGGCAGATCGATGGGGGATGTGTTTCAACCCCTCGAAATGCTCGGTCCTGAGGGTGTCCAGGCCGAAATAAATATATATATAGATGAATTATATGGTTTTATCACAGAGTTAAGATTGTTTTAATAAAATATCACAGTTACATGATATAAAATTAAATTAGTGATGTCCTGCATCTACATATACATATAATTAAAAGCAAAGATAGATTAAATAATTTTCCTTGAATATTTTAAAACTCCTAGACATAGGTTAAAGTAGCAATTAGGATAAAAATAATAATAATAGAGCTATGTTATTCGATGGCGATAACAATTTTCACATTTGTGTTGGCTTTTGTTTTATGCCTGACCATTTATTTATATGTAGCTTGAAGTTTTGCAGAGATGTAACATTGTGTGTGCATTCGAGTAAAATATTCCAGATCCTATGGGTCATAATATAAGCAAATTAATTTAGACCATACCTTGTTGATTTAAGTAAAGGCAGGTGCAATTTTGAATCTTGTGTTGGTGTTATTAGTTCTTTCAAATAGGTAGGAGCCAGATTGTTTTAAATTTTGTATGTTTTATGTGCTATGTTTCTTTCCCTCTTCAATTTCAAACTTGGCATTTTGGATTTACAAAGAAGATAATCATAATCTGAAGTGTAGTCACCGTGAACAGAATGCAGCCCTCGTCTATCTTAAATGTTTTCCATCTTTTTAGTGTTCCCTACTCCACAAAATTGCCACAAAATGCTACAGAATTGGAAATGGCACAATATGAAACCGAAAAATATTGCCATTCTGTGGTTGACACTATTATTACATTATACTGCTAAGATGAATGTATCTGGCATCATATAATTTTGTAATGTTGTGACAAACTTAATAATTTTAGGATATGGCATGATATTGTCTTGACATTGAAATTTGATAGACTATATTGTAATGCGATACCTTGATGCGATACAATGCAAAATGCCTACACTATAATATATAGCACGTATTTGCCATATATTATTGCATTAAATCACTGATAATGTAATACAATTCCATATTTTTACACTATAAGTCGAATATATAACAATCTACTATGTCTATATCCTTGCATTATATTACTGATATTTTACAATATCCTCACGTATGCAGATATGTTAATTTAATATTATATGCCATGCCGTGCAATTATAGTGTCATTATCTAGATAATAATATATCATATTCAGACATCAAAGTGGTATACATCTTATTATTATAACATATTCTGGTATCATGATTCCATGTCATGACTGTGATACCTTTTGTCGATATTATCGTTGTACACCATTATAATATAAACCGATAGTCTAACATAATAGTATATGCCAACATTGGGTATCATATCCCCATTTCTAGAACTGTCATATACAGACAAAAAATACCATATATTGACAATATATTGTCATGTCTTTACATTATAATGTCATGTTCTGCTGATATCTGAATATATCATTTCATGTATTACAAGATAACATACAACAATGAATTTTGTAAATATTAAAAAGCTGGTAGCATAAAGTTTAAGAGTATAATGTCTTAAAACTTATTATTTCTTAGGAGTTGTTGTACACTGTCAGTCAGGCCATCCTGTACGACATGATATGCCTACGTAAAATTATTCGTAACGTCTCATCTAAAATGTATTTCAAAAAGCATATGCCGTATTCTTCACATATTAGCTTGACCCTAGAAATCAGGTCTTTATGACTGATCATTTCACCAGGAACATTTCGTTTTCAGCTCTAATTAATTGTTATCTATAATGGACTATATTTTGCCAATGTTTTGCGTTTTGAAAATAAGAAACCTCTTACATAATTTATGTCCACCTATGCTTGTTTTTAATAATTCTGTTTGTAATATCTTTATTTTCACCATCGACACTTCATTGAGGTAATCAGAACAAGAGCCATGCAGAAAACTGTTAAAATAGCTGACTCCCATAGATAACATCGCATATCAGCATTTGTTGTTACATTAATAAATCTCGCTTCTTTCGTGGCATAATAAACTCTCTGACAGGCGGCAATTCATTTGCATGTACATTCTGATTGTTTGCCAGAATGATTCCCAGGTATTTAATGCTTTTACAATTACCTAATTTTACACCTTTTAAGTACCGTACGGGAATTGATTTTTTTTTTACCAAATATATAGCGCCCATTATTATACTGTCACACAGTGACATTGTAATGCAGGCATCTGGGGCCGTATGCACCAACCAGAGGTTTGGACAAACCCCAGAGGTATCGCTGGGGTAAATTTGAAAAACGACATACCCCGTATGCACCACGCAGGGGTAAATGTTGCACGGGGGTAAATTTGGCGGAGTGCGGGGTTAAATTTACCCCTACTAGGGAGCAGGGGTAAATCGGCAACCACCGGGGTAAACGTCGCTATCATGATACTAATCGTTATGCAAAACATGTGAATCTTATCGTATAGAGACCTATGACATTTGAATACTTTACAGAATGCTGCCGCATGCACTATGTTTTAAGCATATACTATTATTTTTTACTTGTTTCGTTTTTTAGTTAACATAGCAGCTTTTTAATGATTTTTAAATTATTATTGTAGATTAGATACATTTAAATGCCGACAATATCTCAATAAAAGGACTTTAAAACTAATAAACACAACATAAAGCAAACAAAACATTTTGTAGGAAGTTTTCATTTTTTCATTTTAGATAACGTGCAAATGTTGATGGTCAATCATATTTATACTACTTCAACTAGCAAAACAATGTAGATGAATATGCATGGATATAAACCTATATTCTAAAATCAACGGCAGGTATAGGATAATCATTTTTCGTTAATTTAAAACAGTATTGTTATTAGCAAGTTTACGACAAGTCTTCAAACATTATGTCCGCCGCGTAACTATGAACTATACTGATTTTTAATTAAGAAAACTGCAATGGGATAAACAAATAGTAATACAATATATTTATTGGCACATTTTAATAATGTTTGTTTAAATATGAACTATTGTCAAACAAACAAATACATCAATTAATTGCCTAGTTATTTAAAATGAAGTTAACAAAACACAGTTACAAGTTACCGTAAAAATCACTGAACGATTCAAAACGTGTGCAACGGAGCTACAATACACAGGCCTACGTTTATAATATACAAAATGAAAAATTTAAATTTGATTGATTTTCATGTTTTTTCCCATTGCAATATTTAATTTTTCTGACTTTTCTCGAGAAAAAAACATATTAAAGAGTGGAGTCAACAGTCACGTGTGTTATAAACGTCTTTTTTATGGCTGGAATATTTTTTTCATTTAAAGGCATAACAAAAAACAAATACATACCGCGATCATCTCACCAGTGAAAAAGAATTGCTTTGAATGGATAAATATAACTAATTAAAATGACTGTTAAATAAATAATAAAATCCATAGTTATAGAATAATTATAATTAGGCCCTAATTGTAGTTATCAACATTTACAATGTCATGATAATAGTTATTATGTCATATTGTCTCCACAATGTTTGCACATTGTTGTTATTTGCATTAATTATTAGGGGCCTACATAATTGCTTGATTTTTGAGTTCATGATCAATTTATGGCGTAAATAGGCCTATACAATTAAATATTCTTATGCATCATTAAGATTTTTTTATCAGCTTCAGCCGTGTCTATTTCTATTTTTCTGTTAATCATAATTATGTTAACATTGTGGTATTAGGCATGAATGATGCTGACCATTTACTGTTGTAGTAGTTCTTGTTAGACAGCAAAACATTGGGAAATCCCCATCAAATAGTCAATACAGTGAATAACCACGGGGGTAAATTCTATAACCATGGAGGTCTGTACCCCCGTGTTTTCAGGAGATGGTGCATACGAGGTAAATTCGCAGGAAAACCCCGGAGGTTGAAACCTCTAGGGTTTCATGAAACCTCAGAGGTCAATATCTCTGTGGTATCATTTACCCCCACTGGGGTAAACGTGAATGTCACTGGATGTCATATATATTTACAATTAAGTGCAATATGATAGTACTATTCATATCATGACATCTTCATATTTATAGTTCCCATCCCACCATATGACATAATATTATATTGCATGGTATTGTAGTTGCAATATTTATTGCAATGGCATATTCCAAAACTTGAATAATATATAATACAATTAAGATATTATATCATCTCACTATACTATTTAATAGGTATATTTAATATCATATGGCAAAATTTGCATTGTCTTATCTTCAAATCATTGTACTATGATATAATTTCTTGGCACTAGTATGCCACATGCTGAAATTTTTAGGTTCGTCACAACATTATCTATTCTATAATTTAAGTATAATGCTGTATGTCTACATGTTATATCTTAGCAATAGAGTGCAATATCATGGTATTATTATATCGTATGATTATCACTATAGTATTATATACTGATATGATCTTTCATTCCATCGCATAGATCTTTTATTCTTGCTCATGTACTATTTCAAAGGTAAGATGATATGAGAAAGATCTACCACTTGTGGTCAGATTGACCAGAGACTATTTATTCATTTAGGCATAGACAGTGTCTAGATAATAGTATTCAATGTCAAGGTATAATAATAAATGGTAAAATAATGTCTACATGTAACACTATAATGTTGATATAATGCATGAAACTAGATAAACTTCGGCATGGGTATGAAGCAACAGATCTTGGTAAAACACCTGTAGCTAGGTCTAGTTCCGTCCAGGCCTGATGATTTGCTCGCTCCATGCATATGCCCAACATCGTGTATTAGAACAAAAACAAGTAGACCTACTTGCAGACAAACGAACTTAAATATGTTGTGATTTGTAGCTGTAATAAATGACGAATTTAGTAGTCTACATAATTAAATTTCCATAATTACGATGTGTAAAATGTACAAAACAGAACAATTAACGTAATAAATGGTCGTATCGGTTATTTTTATTATGTTGATATCAGTTTTAGGCCAATATCTTAAAAACCATTGATATTATGGTATACAAATGTAATTACGACCCCTCATAATGTGGTCACTGCTCAAAATTTTAGGGGTCAATTGACCTTCTAGGCCCAACAGTTCAAAATATACATCAACGGCTAGTGGTGATAATTCGCTTAAAGGAGGGATGGGGGTATATGGTGCCACTAGAATATATGCGACACGAAAACATTAAAGTCATCCCCGTTAAATATTTTCTTGTCTGTCCTTCAAAAATAACAATATTAAAACACACCCACTACAAACGCAAATTGTTTAGATCCTTCATAAGCTCCTTTGGGTGGCCATATTGGAAAATGATCTTTTATGACTCTATGCCTCAACAAAAAGACGGGAACAATACACAAGCACATGATCGAGTCATATGTTTGAAAAAGATAAGTTTTAAAACATGCCTCCCCCACCCCCTAGAGTGCCTCCCCCCCCCCCCCCCACAAAGAAAAATATTTTAAACATGAAGAAACTACTGAGATAATAATATAATTATAATAGAGAACATCTCATAACGATGCATGTTTTGTTTCTTTTTGATGAATCCTTCTCATTAGTTATTCAGATCATCAGAAATAGGCCTACATAGAGAACTACCACTTAAACTGTTCTTAAGATATCGTGTTCACAATATTTTGGGGCAATCACTTTGGAAATAACAATGAGGCTCTATGCCAAAAATGTAGAAAGGCACATAGGTCATATATGTGGGAAAATTTTAAAAATAGTTAAATTAGCTGAAATTAGCTAAATTGATTTTTGTATGCCTGAGGCGGCGCCGGAGACAGCGGAAAAAGCTAAAACACCACCCAAACATGGGTTTGGAACCATGTGTGTGATTATGACAAGCGATCACTGAGTAATGAGCGAAAAACAGATTTTCAGCAATGTCCGCCACATTAGGCAAATAAAAATAAATTCACAAGGGTAAAAAAGTGCACCCGGTGGTTTTACAATTTGGACATTTTGATTAT
Source organism: Flabesymbios commensalis (assembly GCA_964017125.1). Lineage (NCBI taxonomy): Eukaryota > Metazoa > Annelida > Polychaeta > Terebellida > Flabelligeridae > Flabesymbios > Flabesymbios commensalis. The sequence continues at coordinate 22,849,927 of OZ024908.1, read as the reverse complement.
AGCTCTGGAGCAAAAAAAAATCGTGTTATATTTTTAAATGTTGTAATGTGTCAACTAAATGATATATTTAACCATTAAAGGCCATTGCGCAACACAAAAATTTAAACAAAATGGAGTTCTAGTTAATGGAAATGTTCACAGCATATAGTCATATTAAAAAGCGAAAATGAAAATACTGATTGTTGTGATGATTTTAGCCTGATTGTTCATATTTTATACCTTGCGGCATAATGCCGGTTTTTATATGGCATGTCACATAATATATTGAAAGTTCATGTTCAATATAAACCTGCAGTGATATAAGAGTGCAATATAAATGTCGGCATTGCTCACAACGTTGGGCCGACTACTTCGAACCTCCACAACCCCCCACTTTTTAATGTGGCTTTGGAAACATCGGGTCAACCACAAGGCCTCGGTTGCACCCGGCGTTGTGCCTCCACAATTTTGTAGCTTTTAACGCGGCTTTTCCAACCACACTATCCCCCTCGTGACCGCTACGTTCGAACTGCGATGTTGTCCGAACCGCTGCCTGTTGTAAGGGAAATATAGTCTATGTACATTTATTAACGATAAAAAAAGACACAGTCGTAAACATTCTAACCTCAGAAATTGTATTATTATAGAGTGACATCTATGTGTTGAGGATGAGTCGTAAACAGCAGAACAGCTAATTTGAATTATATAGGACTAATCTGGTGAGTACCTCTAACATAGCCCAGTTAATAGGATCGATATATTTGAACTGTAATTCATATGTATAAATTATACTAAACAAAATACACATATGGTCTCCTTTATACATAAAATCGTGTGGCACTATAGATAATCTGTTTGCTTGTCCAGTCCACTATGATGAAAGTGATTCGCTTAAGTCAAGGGTAGTCAGCCAAAAACAAACAACGCTCGACATCGTGATTACTCTTTAAACACAATATGTGACCCAGCACATACTCAACGCTAGGTCAGTGTCGCATACATTGGCCAAACGTTGAAATTATACTGATATTAGGCTTTGTTTGCCAGATCTACATAATTATGTACATTAGGCAGTGTTGCTAGTCACAACATTGCAGCTTCATTGACATTTGCATTCTTCCAGTACAGTCATTTTACTGCAGCCAGTTGCTGCATTAAGACAATTGTTTATTGCCGCTATAAAAATGGCTGATTTGTATAAAATGAGCGCGGAATTTCGCAAGAGAATAGAAGTAAGTATAGTATGTAGGCTATAATATACATTCATAATCTATGGTCACGTAGATCTGATATCCGAGACACAGCTAATCAACTGTCACGGCTACAGTGTGATACATATTATGAGCTGGAATAACACTTTGGATCGCAAAAAGATTCAAGTGGCGTGAGTTGTATAACCTATAAATATTATATTATATATTATATTAGCGGCATTGTTCAGATTTGTATTATTATCAGTTTATCAAAGTGATTTCGTTTCAATGGAATTACTGAGATCGGGACATTTATTTTTTAGACTGGCATATCGATATTACAGCTCTAAATATAATTGTTATAGAATGCATATTATAGTCTAAGGTAACGTTAAAAGACACGCACAACTATTTGCTTGTCTTCTGGCGTCGCTGCATGATAACGGAGGGCGGGGGCCCTAGGGTAGGCCTAGTGGTTATCACGGCTGCCTATCACGCTAGAGCTCGGGGTTCGTTTCCCGATCTCGGCGGTTTTAAATAAATAAAAATGTTTCTTTCCCATCCACTCGTAACACTCAGCATTGTGGGGAGCCTCCGTGACCGAGAGGACCTCCCGGTTTTGAATTTTGAATCTGGAGGGCAGTGTCATCTCACTCATCTCACCATCCTCAGGAGGTTCCCCTCGCCCAATTTAGCTTGTATATACACAAAAGTGGCATAAAGCCCGATTCATTTCATTTTATATGATAATGGAGTGGTTTTCGTCAGTCCAATCTCTTAATTGTTTGTCCGTTGTAGCTCGTTGTGCCTCGATCGTTTGTGTGCCTGTGATGCACTTATTTCTTCCTTGGTGATTCTTAGATATATTTTACATATAATCTATATCATGCAAGAATAACGACAAAATTAGTTCAATAGTAGGCCTATTACAACAACCTACACAGGTTGTATGTGTGTTCTCTTTTCAGAGTAATGACGTGTGCACTGTTTTATCTAGTCATCCAGACCAATGACAAATGAGTATCAAAACATTATACTTTGTATCACTTTGAATAACGGCTGCAATTTCAGGTTTTTATGATTATACTACATTTTATTTCAAATTATTCATAGAATATTGCGATATCGTAACGCTCACAATTGTCATAAATTTATACACGCAGAGCTTGTATATTTTGTCAATGTTGTCATGCTCAATAACATTTGAAAAATCTCCACTGACATCACACTTCTTACATGACTGGATTTAGATTATTCATCGCCAAGATATTATCCATACAATTGGTCATAATGGTCTTCTTGCTCCTTACTTCTCATAACAAAAAAAATGATTTAAGTTAATGTAAACTACTGGTGTTTTCTATTTTTTCAATGGAAATATTTTAATGTGACATATAATAAATGTGGTAGGCATATTCGTGATCTCAGCACACCATAGAATTGTCCCATAAATGATCACAATACGTTATTTTTAAAATGTCACTTATTGTTATAGATGTAGGCCACCATATGAGAGATACATATTTTAAAACACAATTTCAGCAGATGTTTGTTACCTTCTTTTCCAAATTACTCTATGAAAGGTATGGAATCGTATTCTTAATTTAATTTTTCACGAAACGTTTTTCTGAATGACTTTCCTTATGCTTCAGAAAATAAAACTATGGTCAGTTTTATTGGTATATACATGTATGTTACAAAAATAAATTTGACGAAGATTAGCATTCTATGATAATGCATATTAGCTGTCAATCGTGTGAACACGTGTGTTTTGGGACTTTTCACAAAGTCACGAATACTTTTCGTTTCGTAATTTGACAGCTGATCTAATGTGTGTAATGTAATATGTGTCATTTTAATGTCTCTGGTGCTTTCACACCCGAGAACGGATAGTAATCACGTCGAACAACTAATGTTAGGCCAGGGTAAAAGATACTGGTCCAATCCTTGGCCAACATCCCATGCTAGTTGGCCTGGTGGCAAAGGACTTTTAGATTATAGGCGTACATAATATTTACAATTTGCGACAATTTAAATGAAGCGATAAGAATTAATTTATATTATGAATAATAATTTGCAAAATTGAGATCTCGAGAATATTACTGAGTGACCCGAGTTATTTAAAAATTGTTCATGCTATGAGGATATAAACTATTTGCAATAGTATATCTGTAATTATAGACACATCCAGCCATTGCATTTCATATTATGTTCAACGCATACAAAAGTATGGAGGATAAATGACATGGTTGTCATCAAGGTATATGTTGATTAATTTCCTATCGTAAAATGTTTCAAGTTATTATAATTACTTGATCCTATGAATATTTTTTTCAATTTTAAGAAGGTCAGTATTTTTTTACTAGCAGGATCAATTGTGAGTTTTACAATAATGTATGCTCGTATTTCATAGTTTTGAGAGATATTAAATAGAAATGCTGAAGATAAAAAACTCTGAGATATCATATCATTATAATATATAGGCGTAATATAATATGTGATGACTATAATCCTGCAGATGACTTTTATTTTATGCATATGTGGGATATACCAGTGTCAGCAAAAGTGTGTAGGCCTATACATGATATAGGTACTCTAAATTTATAGCTAAGTTATTAGTAGCTTTGTTGAAAGTAAAGCTGTATATGAAAATAAACGCCCACTGTTTCATGCTTTCACTTACATGCACAGTCCCGTGGCCTGTATGTCATCATCCTGTTATGTTAATTAAAAACTGATATGCCACGAGGATATCAGCATGACTATAGGCTTATAATTGCGCACAAAATACACATGCCGGTATAATAAATACGTGAATTTTATAATTTCGGACATACAAATCAGACACTGTAAACCACTCCTATGATCAGAATAATTTCATCTAACTAATTCAAATGAAAATATTGACATGGTAATAGCCAAAGGTATAGTCACGTGTCATTATGTATTATGCGTAATTTACCTAAAGATTTTTTTCGAGTGTACTTTCATGGATTGACGGGCCATACCCATCCAGCCCTTACCATGATGATATAGCTTCAGATGTAATAATACATTAAAACAAATATTGGTGATATTTAATTTAATTTAATCGGATATTTGTCATTGAGGTTGTACACATGCAGTGTTGCAAACTGTTCAAAGGCCGCAAGTGTGCAGTGATGTCTATGGTCACACAATAAAGAACCCTTGAAGTCATTCGATTAGAGGGCATCGTACTAGTCCCGGATTCGGGTTATCTTCTGAAGCAATATTGTCAATAAAGTGACATAAAGCAATATTCACTGATTCACCCTAGCAAAGACAAAAGGCTAGCCAGACATTATTGTTGGTCCATCGTCTGCGACACTGGGCCAATATTACCCAACAATGAAATTAGCGAAAAAGATGCAATCAGATAATAGCTATTTTTGTTTCTATTACGTTGTTGTGCAGTTGTTTGATTTATCCGACTTTATGGAATTTTTTGATTTGGTAGACTATTCTTGTAAATTATTCTGTAAGAGGATAAAACTAACTTTGTCAATTGTCGAAACTGTTACGAATGATCTTATGGATATCATACACATTAAGATGTGAACATGTCCATAGACTAGAATTGCAGAAGTCTTTAAATTTTGGTTTGCCGTGGTAACGTAGCAAGTGTGCCGAAATCCCCATTCATATAAGTTATTCCCGTATTTCTTATTTTTAAATTTACACAATTCTAGTCTATAGACGTGTTGACATATTATGGACATTTTTTCTGACGTGTTTTATAGGTTCTACATTTTTATGAAGAATTCAGAATAATGAATTATATTCGTCAGTATTGTTCGATCATTTGCTTCCCTAATGTGCTTGGAATAATAATACATTGATTTATTACAATCTTTATTAATGCAATGGGTCTACGTATTCCTGATTATATTTGATACCGTTGAGAATATGGATTTCATCCTCTATGTCATTTGTTTGGCACACAAATTCAGAAATGAGTATTACATATATGTGGTGAGATCATGGTAGCCTCTACAAAAAGTGTGCAATATTTAGATCAGTCTTTAGATGATAATTATATTGCAGGAAATATTCTTATAAAAGGCAACTCACGATTCAATTTTTCATGCAGACATACAAGATTTTTGAAGATAAATTTAGGAAAACTTTTCGCATCAGCTCTAATTCAATGTCTTTTCGATTATGTTTTGTGGGCTTCAGAAAATTTACTATTAAAAACTACAAATTCTTCGTATATCTTATTTTGGACCTGCATGTCCGAAATAAAAAATCAGGAATTTCGTCTCTATATATCTCGCTTAACTGGTAAATGCGCAGCACAAAAATTAAAAAGTTTTAGTCTATGGCCATGTTTACATCATATGGTCATATAAGTAAGCCAAAATAAAATCACCGATTTTTTCACGGTTTAACCTGATTGAGTTATGGCATAAGTTCGTAATGTATCACCCTGGTCTTTTACTGTAATTTATTACCCTGGTATATTTCTGTCATCGTAATGCGTAATCGTACGTGTTATTTGGTTCACTCATGGCCATTTCTTAACGACTACATGGTTATTACAAGTTGTTATGAGGTTTTTAAAGCTTATTATTGTATTGTATAGGATATTTGAGGTTGGGCCCTATATCCTTTGATTTGAGTTTCAGACGACATAATATGCGCCAGCTTGTGATAGCCCACCCCTCTCATTGTCTGTCAATAATATCAGCGCAAATTTGTTAATAAATCATCGATTTGTTCCATTATTTGGGTAGTATAGAGCCATTTCTTAACGACTACAGGTTATTATGGGTTATTCCGGGTTATTATGGGTTATTACGGGCTATTATGGGGTTTTGTCGTTTGAGAATATGGATTTCATCCTCTATGTCATTTTTTTGGCACACAAATTCAGAAATGAGTATTACATATATGTGGTGAGATCATGGTAGCCTCTAAAAAAAGTGTGCAATATTTGGATCATATTTTGGACCGCTCTTTGACCTGGAGTCGATACTTTGTTCTTTACAATAATCAGACAAATTATTTGGACTACAAATAAATAATTTATTAATTGTTCATCTACTTTCACACCTATTGGCATGATATGAATAGTCAATTTCCGCACCATACTAAACCAAGATAGGATTGCATTAGTATTCAACTCTTTTATTTGCATTTTCGAGCTTTCAGATAATTTCGCAGCGATGGCATTTCATTTGCGACACGTTCCAGTTCTCGTTTCCAAGACGACAGAATAACTTTTTAGGTTGTGTTTTGTACAATTTCTTCAGATAAATAGTTGTTTTATCAAGTACGACGTTATTAAAGAAACTAAATTAAGATGAGTCTATCAACATCTTATCGCTATGAAGCTATGACAGAGAAGAAAAGCCTTAAAAATGCCCTCAAAAGACAACATGAGCGTATTAAGGTAACTTATTATATTATCGACGACGGTCCTGGCCCTGGCCCATGGCCTGTTGTTTTAGACTGCAGTGGTGAACATGGTTTTCTATGATTTCTCAGTCAATTCTCAATCAAATAAAATTTTGCAAACACTATTTTTAAAAAAAATTCCTACACAGTCCTTCAAATGACAAATTTCATGAAATTATAGATCTATTGAGTATTGTATTGACTCTTGAGACAGTGTCAGTGACTGAGACAACGGAGCCTATAGTATAGCCTAGGCTAATTCTGTCCGACGGTGGAAGATGGTCCAAAATGAAAGTTAGCTTTTCGGTATCCAGTCAGTCAATTCTCAAGCGATTTTCATGAAATTTTGTAACCCCTACTTCCTAGTCATTTGGCATTGTCGCCATCGATCCTAAAAATTTAGTAAAAAAATATTGTATACTTCAAAAGTTAGACAATTTGACATGTAGTAAATGTCTATTTATGACGCTCCACTATAACATGTATAAACCCATTTACTTCCGTTCCGGTTTATTCTCAGAATTGTGCTACATGTCAATGGTCTAACTTTTGAAATAGAGCAAAGTGCTCTAAGTTCGTGCACCTAAGCAGTTTATTGAATTTATCAAGACATACACATGTTAAAATGGTTTTGTGGCCGGCTGTGTTGATAAAACATATAAATGTGGAACCAAAAAAACACTAAATTATGAAAAAGTGCTCAGGACGACCAGAGAGGAATCAATTTTTCACGTTTGGAAGCAAGTGCCTAAGTTCGAGTGGGGTGTGCCTAAGTTCAATGAAGGTCCTCCATGAGGACCAGAGCCCTTAGAAAGACGAACAAGTGACCAGGCCATGCTATATTTCCACACTATTCATAGTTTATAGTTAATTTATTCACTTGGATTCACTAATAAGGCACTAAGATTGAAAATTTATTATATTAGCTTTTTACCAACTATAAATTGTATTAATCTGTATGGAAAACCATTTTGAAAACCTTTTCCCTGAATTATATTCACTTCAAAGCTATTAAAACATGGAGATGGACATCAGAAAGTGCTTTCCTGAAAAAGACATAAGATAAACACATTTTGAACAAAAATAAATATAGAGATAATGGCAACTAAATATTTTCCAAATAAAGGTATTTTGAACACAAATCGAACTTAGGCACAGGTGATTAAAATTGTTCCTAAGTTCGAGCACCCCCGCCAGCGCTCAGTGCTTGGATGCTAAGCACTATTGGACGTTTTAGGGCATAGCCTCAAACCATAATGGCCACGAAAAATTATTTGATCGAAGAAAAAAATGACTCTATTTGAAATATGAACTTATTTCTGATGTTATAAATGTTATCGGAAAATTAAAAAGACCCAGAAACACATTTTCAAATTATTATGATGTCAATTAAAATAAAATTTCTCTTTACTTTGCTGATTTTTCAATCCCAAGCAAGTGCTATGTTATCGCCCATTCCCGATTTTTTCGGTACCTATGTTTAATTTCCAGATAAATCCCACAGTGGAAGTTTGCTGGCCTCCAAAATCAAATAATGATCGAACTTAGGATCTAATCGAACTTAGGGCACCTTGCTCTACTCAATGGAATTTCAGGAAATTCGCAGGGTAGTTGCCAAATGACTAGATAATAATGATTACAAAATTTCGTGACAATCCCTTGAGAATTGACTGACTGGATACCGAAAAGCTAACTTTCATTTTGGATCATCCTCCACCGTCGGACAGACTATAGGTGGTATTATGTAAATAGTGTAGATCTACTTATATTAATAATAATATTAATTGATGTAGTCTAAATGTGAAAAAATTGTGAAAAAGTTGGCTCTTGAAAGCTGCTATTGATCTGGATTCAATAGCAGCTGGTGGAAGGTGATTCCAATCAGGTAGAGTTTTGTACAAAAAGGAATTTTGTCCCAGCGTGGTGTTAGCTCTAATGTGTTTAAATGATTTTTTATGTCCACCACAAGTTCTTTCGTCTGCTGGGTTTAAGAGGTCACTGACAGGTACAGCGATTAATCCATTCAAAATTTTGTACAGGCTTGTCAGCCTGAAGTTCTTTCTTCTAGTTTGTAAGTATGTCCAGCCTAGACCTTGGATAAGAGCTGTTACACTTGATTTCGCTGGTAGTTGTGTGTTACGAAACGTGCAGCAGCTCTTCGAATTTTGTTTAATTTATCGACATCACCTTGCCTGTATGGATCCCATACAGGACAAGAGTATTCCAAAAGTGACCGAACCATTGAAAAATGACAATTTCTTTTAAAGGGACCCCTTGGGATGAGACATTCTCAATTTTGTCAATTTTGAAAATTTAGCTTATGTGAAGCTATACAGCCTACTGATCTTAACTAAGAATACAAAAAAGTCAAAAAACTATTTAAAAGCACCGAAAAAGAGTGAAATAGTTAAATTCCCAGGTCATATATTGCCATGTAAACAAAACAAGTCAGCAATATATAGCACTTTAAACCACATATTCCCACGTCTTGGACGGGGAGATCAAAGCAATCGCCCCTAATTGGTGTCTGATTGGTGTCTTGTAGCCAGGACATGAGGTGATACACCTGCAACACTAATTGTCTACCCAACGCTGGGCTGATGGCATCACCATGTGGCCCAATGCTGTAGGAACATTTAACCGTCCTTTAGCAAGTGTTTAGGTGTACAAAAAGTTTGTTTGGGTTTTAGGCGGTTTCATAGAAATGTTGATAAAAAATATTTTTTAAAATCTAAAAATCCTGAAAAAAATATAATCATGATCTTGGGGATACACTACTTCATTACAAAACTAAAAACGAAAATTGATGTTATCCCAAGGGGCTGCTTTAATAAACTGACGATTTAATTTTAAGGGACATCCCTTCAAATTTCTCCTCAAGAAACCCAGTGTGGAATTTGCCTTACTCTTAATTTTGGATATGTGATCCCCCCATTCCAGGTTTTCACTTATGCTGACTTCTAAGTAAGGTGTACTTGATACTTTCTCAATTGTGACCCCCTTGAGCTGAGAGTCTGAAGCTATCTCTTTAGCCCGGGGTCTTTTCACTCGGAGGACAGAAGACTTGGAGGGTTGAATTTCATCCCCCAAGTGTCTGCACATTGCTCCAACTTAGTTAAGTGATCAGCCTTAGTCTAACGAGGGGCCGGTAAAGGAGGCAGTCGTCAGCAAAGAGTCAAACATCAGATGAAACCGAGGATGGGAGGTCATTAATGTAGCATAGAAATAAGATCGGACCAAGTACTGTACCCTGTGGCACACAATCCTACATGAGCAGTGTCAGAAAAGCTACCATCTTATGATCTACTACTAGTTTTTTGCAATCAAGTGGTGAGAAATTTTGAATCCAAAGTAATGTGGGTTGCCTAATTCCGTAGTGATCAAGTTTGTGGAGTAAACGTTGGTGGGGAACTACATCAAAAGCCTTACTAAAGTCTTATACAATTAAATCTGTCTGAATTTTATCCTCATAATTTTGAACCAGGTCTTCGGTGGTCAATATTAATTGACTTTCGCATGAATGCTCTGCACGGAAACCGTGTTGCACAGGTGGTAAAATTTCGTTTTTTGTAAAATGGGTCATTATACTTTTGCAAATAATGTGTTTGAACAATTTGGCACAAACACATGTCAGGGGGATCGGCCTGTAGTTAGAAGCAGTATGCCGATCTCCTTTTTTGAAAATAGGGGCTACATTAGCCTCAACCCATTCATCGGGCAATTTCCCGGTCTAGATAGAGTGCTCGAAAATATCTTTCAAAAAAGGAAATATCTCCTTGGCAGCATTTTTGAGGAGTAAATTTGGAAGCTCATCAGGTCCAGGTGCTTTATCGGCGTTCAACTCACTCAATAATTTAGTTATGCCAGATTCAGTAATTTCAATTTTATCCATCTCAGTTGCTGGTGGTCCTTCTAATTTAGGTATATTAGTGGTCCCTTGATCAGTAAATACTGAGCAAAACTGTTGGTTGACGATTTCAGCCTTGCGTCCGCTGTCTGAATGCAGTTGGCCATCATGCAATAAATCAGAGACACCACACCTATCCTGCAGGGAAAAGTTTGTTACAAAATTATTGATTAGCAATTTTCTTTTCCAAGTGGTAACTTGCTAGACATCCTTATCATTGATGTATCAATATTTTGCTAATGAATTACAAATTTGATTAGCATATGGGCAGAATTGCATAGCATTTTGCTATCCGATGCTCAACAATTTTTTCCTTGTCCTGGCACTGTGATTTAACATAGCGCCAGAAAGGCTTTGAATTTTGAGTTTCTAGAGATGTTAGAAGTTTGTCGTTAATAAAGGACCAACAGGCATGTCTAAGATTGCGCTGCGTGTCCCGTTTCTGTAATTTGTATTTTGCCCAAAGGTCAGGTCGTTTTGAAGTTTTCGCTCTGTTATAAAGTCTGGCCTTTTTCCAAATAGCCTTGCAGAGCGATTTATCAAGCCAGGGCAAGTTCTGGCAGATGTTAATGTTAGATGTTAATTTTGTTGGAACAAATTTATTCAGGCAGTCTATCGAGATAGACCTTAACCAGAAGAAACCTTAACCAGAAAAAAACAGGGCACATCAGAGAGCTCTGGGAGTGTGAGCCTGTGTTTTAAGCTCCATTTATTTTTTGTTCATTGCAATTTTTTTTTTATCTTAGTAGACTCTAGTAGTACTTTTCGCCCCCACCTGTGGAGGGTCTTTAGGGATCTGTCCCATCTGTTGCATACTGTACAGTATTGTACGGAAGAAGTAGTCTACAGTGATTATCCAAGGGAAGCTGCAGCATCCAAGTGTCTGGCCATAATCTTCAGGCGGAATGCCAGCGGCATACCCTGGTTCCTCCTCAACAGCAGTGCCAATGCAACTCCCGCATCAGCCTTAAATAACCGACAATAGAGTGTTTGAACAATCAAAGATCAACACTATACTGTACAACTAAAGATGATTCACTTCGTTCTTACAAGAAGCACCTCAAATTTAACGATGAATTTTACCACCAAACCCATGAGACAGCAATGGGTACTATGATGGCATAAAACTATTACACTAAGCCTATACATGTATTCTCATGGGTAAATTGCAGCATGAGTTACTGGCTACATCTCAACTAATCCCACTGATATTGCTCAGGCATAGAGAAGACATTATAATGATCTGGGCACATGGAGAAGAATCTTTGATACAATTCTTGAAACAAAGTCCTGAACAGTCCCCACCCAGCCACCAGATATACAGATGAATATAGGGCAGGTGATTTAACTAAAAAGTTTGACCAGGTCCGTGTTTGATATCGTTGGAAAGGTTATCTATCCGGGAGTAAGAAAAATGGATGCCGGGGATGTCGCCAGTGGTGGAATAGGTCTTTTAAGGTCACTACCCAAGGTCATTTAAAGAAAAAATGTGATTTAACTAAAAACTTTGACCAACTTTGTGTTTCGTATCATTTGAAAGATTACCTATATGGGGACATGGACAATGTGTGCTTGGGTGCCGGCCGTGGTGGAATAGGTCACCAGAGGTCATTTAAGGTCATTATTCAAGGTCATGTGACGAAAAAAGGGCGATTTAACTAAAAACTTTATCCAGGTTTGTGTTTGGTATGATTGGATGGGTTATATACCTGAAAGTGTGGGCAATGGATGCTGGAGGGTCGGCAGTGGTGAAATAGGTCACCAGAGGTCATTTAAGGTCACTACCTAAGGTCATTTGTGGTGATAAAATAAGGTCATCACTCAATGTTATTTGACGAAAAGGAGTGATTTAACTAAAATTGTTGTATGATATCGTATGTAAGGTTATCTAATTGGGAATATGGTAAATGGGGGTAAGAGTGTCGCCAGGGGTGGAACAGGTCACCAGAGGTCATTTAAGGTCACTATACAAGGTCATTTGAAGATATATGGTGATTTAACTAGACACTTCGACCGGGCTTGTGTTAGGTATCGTTGGGAGAGTTTTTAATCTGAAAGTCTGGAAAATGATCTTTTCCCACGAGCCTAATAAAGTCTTGGGTGCCAGCAATGGTAGAATAGGTCACCAGGTCATTAATTTAAGGCCATTACAACAGGTCATTTGATTAGAAAAGACGTTTCAGGTGAAAGGTTTAACTATGTCTGTACTTGGTATCTTTTGAAATGTTATTTATCTAGGAGTCTGGAAAATGAGTGTCAGGTGAGAGCAGTGATGGAATAGGTCACTAGGGGTAATTTACGGTTATTAATTTGAAGTGATTTGAAGAGATTTGAAGGGATAAAGTTGATTCAAATAAACCAAGTCAGATATCGTTTAAAACATGTATTATGTTGATACATCTTTTGCCAGGATAATAATGTCTTTGAATTATTCAGTTATCATCTTTATCTGATGATTCCAGGTGCATCTGCTCATCTTCAATATTGATATCCTCTTCTAATAACTCACTTCGAACAAGTGATGATGTATGTGGTCCCTCAGGCTCATACCAAAGTTTTGCCATAAAGTTCCCATCCATGACCACCTGGTAAAACACCAGGCAGTCTGGCCATTGTTGAATTTCTCCAAAACAGAGGTACGTAGTTGGAGCGCTTAATCTTCTGCTGCAGTGTGGTTTTGCAGGGTGGCAAACAGCATGGGTCAGCGGATTTTATTTTCTCTCATGGTTTGCCATTTCTCTCATGGTTTGTCATCAGTATGTGGAGCATACATTTTGCAGAAGATTTTGTATTGCGCTGCATTAACATCTTATGAATTGGGCTGACCATACAGAGCACAAACGTAGCACTCCAACGTGGCAGAAAGTTCGGAGGATACAATGTCTGACTGACCTAGTCTAGTAAAGGTGTCAAGGAATTCCTCGTTTTTTATTATGACGTCAAATTGGCAGACTTTCCCTTTCCTCATGTATTATGCAGTATTGTCAGACCCGGTGAATGCATGAAATCCCGGTAATTTGGCACATGCAATTGCTCCTAAGATATTTGCCATGTTTTAGATATTCTTTCTGGTTTTCAAGGAACTGCTGCCAGTGTCCATCCATATCTGAGCATCTAACTGAGAAGCAAAGTAGAGGAGGAGAATGAAAATGTCAGTGTCGCTTGCACGAGCAACAATGTGTGGATTGGATGTGTTCTCAGCAGCATAACCATGATAACGTGCATGCAATATTATCCATAGTCAGCTTCGTTGTGAGAGCAGGACAGTTCATCCACATCTCTGATGATCACTTCATTATTATCTATTTGAACTTTAATGCATGATTGTTTCCAGGCAAAAAATACTGTCTTCTCATTTATAATATCTTTGTAGTGCTGTGACCTAATTTCGTATGCAAGGAAGTCAATTAATGCAGACTTGAACGACGTAGACAAAAGTGCACGATTGAAATCTGTTGGACGGGTTTGATTGCATCCTTGAATGGAGTATGTGGCTTCAGCATTTCCTCTTCTATCACGTACGAAGTTCTTGATGGTTGGGTTTTTAGAGTATATATCACAAATCATGTGAACGGTGGCAGCATGCAAACATGCATGATGATGAACGTTGCGACTTCACCAAATGTTGCTGGTAACTGTGGTGGATTCACAAGAAATATATTAAGTCAATTAAGCACACATTAACATTCCGCTTGTCCAGGTTTCCAAATTTGTGTTTTTTTCAGTTTTCTCATCAGGGACGATTGTCCGTTTGGTTCATAGAACCACCAATATGAACAAGTGATAGAGGAACCATTGACATCACGTGCTCCAACTTTAGATTATGTACCGCTGCCAAATACACAAGACGTCCCCAAAAATCCCTTGTACACAAAACCTCTCTTACTTTCAGATCCTTCTGAGGGATATTCATCTTCTTAGCATATGTTGTGAAATTTTTAATTTTCCTTCTTTTGATTGTTTTTTCAAACCTGGCTGGATTGTCTTTACACCCTTGCCGAAATTGGTCTTCCCATGTACTATTGTGGTACCCTTAGATACAACATTGATAAGATCATCTCTTACATATACGGAATACGGCGTTAGCTCATCGGTGTTGACTCGATCACTGAAGTTAAGCAACGCCGGGCCTGGTCCATAATTGGTTGAGTGACCGCCTGGTTCTACCTGTATACACTAGGACATGCGTGCAGCGATGTCGTGTCGTGTCGTGTGGCTCAGAGAACCATGTAAATTAGATGGCTCGTCTGACTGACTTAGAGTTGGACGTAAAAGAACCTCAATGGACGAAGGCGCAGTTTCCATCCGGCGAGACCCCAGAAAATCCACAATCTGTGAGTAATTGGCACATAAGGCGAATTTACTTGGAAAGAAAAATAGCTTGATGCGCCTCAATGGCAGCTCAGATGTATCTCCCAGGAGACTTGAGTTGGAATTTGAATGATAACAGGCCTTGCTAAGTTACTCTGCTATATAAACTCGGTAAATATGGATTGACTGAAACATAATTACTATGGTTTTCTAATTACCTTTCTGATAGATCACAAATAGTAAACATAAATGGTCAATTATCATCCCCTAAGCTAATAAAAACGAGAGTACCACAAGGATCGGTCCTAGGACCTTTATTATTTCTATTATTTATTAATGACTTTCCTTCATGTCTCTCAAATGCAACATGTAATATATTCGCTGTGTTAATGGTACGACCATTGCCGAAGTTGAGACATTATTACAAACAAGTGTTGATGAATCTGTGAAATGGTTTAGAATAAACAAACTTTCAGTTAATATTGATAAATGTCATGTAATGTTAATATCTGGAAGAAACACTTCTCGGTACTCACTAAATATTGATATTGATGGGGTGAAAATCCCTCATGTACGTAGTGCAAAATATCTCGGGAGTTGTAATTGATAGTCAATTGACATGGACCGACCATATAAAAAAGCTATCCAGCGGATTATTCTCGAGGCTGTATATATTACAAAAACTTAGAAAAAATTTACCCTTCAGCAATTTCAGCTGTATTTACTATACTATATTCCAATCTTGTATAGATTATTGTCTTAGTGTCTGGGGATCGACTTCTGAAAAACATTTAAACCATTTACAAAAGCTGCAGAAACGAGCTGCCCGCATTGTAATCCGAAACTTTAACTGGGATGAATTGAGTATAAACATTATCAGGAACTTGGGATGGCAAACAATTAGAGAACGATATGAATTCCTAACTTGTTTTATCACATGTATATAAAGCACGGAACAACTTGGCACCAAATTATATTTCTGATCTTTTTTCCTCCGTTGGGGAACATCATAGTGTATTAACTAGAAGCTCAATAAATAACAATCTTTATCTACCGTAACCCAATTTAACAATATTCAAATCATCGCTCAGCTATTTCGGAGCGAATCTCTGGAATTCGTTGGCTGTGTACACCAGAGATTTGCCAACATACAATACTTTTAAATCTCGGCTGAAGAAATTACAAAAATCAAAACCACCTGTTCAAAATATGTTGAACAGCTTGCTTTTAAATCGATATTGTATGTATATATATTATCTGCAAGTACACGTACCATACTAAGAAAATTACCGTGACCGCTGTTGAGTTGATGGGGGAAAGCTTTTCGCTATGCTTCCTGGAACTCAACAGTGAGGTTGCCAGGTCGTTCCTATGTATTCATGGACACTTGAAAGTGGGAACCACCTTAATATATTAGTATGGCGCGTGTTTGGCCATGCGACGGCTTCACGAGCTGACGCTGGCCCATGCACTTTGAACTAGGGGTGTTTATTGTATTATAGCGATGTATGTAAAAAAAATATATGTATGTATGTATGTATATATATATAGGGCCTATATGTATATTTTACTTGTTCTCATAAAAGAAAAATGATGTTTTAAAAAAAATATTTTTCACGTTGCCACGCTTTCCAGAGTGTATTTTACCTACTATTCACAACAGTATTATTATATATATATGTAGTTGTTTTTGTCTCTGGTTTTGGCGCGGGCAACATTTCTATATTATGTGTTTTACTTTGAAACATTTTTTATCTGTATTATATATATTTTCATCTGTATTCTATATTATATAATTGAATGATTGTTTTCATATAGCAAAATCACTACAGGGCACATATGAAAAATAGCCTGACTGCTAATAATGTCCAACCTGTATAAATATGTCTCAATAAAATAATAAATAAATAAACTCTCGATGTTCAGCGCTATGAACAGCCTCCGGCTGGATACATGCGCTATATAAGATTCCATTCATTTATTCATTAATTACGTCACTGGATGCTGTTCGCCCCGATGACATACGGTAAAGTGTAGCGTTATTAGTACCTTCAGCATTAAAAGGATTCATTGTAGATCTAAGGGCAGTGGTAACCCTCTTCTACATCAGGATTATTATGAATCATCCTGTAAGGTTTTGATTCTTGTGACGCTTCCTCAAGATTTGGCAAACCAGCCATCTCGAGCAGCTTCCCGACACTTGCCCACGGGTGGAACGTTTAATCGTCCATCATTTGCTAGCCTTTATTGAATCCGTGAAGGCTGCTATGCCAGTGTGTCTGGATGCTGCATCTCTATTCACGGTCTGTTCCAGAGTTAGATCGACTGGGCATCTTGAGAATTTTTTATACTAGTCCATGTTCATCAAGTTAAAATGGTACAGGACCATCCATCGAGCATAATTGGGTCTGTGGATAGCAAAGAAGATTGGGATCATCTGCTTAAGAGCATACACAAACAAGTCCACACCGTTTGTCCTGCATGCCCTGTCAAATAACATGTATATCTGAACCAACGCTATGTAAATCATCCAGAATTGGACAGTGGTACCATGATCTCCTTGTATTGTCTTCTCTTTATACACCTCGTATATTACTAGGTTTTTAATGGTAGTGTCTTCCTCAAGATTGTCAATTGCAGTACAAGTAATTAATGCCAGCCAGAAGGTCTCCCAGATCTCGCTCGCTATAGTTGCTCTGAATACCTTCTTTTAGAACCCCCTAAATCAAACGGAAAGTCCCACCAGAAACTGCTTCACATTTCTTGTTAAATATCTTTTAGCTCTTCAAATGACCTTGGCCAGTGACCTTAAATGGTGACCTTTGTCAACCTATTCTACCACTGGCAACATCCAAGCACCCATTTTTGGATAGATAACCTGTCCAAAAATGCCAATCACAAAGCGGCCAAAGTGTTTAGTTAAATCGCCCTTTTTCATCAAATGACCTTGATTAATAACCTTAAATCACCTCTGGTGACCTATTCCATCACTGGCGACGCCCCAGCGACGATTTTTCATAGTCCCAGATAGGCAACCCTTGAATGATACCAAATACAAACCTAGTCAAAGTTTTTAGTTAAAATACACTTTTTAATGAAATGGACTTGGGTAATGACCTTATTGTATCTCCGCAAATGACCTTGGGTGGTGTCTTAAAATGCCATCTGGTGACCTATTTTACCACTGGTGACACTCCAGCATCTATTTCTCATATTCTAGGGTACATATCCTATCCAATGATACCAAGCACAAACCTGGTTTAAGTTTTTTGTTAAATCGCCCTTTTTCGTCACATGACCTTGAATAATGACCTTAAATGACCTCTGGTGACTTATTCCTTCATTGGCGACACCCCAGCACCCATTTTCCATAGTCACAGATAGGTAACCTTTCCAATGATACGAAACACAAGGTTGGTCAAAGTTTTTAGTTAAATCACACTTTGTCTTCAACTGATCTTGGGTAGTGACTTTAAATGACCTCTGGTGACCTATTCCACCACTGGCGACACCCCAGCATCCATTTTTCATAATCCCGGATAGATAACCTTTCCAACGATACCAAACACGGACCTGGGCAAACTTTTTAGTTAAATCACCCTTATTTCTTGGACTATTGGGCACGGTGGGAATCTGGAGCCAGGGATCTGACACCCAGGTTTCGCTCTGTGGTACCTCACCAGTAATCATTTAAACGTTACCGCGGTACCCATAGATACTGCGGTACCTGTGCGGTAAACATACCATTATGTTGTCCAACAAAGTTTTCATGACAGTACCGCGGTTCTCACACATAGGGAACCGCGGTAGTCATGACGTCATACAATCCGATACATCAAAAGGGTACTTCAGAGCGATATTTATACTCGTTTGTCACAATCTGATGACGCTACGCGCAATTTAGCCGCTATAATGGTCTTATAAAATAAACACCTTGTGACTACACAACTACCCAGTTACAGTCTTCACTTGTTTCACAATTTGTATAAGACCAAGCTAATTTAAATAATCTATTTGGCCTACGTGCCGAATATCCGAGCCCATTCATGAATACATTTCGTATAGCCCTCTTACATAGACAAAGTAAACCGTACACAATAATACAAAATAATGCGATAAAGTCACATAATACAATAATAATGTAATATTAATTTTTAAAATAATATCAAGCAATTTTGACTTGCGATTTGACCGGCTCCGATTATCATCATATTATTGTTTATCTCATATGTTCTTTGTAACACGTTTGTGTTTTAAAAACGCGTGTAGGTTTTTTTGCTAAGCATATTACTAACGATCGATGTATAGATGACAGTCATATGTATGTGATTTGTTCGATTTAATATTGACCTAATGTGACAGCACCAGTTTCACCAATATAGGGATACTGGGATGGTTGCTAGTGTAGCCTAGAGGAGTATCATTATAGGGATCTGTTCCGTCTGTTGCATGCTGTACAGCATGGTACGGACCGGGGGCACGGAAGCACTAGTCTCCAGCGATTACCCAAGGGAATCTGGCTGTTATCTTCGAGCGGATTGCCAGCGGCGTACTCTGGTTCATCCGATCAACAGCGGTGCACGCATCAGTGGTTCACTGGTGTTAACCATGGTAAGGCCTTTAGATACCTGCAATAGAGTGTTTGCCATTCGGTCTCTCACGTGGGATAAATGGGGTTACCCTCAACTATTGTTACTCTGGAGACTATCCGACCCCAGGATATCGGAGCTGTGTTTTGTATCCAGCTAAACCCAAGTCTCTGATCGTCTGGGCATGTTTGGGGGTAAATACCATATACATGCCCAGAACCCACCATCGGGCAAGTGAAGGGAAACACTCTCAATAAGCCACCATGCCCTATATCACCCCACCCTCACGTCATCATATGTCCTACCTATTGGTACTGGTAGTCTATGATCTGTACATCATTCATCTCTCAATGGACTGCGCTGTTTTTATCGTATTACAATGTTACCTGAACAGTTTGGTAAATGTCCATTAGTGCCGAAAAGTGACGTTAACTCTGAGACTAAGAAATTTAAATTTTCATCCACTTGAAGTTGTGTCACGCTACCGCGAACTACAACTTCAAGTGACTGAAAATTTGTGTTATTTGTGAAATTTAGGTTCCAACATATATCAGTGTTTCAAGATTGGAAGCATATTTTTTTTTAACAACTGGTTGTACAAGTGCCAATAAAAACGCAGAATGTCTACTGTAGTCGACATCAGTGTTCGAAGGGTCAAGCAAAATTATACTATTAGGCCTACTACGTACTGTTACTTCTCATCACTACTCTCTCTGTACACAACTCTCAAATCACAGTTTTTAGACAAGGCAATCAAGCGAATCCTGTATTTCAATGCAATAATTTATATTGCACACTGATTTAACTTACACGTCACAAAAAACGATCACCACGAGGCGTTGACCCAATGATGCTGTACTGCTGGGCCAGCCTCACAGACGATGGATTACCATTAAACCAACACTGGGCAGTACTGCTACTTGTGCCAAAAGTGACATTATAATTAGGAATATCTTACTAGTAATAGTACTAGTAGTAGGTAGAATGTTATGTAGAAAAAAATAACTAAACTATACAAACATATATTTTACATTTGATATCAATGAAAATGAATATGTTTTGTTCATGTTTCCAGTTGGACGAGACAATGGCTGCACGAGAACAACAGGCTAAAATGTGAGTGAATAATAACGATGTGTGGGGGAGGTTTGGGAAAGTTTTACATTTTGACACTGTTTTCTTTTTGTCATATCCTACTGTTTGCTTCGCAATGTAGAGAGCGATGTGGATACTATTATTTATGGCTTATGTTACGTAACCAAAATGTAAATTACAAATGTGTCCTCCTGGCTCAACTTTCTCAAGCCTCTCATACATCGGAGAAAATTGAGTAAATAACAGACACTGATCATTTTTTGCAAAATTTCTAAATGTAATTGAACGATTTGATTTGATAAAAAATCTAACATCTCTATGGTCTATAATTTTAGATTTTCCGTGATTAAATAAAATAAACTTTAATTGTCTCATTACCACAGTGAAAATAGAATCAACTTGAAGTCTGAATGGAATGAATCCTTGGAACTGGTTGCCGCGAGGAAGAAAATGCAAAGTAACGCTATCCAACAGAGAGATGACTTGAAACTGGCCAACAAAGCTTGTATCATGGTATGCCAAACCTTACGTCATATCCTACTGGGCACACGACGTTGTTGTTACGTTGAATCAACGTCATTGACGTTGATTCAACGTCGCAACAACGTCGTGTGCCCAGTGGGATCATGTCATTCAGTCAATTCCGCTCCGCAAAATCAAAAGACAATGGCTTTAAGTTTTGTACAGGACGGTTATGTTTGCTCAACCCCTTAAGCCTGAAGGTGGATAACTGGGCGTGCTCAACCCCTTAAGCACCATTTGTTCCATTGATGCACCGGAATGCTCTGGGCCGATATTTGATTATTTTATGAATGCGGTTGATTTTCAACCTGCAGCAATTCACTCCTGAAGGTGAATGAAAACGAGAAGAAAAATGCATGTGGTGCTCAGAGGGTTTATGTTATTTGTGTCTTAGATGGTTATATTGTAATATTTTCGATGACATTTTCAAAGTCATTTTTATTATTTTTTGTTGACTGAGGTGGAGTGTTTTCTGTTTAGAACGTTTACACGCTTAATACGTAAACACGATTTAAATTATCGATCAAAGTTACATGAAGGCTCACCAGGTGTCCCTGATCAGCGTGACCACTGCTCAATGCACACTCTAGGGTCTCACCAGTTTGTTCATGTGACATGATAAAGTGGGTCAAAATGTATATATATATATTTATGTACGATAAATTTGATTGAAAAAAAATACCTGAACAATCGATGGACGTGACAGGTGCGTGTATAAAATTAGGAGAATGTAGTCTGAGCGATTTCATCTGTGGAGCTGCTCCACCCCCAGTAAACACAAAACATTTGTACAATGTTGGACCAGTGTCGAAGACATTGGGCCGGCGCTGTACAAATGTTATACAAATCTTTTGTGTTTACTGGGCACGCCCAGTTATCCACCTTCAGGTCATCTGCCCATCACTCATTCTTAATTTACAGTTTACACTGATTATACAATAATATTACAAAATCACTTAAATGACCACCCCAGTCGAAAAGTGCCGTAAGCACTACTTTCACTTATTTAACATGTTTACCCTTATATAATATGTAAATGTAAAAATCGTCTGGCAATGGTGAGCCTTGGACCTTACGCCCCCCACCCTTGCCCCCTGTACTATTGCGTGTACATTGATCTTCTCGTATACTGTTGTACATTGATGTTGTGATGGTGGTTTTTTTCAGGTCCGAAGAGCTGCCTTGAAAAATTTACTGGAGCGAGAATATCAGCTGTACGAACAGGAGCTACATTCCATGGGAAAAGCGTTCTACATTAAACGCACGTGATTCGTCAATGTAGTTTCCATTAATAATAATTAATTGCTTTATGTAAGATGTTACTAAGATGCCAAAAAACAAACCTTTTACAATCACATTGTGTATTTAATGTAACATGTACCACCTAGGTATTCAAGTGTCGTTTCTGCCTCTCGAGGCAAAAACGACATTTGGGTACCTAGGCGATCATGTGTTAGCCAAACAACTTGTATGTGATATGTGTGTTTACAGCGTACTATGACTTTACTTGTTTAGAAATCTTTCTTTTTAAATGAATGTATAAAAACTGTTATTGCTCAAGCTTTTCCACAATTTAATTTCCAGTTTATTATTGTAATATTGAAATATGTACAGACAGACTTTGACGTTTCAATATATATCTATCAGGGCCAAATATTTTTTCAATGCTTTTTCCGCCTTTACAGACAGAAATCTGCAGCTTTTATGTTTGATTTTACGTAGATGTGCCTTCAAACTGGGCATCCAACGTTGTATCAATGTTAATTCAACGTCATTGACGTTGACAGAATGTTGATGTAACGTCGTGTTCCCGGTTGCGAATTAGCACCCTTTAACTGCAAGATGAGCAATTACAGATGTGTTTACATGTACACCTCATACAGACGCGAACCAAACATATATTATGGTACATGCTTTACATAATTACCATAATATTTATTGATGCAAAGTTATTTTTATGATGTTCATTCTTGTACATTTGAATACATATTATAATATGTTGAACATTCAAGCCAAAATACATGATATTACCTATTGGATATTAGTTTGTTTTATTTTCCACCATCAACAACCTACATGTATTTAACCATATTCCGGCAAAGCTCACCGGAGAATTTCTTCTTTTCCAATTACCATTGTCACATTCAATCACATGACCGAATAAGCTTATCCGCATTAGTCATTTAGTTGTTATTTGAATGACCGTTGAAACATCCAAAGCATATATTCCGTGTTTAGCCAACCTGTGTAGTTTGAAATGTACTACATATATATACCCGGTCAATTTCTGTGAACTGCGTGATAATTCTAATGATCGTTACATAGCAAACCGCATAATGACGCTGTTACTTAATGCCTTATGGTATTCGAACTACTTTTTTTATTTCAATATAAAAAGCAAAAAATATACTACAGTTGATTGTATGTAAAAAAATATTTCAAAAAGGTGTTGTGGTTAAAACACCAGAGAGCCTAATAACTATTTTGATAAAAAAAAAATTGTCTTTAACCCTAAAAATACAAAAAAAAACGTTTACATAGCCTGGAGAGACTATTAGACTACTGCGATTAAACTGTATAAACAAAAAATGTCTCCGCTCAGCGCCGTGTCAATTTTTATTTCAAAATGCTGATATCAGCAATCTGTTTTCAATGGATTATTCCTAAAACATGACCAGATTATGAACAACACAAAGAACTACCACAAACCAACTGACTGTACGGAAGATATTACATTCACGAGCTTTTCGATAGCCATCTTGAAAAACGCACATCATTGGGTTTGATACAAAAATACAGCCTATGGGAAGAATTTCCCAGGTTCATAGGCTAATGTGATTAAGTGTCATTCCCATAAATAAGAGAGTGTAGGCCTAACTTGGATTCCCACATAGATTATATTTGTAATGAAACTATTGAAAAACTCTCTGCCACATAAAGCCAGACCGGTAATTGAATATGGTAATTTTAGTTATGATAACTGTCCTAAATACCTCGGTAATGGACTAGAAAAGCTGCAGATGGAGGCTACTGGTGCCATGCGTAAACAAGCGCTGATGGAATATTAATAAGCGTCTGGAGATGAAATGAATGGGGTTTTAGACTTTTAGGTCACCTTTGTGCACTGGGCCAGGAGAACCTCCTGCGAATGGTGAGATGAAACTGCCCTCCAGACAGAATTCGAGCCCTGATGGTCTGAAGCCGAGCACGCTACCTCTCGGTCACAGAAGTTCCCCACAATATTGAATCATCACGAGTGAGCGGGGAAGAAACATTTTGGGTGGGGTATGAAACCGCGATAAATAGAGGTGGGCTGAAAGCGTATGGAATGTAGACGAAAATGGCATAAGTTAATTATGTTTTATACAATTTAATTACAAACAATCTAGCCCTGTCGTATTTATAACATCAATATGCCCGCCCACAATTGCTAGCACCAGTATATATGTGACCAAAAATACTCCCAAAGCATTAGGGTACCCAGGTGTAGAACATGACTTTTCAAATTTTCAAATTCAAACAGTTTATATGATATATTTAATTGATTGATAACTACATATAAGTCCCGCTTTCCATGTGAACAGAAACGTGCGTGAGTACACGCGCGAGGAAACGCGCACAGACATTAAACTAGTGGGAGCGTTTCCATATAGCGCGTTTCAGCGAGCGTGCTGATGGTTCCAGTGGAATTCCACATGGCATGACGTCATTTCCGCAAGCTTTAAAATGGCAACTGGAAACATGCAAACTCTACTCTGTTATAAGTATAGAATGCAGCGGAATCGCCATCGCATAATGCAGATAGTTAGGGCCAGCCAAGAGAAGAGAGAACATAGATTCTGGGTGCACGAAATTTTGAGGAGGAGAGAAGAAA
The DNA here is from genome assembly GCA_964017125.1 of Flabesymbios commensalis. Classification (NCBI taxonomy): domain Eukaryota; kingdom Metazoa; phylum Annelida; class Polychaeta; order Terebellida; family Flabelligeridae; genus Flabesymbios; species Flabesymbios commensalis. Next base: position 22,825,036 of record OZ024908.1, on the reverse strand, counting down.
AAGGTGCCTATTATCATCTGGAGAGGGAGCTACAGTTCGATGCCGAAAACACCATCAATACTTTCGAATGTTGATTAACCTTTTGACTGCTACTGCTCAAAATGAAATAAAAAGTAAAGATCCGCGGTATAGGCCCTAGGCTGATTCTGTTATACCACGCTATATGACGATCTTGTTATACCGCGGCAGGCTTATTTTTTGACGATCTTGTTATACCGCGTTAGGCCTATAATGATCTTGTTATACCGCAGTATTAATGATTCTGTATTCTGCTAATCCGCGCGATAACGATCCTGTTACACCGCCGTATACATGGTGATCCTGTTATACCACAGTATTTAAGCGGTAGGGCCTATGTGATCAACATGCTACCGCGGAATAGAAATAGGTCAAATTAGTTTTTCTGCAGCGAAATAAAACTATTTTAGTTAATTAAAGTGCCTGACCAATATGCAATCATCGTCCGGTATGTGCTCATTTAAACGAAGGGGACTATTTAGCACCAATAGCCTGATTGAGGAATGACACGTAGATCTTTTGATCATTGTTCCTGTTTTACAACTCACCTGTGCGATGTTATGCTTGTGCAAGACCACAGCAAGGAGGACAATAACAATTTGTTGCGTGTAGGCCTATCTAACACATTTACTAAGTAGGGGACTACACATTTTGTCTCTTTAATCACCGCTGGCACATTCCAGCAAACACGACACGTTGAAAAAATGCTGTTTTAATGTTGGCACAGAATGAAGTATGGGGGAGGGGGTGTTATATAACCTTGTTTTCACCGAGTGCGTTTCACAGATAGGCCTACTTCCAATGGGCACTCTCACGATGTTGATCCAGCATTGAAGCAGTGTTGAACTAAACTTGCACAAGCACACAAAAATGCATACATCTATTGTGATCTAATGAATCATACAATCTGGGAAGCGAGAAAATTCTAGCAAATCTCGTCCGTGAATATACGACTCAAAGCCCACCCTCTCACTATATCTGTCAATCAGCTTAAAGAATACACATTTTTTTTCACGAAATAGAGGAGCGTATTTGCTATTAAAACGTCTATACTACTACTCTAATCACGCCCATAGCGTGCACAGGGTCGGTGTAGATCCTTTCCAAGTGACATTCCGTTCTAACGTCGCACTTCAATCTGTTCACTACACATGGAGTGGTTTCATGGAGCACAATACACGGAAAATACCCCCACTGCGACGTCACACTGGCTGGATGACTCTTCGATCGCGCGCGAGTGGCAAGACGCGCGCGTTTCAATCGATCCTGGATCGACTTTTTTTCCCGCGCGCGTTTAGCACGCGCGCTGAAACGCGTTCATGCAAATGGTACACATTGTTTGTATTAAAGTGACTTTTCAGTAGGCAGACACGCGCGCGTTTCTGCTCACATGGAAAGCGGGCCTAAGATAGCTTTGATATTGGGATACATTTGTATAAGGTCAGTGTCGACTCCATGTTGCTGGAATTAAATATTAGTATCTGTTTGGGTTCGTTTGAAAGCTCATGTTCCAGGTATAAAAGTATGTGTAGGATAGGCCTACAATAGTGTCAATAGTGCTAAAAACAACAAACAAAACATAATTATGTATGTGTATAAATTTATTCAGTGTTGATTATTAGGGTCATACTTTCACCATACGGTTGCACAAACAATATATAATTGATTAGAGCAATAAATATTCGCTAATATTCTGGGTTTTTTAATCATCACTGAACACTATATAATTCAATATATTCATTTTCTTTTTTTACAAATCGTATATCGCAACATTGCATTATATGTACAGATAGATCACCTTTATGAGATACACTCTCACAAATAAGTAGACAGCTGAAGGCGACATGATATCATTCATACACGTGTACAAAAATTATATACATTCAATCATTTACATTACTACATACGCTCAATTCCGTGTGATGTAACAAAAACATGGGTAGATTTCTATAAAACACCTAAATACAACTTTAATAAAAACCTATCCCTTGTGGTGTTGAGACCGTTAATTAAAACCCTTTAAGCCCTCACGATGCGTTAAAGCATCAATTTTCATTCCAGAAAACAGACTTGGTTTTCCTACAGCCAAGGGTTTTAGGAGGAAAATTCATATGAAACTGCTATAGGGGCCTTGCAAATTAAAACAAATTCCAGACATCCAATACGAGAAATTTTCACGCGCCTGAAGTTGTGGGTCGCGGCAGCGAGACACAACTTCAAGTGCGTGAAAATTTGATTTTTTAATGTACCGTTTTAAGGATTAACCCTTTAACCGCCAAATTATTCAACTTGAATTTTCACCACTTGAAGATGTGTCTCGCTGACACGATCGACAACTTCAAGTGAGTGAAAATTATTCAGATTTGACAAAATGGAGGTCAACTCTTTTTAAGTCTTGCTGGTTGATGTCACATTTATCTCTAAAATGTGGTACTTAATTTGCTAATAAAAATGAAAACCCGAATATATGTGACACCGGAGGTTAAAGGGTTGAGAGGTGTTTATTTGTCATTTGAAGCTGGCAAATGACTGAAAAATAGCAGTGAACACTTCAGCAGCACAAGGGTTAAGTCAGAAATTACTGCATCAACGTATTTTGAGAATTTACGTTTGCATCAATGTGAATTTCCTTGCCCGAAACTGACCGCTGTGTTCTATTTTTTATCCGATAGATTATCAGTCAATTTAATCTTGCAATGGATAGGCAAAATTATCCAACATGTTAATGTCATTTTTGTAACATTCTGTTTGTTTCTGTCCAGAGACTGTTGGTAATTTATTACTATCCCAGAATACACGAGGCGTTGTCCGAATGTTGACTTTTTGTTGAGAAAGTGTCGCAGACGCTGACCCAACATTAAAACAACATCGGTTCAATGTTTCGCGTATGAACAAAGTAATCTTGGTTATCGAGCATAATTAAAATCACAGATTCTGAATTTATTTCTTATAGTCCAGAAAGAGATGATTTTTGGATAGTTATCATTAATTCATTTTGCCTCATCGTAGAATTTTCTGTAACTTGTTAATTTTTTCCCCATGATGAGGGGAAGTGACGAGTGAGTCTAGTTACGTATTCACACAGGACCAGCCTGTGGCCTTTTAAAATATTCGCCATAAAATTAGTACGTTGCTTCAACCGTGATCAAAGTTGGGTCAGCATGTCCAACGTTTAAGCAACACTGGGTATTACCATCTCATGCTACCTGGATATTGACGATCTCTAAAAGGTACAACAACAAAAAACAATAGAACAACAAACTTTGTAACGAGATAAACGCCGCCGCGTTGAAATTAAAGAGTCATGAGTGTCACTTTGGCAAGGGATCCCTGTTACTCTTTGATACCAATGTGACGATGTATGTAAGGTATACAGGCTTACAAAATAAACAATATTCACATTCGACCTGCAGTATGGTAAATTTAGTAGTACCACGGGTTAATATATGTATTCACCTAAAGATCAGGGGGTCTTGTATACCTTTCAGGTATCACCCTTTTATCCTTAGATGACGATAACATTTATTTCAATATGATGCCCGGAACATATAGGCAGTTGTGTTTCAATGTTGGACCAACATCTGAGAAGTTGGCCCAACATCAAAGCACAACTGTGGACGCAGCACGGTAATAATTTATCTGATGTAGAATTATGTACATCTCACAATGACGTCAGTATTTTGAGTACACTCTTAATACGGTTATAAATCATGTTTTGCATTCCAAAGTAGATTCAATTTTCCATCCACATAAAATTGCGTCACAACTACTAGTGGATAAAAGTTATTCGGATATATATGTAAACTAAAAATTTGACAATTTGTTTTCGTTTTTGCACATGGTTTGTATTCATGGTTTGTATTGTATAAATACAATACAATTGTGAGTATTAGCCTATTGAAAAAAAGTATTAGTGTGTAAGGTAAAGCTTCGAGCAATGATGCGTGTGAAGTAGACCTACTCTTGGGTACCTAATAAAATTAAGTATTAAAAAATAAATATTCTAGTGATGCACTGGCATTTCCGTTAAAACTGGTTATACTATAAGCCAGTATATAGAACCTACATGTTATATTTAGGCATATAAGCCTGATATTCAGGTCACCCAAGTACAATGGTGTTTCTTTTTGTTTTGAAATACATTATGTGTTTTTTCCCGTCACAATTTCTTCTCTGCCTACTCGTAAAGATTCAATATTGTGGGGAGCCTCCGTGACCGAGAGTTAGCTGCTCGGCCTCGAACCGCCAGGGCTCGTATTCTGTGTCTGAAGGGCAGTGTCATCTCATTCATCTCACTATCCTCAGGAGGTTATCTTGGCCTAGTTTGACCTACATGTGCACAAAGGTGGCCTAAAAGCTCACAAATTTAACACAATAAGCAACTGTAGAGACCACCGATTTGCAGCTGGCTTACGAAGCCAAATTTCATTTATTATTCAAGATTTTTGCTCCTAACCAGCATGTTAGTAATATTTACATAATTATAAAAATAGATATCTGTTCAATTTGCTAATAATTGAGATCGTCCTACGATATATATTTTCATGCCGTGTGGAATAATAGTGCAGGCTACTTGTTTCACTGATTTAGAATGATTGCCACATAATCATTGAAATTAATGTGTCTGAAAGTGCGACACTGCTTGCACACAATTAAAATCTGAAATTGCCATAATATAAATTATTACAAGGCAAAATTATATATATATTCAGTAAAACATAACCCCAATAAAATATAGAACATGCGTTTAAGAAACTCATTTCCTTGTTTAAAAAAAGTAATGACAACGAACAGTAGAGAACTTTACGTGGTTGTAGTCTTGTAGAACACGTGTAGGTAAAGGATTACAAGTGTGAGAGTCACCTAGTGAGTATTCCGGATAACTCCAGATAACTCCCAGATACCCAGCAACACGAGGACTTGACTCAATGCTGTTTCAATGTTGGTCCAGCGCCGTAGGCGGTGGGCCAATATTGAAACAACATTGGGTCAAGTCCCCGTGTTTGCTGGATAATAGCCACCTCGTGAGTAATGAGAAATAGTTTTTAACAGATGAAGATCATGGATTTTACAAATAAATATTACTTATGTTTCCATACAATCAACACTGAGTTACATATTTTTTGTCTCGCGGTTATTAACAGAGTAAACCTGTAAATGAAAACATCAGATAAAGAATTGAATGATCGAGGTTGGATAAACATCCCTGACGTTTGACCAACATTAAGCCAACGTTCTTCTAATGCTTTGTTTACGGGCGCACTATCACAATATATATATTGGTCCCAAATAAAGAAGGGTAGCAACACTCAATACGAAAAAACCCGACATAATTCCTCTTGTATGTTTGCTCCCACAAAAGCTAGACAATAATATATTCACCTTAGTATTAAATGGTATCTCTAGACTAGTAGGCACTCTCTGCCACTAAGTGGAGGAATGCCCATTTAATACAGAGAAGACGATAATTAACGATGTTGCTTTTGTTAAGTAAATCAGCATAAGTATTTTTTTCCAAAGTGTCTGTTTTGTAGGTCGTAAACATTTGGGCACGTCCAGAGATGCATGCCTAGTTAAATTCCTCTTAATAAGTCATATCAACAGGGGGCTATATCTGCGTCGACTGCAGTAGATCGCGTGGGCCCTAATTATAAAAAATACCATCAGAAGATGTAAATAAACACCTGCAATGTTTTTTGTTTTGGCTGCCGGTTGAAAGTAATGCACCCCTTTTTGTTGTGTAAAATCATAGAGCAGGCCATTGGAGTAGGCCTACAATAACCTATGCAATAAGCAGTGTGTCGCCTGCGAAAAAAATAAAGAGCCACCTTTGAAAGCATACTTTGGTGATGCTTTTAAAGGTGCAGTGTATTACACTATGTTTTCAAAGGATATAGGAGTATGACCATAGTTATGTATAATATTAGTTCATGTATTTATCAGCAAATAATCTGAATAATGACATTCCCTTATGACAGAATGTCATTATTTAGGTTACTTCTCGGCTATATAAAAGACGAAGGATTATCGCAATGACAATTATTGTGTATATAATTCCTCTATTTATCACTAAATAACCTGGAATAATGGCAATCGATTCACGCTCGCGAGAAGCGAATGACATTATTCCGGTTATTTCTCGGTTATAACGATACACTATGATTTCTGAAGTGCATTATGATACACTGTGAAGGCAGTGGTGCGGCAGGGATAATACAAATAACCTTAAGCAGCCATGTCCACGGTGTGAACGAGTGCCGTGCGCGCGAAAGCTTTACCTCAAAGTCTTTGCACTCGAGGTTTCACAGCACACATCCACGCACAAATCGCGCTCCCCATGTGTGTTATAAATAAGATCATTGTTTCCGTTCGCTCCTTCTGGAGAAGACACCCCCCGCGTGAGGAACGTCGCCGTTATGGCGGATAAACCAGTGTTTGGGACAGTTCTATCTGTCGTGATAAATCCACTTCTGTCGTCTACGCCTCTGAGTAAAATATCTCCTTGTTTTTTCTGTCGTGTCAGCACCTATTGTTTTTCCCACGGCGGTTTCAAGTGATTTTACAAAGAGCTTTACATAAAAAAGTCTTTGATTTTACTGATTTCCGAATCCCAACTTCCGTCTGAATCACTCTCATCAGCAGTTTACCATCTTGTCAAGCCAAGGCCACACCCACGGGAAGCGCAGCCTGATCGTGTCGCACACAACTTGATGGTCATGCCAATGCCACACCCACGGGAAGCTCAGCCTTAGCGTGCCGCACACAACTTGATGGTTGAAGATGAAGTATACAGAAGGGGGAATAATTGTGAGGAAAAATCCCGCGCTTGCACGCTCGAATCCAGTGTCATCTCAGCAGTTGGGTTTCTCACAAGTTGCAGTAAAACAAGAGAATTACACCCCGATAAATAGTACTGTGACCTGCTCCACGGTGCTGTTAATGATCACAACCCGGTCGATATCGTCCTCTAAGGCTTAACCTTTACAGTGCGGGGGTCGACATTAGTCGACACAATCTGACGTCTGTAGACGTCAGATTGTGTCGACTAAAGTCAATACCCGCACTGTAAGGGTAGAAATAGGGTATAATAGTAGACCAATAACATAGGTATTCAAAAGAATCAGAAAGAGCTTACTAAGACATTTATGATGATTTCAAACCAAAAAAACGAACTTACAAGTGGCAGATACCACCCTTTAATCTCCAATGTCGCATTCATGCCACTTGCCGTACTTTGAATACAATTCGTTTCATGGTGAGCCCTAATCCACCATGATAAACACATTGTGGGCTTTCAATTGATAGATTACACTTTGATAATTATATTGTATTAAATCAACGCATTTTTATTCACCTTGAGATGAGAACTGCTGCAGCATTTCACATCTCAAGATGAATAAAACGAGAGAGATTACCTGGGTGTTAAAGGGTCAATATCTATAGATGACGATATCGTGTGTGATGGATAATAATTAGCAGTTACACTTTTTAATTCTGCTTTAACTTCGCACACATGGAGTCCATGGGTTTGACCATTCATTTTACCAATCCCCTCATAAGCCACAGTCCAAGTGTTAAAACCTCAGCCTAAATGGGAGCATTTTCTGGAAAAAACACCAGCAAACTGTAACCTTGGTGACACTGTTGCCATGAAAACGTCTACTCGTCCGGCCCGCGCGACGAGTACGTATCTAGGTACTCTTCTTCACACTGCTCAGCCTCTGGTACGCAGTTGCTAGACACACAATTATTCTGAAAAAATAAAGTCACGTATATAAAATCAGAAATGCATTGTATTATGCATTTCTAATTAGATGTATACGAAAAAAATCTCCGATTTCAACATTTTTTATTGAGTGACATCTGATTCGTGTATGTTCATACAAATAATATATTTAGTATTTAACATTTATCCTGCTAAGTTAATTTATTTAAATATTCACCAACTTCAAGTGGGTGAAAATTACTGATAATTGTTTAATTAGAGCCCAAACATTTGTAATTTTTGATGTTTAAACACACATTTCTTCCCCAATACCAGTGATTTAATCGACTAATAACGGATTTAATTAACAGCGGATTAAAAACGACTTTTGTCGTGATTACAAGGCAAAGGTCTAACATGTTGGCACTGGCCCATGTCATATATGACAAATTTTAATTCAGTATAAAATGCCTCCGCTCATCAAAATAATGATTCTCTGCGATTTGTATATTATATAATACACTTGGGTATTTCACAAAATCAGGTAATTTTCATTCGCCTCGAGGTGGGATATACGTCAGCAACTCCCACGTCAAGGTGAATTAAAACGAGCCCTTTCAAGCCTGAATTTACCATTGTCATCTTCATCCACTACAAGCCGCGAATTGCTGTCGCAATTCTCCACTTGTAGTGGATGAAGATGATTTGATGCGGTTTAAAAATTAAAAAAATAGCACGTATTGGTAAACCAGTTTCATGGACATTTTCGTTCTAAAACCCTTGGTTGTAGGAAAATTAAGTCTGTTTTCAGGTATGTAAAATGATGCTTTAATGCATCGTGAGGGCTTAAAGGGTTAAGATAGGTAAAAACGACTGGTAGCCATTAAAGCGCTAAAGACGACTATACCAAACACATACGAGACGTTGGCCATGTGTTGATTTAATGTTGGGCCGATGTCGTAGACGGTGGCAAAACATTAGATCAACATACGGCCTAACGTCTCGTGTTTGCTGGAATAGTCACTGTTATTGTCAAATCACTGTTATTGGGAATAAAATGCGCGTTTAAACATCACGATTCTCAAATGTTTGGTCTTACAATAAATCAAATATGGATAATTTTCAGCCACTTGAAGTTGTGGGTCGCGGTAGCGACTCACAACTTCAAGTGGCTGAAAATTTAAATGATTTGATTGAGCGCATTAACGTTTCAATAGTTACTTTGCAATTACGTTTGTTTCTTTTCGAGCAAAAATGTTAAGTTTACGTTACATCTCACCTTCATGCACTTCCAGTGGTTGAAATTGTTAGTATATTCCTCGTAGGCCTCACACCACGAGTGAAACTCCTTCCTCCAAACACAATCCTCGTTTTCACAATCTGACAGAAATAAAATAAATCACTTTTAACATAACCATTAGGGCCTAAGTCACGTCTATGGCCGTTTTTCAGGCTATTTATTCGTCTTTAAAACAATTAAATTCGTTTGAGAAATGAATATTGGAATTGCTAGATTTACATATGTTTTACTTCAAATCGTATATATTGTGCAAGTAGATTCCCCCACTCCATTTAAATGAAGATTAGAAACGAAATGGCTGCTAATTTATGATTGATTTTCGTCAATTTTACAATCGTGAACCCCAAAGTACGGCTACAATTTATTTAATTGTATTTCGACCTTTTACTTTACTTCATTAGCATTTGCTACGAAGGTGCGGGAACACTTTAAGCGGGAAAAATATCAGCTGAACCTTCAAAAATCCTTCACAAATAAATAAAAAAGCCACATGCTCTTGTAACACAATGATTAGAATCATACTAACCCGTCACTGTGACCGTGTGCTGGTCTAATGTCATATCCTCGTATATGCACCTGTATTTGCCAGCATTTGCCGATGTCACGTTTAGTAGCACCAGTGACGCGTCAACGCTGACAATGACACTCTTCCCAGATTTGATGTCGTTATACGATCCGCTTCCATCCTGCCTGAATTGCCACACAACGGGGGAATCCGCGTGACGCTCTACACACTTACTGATGACGGGGAGCACCAGCGTGTCTCCTTGAAGACGCACCCTATGCTCTTTCTCAGCTAAAATATATATCACATCCATTATTAATCCGCTAAATTAAATAAATTAATTTTTCAACCGCGACCCACAACTCCAAGGGGTTGGAAATTACTCATATTTGTTTATTTTGAGACCAAAGATTTGCAAATATCGATGTTTAAACACACATTTAATTCTCAATAACCGATTTACCCTGATAATAAAATAGACTAAAAACAACTATAGTCGTGCTTGGTGATTAAAGGGTTACATTTAAATAAAATGGAACATATGTGGATTTAAAGCTATGTGTGTATTTTAACGGTTTGCTCATTTTTTTTGTAAGGTTAAGTCATAGCGTGTCCCCACTTTGCGTGGTAGCAAAGTCATTACTATCAATATAAATATATATTTACACCCTTTCATTGGAGTCCTACTGGTCAAATGTAAGTGGCGGATACCCGTGGTTTAAAAGCTACAGTAGAGTCTAGTAGAGTGTGCTACGTGTTGCAATGGTCCAATGTGAGGATCTTCTTGTAAAAATTGAGCCCAAGTAGTGTTTACACTGAGTTGTTTTAATGTTGGGCCATTAACCCTTTAAGCCCTCACGATACATTAAGGTATCATTTTACATCCCTGAAAACAGACCTAATTTTTGTACAATTAAGGGTTTTAGAACAAAAATTTCCATGAAACTGGTTTACAATGCATGGTAATTTTCTTTAATTTTTAAACCACATCAAGTCATCTACATCCGCTACAAGTCGAGAATTGCGACAGCAATTCGCGGCTTGTAGTGGATGAAGATGACTATGGTAAATTCAGGCTTGAAAGGGTTAAAACAACGCCGGGCGTCAATTGAAGGTGAAGTGGGACATATTATTATGCCACTAGTGATATATTTATTGTCTTTCTAGCCCCATATATATACGGTTTCTACCATGTTTTTATTCAATAGAAATATCACTATACCCGCCGTCAGATTACCTTGTATCGCATCTATTTCGCCGATTTATCAGTCAATTCTTCACCGATTTTGATGAAATTTTGCACTATTTTCGAGTCACGCGACGACTGCCATGAAAATTTCATCAAAAAATAATTACGACGTCCCTCTTTAAACCCATTAAACTGTTTAAATTAAAATCATTTTTTAGCCTTAAATTGCCTTACATATCAAATGGTCTAACTTTTTTTGCTGTACAATATTTTCCGATGAAAATTTCACGTATCAAATTTAAACTGAACCTTCTGACATATAAAGCACTATTCATGGGTATTCCCTCATATCTCAGTGATTTATTACATTTCGAGAAACACCAGCAAACACTGAGATCCGAAAGTACGAAGTTATTTCATCCTGGACAGCGGTCAAAAAGAAATTACAGCCATTCATCGTAATTCGTGGTTGCCGCACCGCGCTTTTGGAATAAATTGCCTCTTTAAATACGTGAAGCAAAATCAGTCACTAACTTTCGGAAAAAATTAAAAACACACCTTTTTACATTAGACCCACCACCTTAATCTGAGCATCCACCGACCGTCACATGATGAATTCCTTTTCTGACTATGGACCTCCCCACTGAATACTGATTTTAGTCCACAGCGCCATTGAGTCTCAATATTGTTGAGAGATACTGGCGCTATAGAAGTCATTATATTATTATTATTATATTCGGGTTTTCATTTTTTATTAGCACATATAAGTACTACCTTTTAAACATGTTAAAGATAAAATGTGACATCAATCAGCACTATTTGAAAACAGTTGACCTCCATTTTGTCAAATCTGAATAATTTTCACTCACTTGAAGTTGTGGATCGCGTCAGCGAGACACAACTTCAAGTGGGTGAAAATTCAGATTGGATAATTTGGCGGTTAAAGGGTTAATTACCAGAGTAGCATCTATTCCCGCATGTCTCCATGGGATCTTTTGTCCAGTCTGTAGATACACCACTTTTAAAAATGAAAAAATGCTAAATGTTATGAACAATAAGACATGAATGCAAGCACATCAAAGTGAATATCGATCATGTTTCACTTGAAAGTAACGGTTCGGTAACTAAGTGATGTTTGTGTAAAAGGATAGGCTACTTCATAAATACATCGTGACCCAATGATTATTTTACTGTTGGGTTAGCGGCGCAGACGGTGGACGTCTAAAGTCGCTCCCCGCACTAAGAGTAAACATGTTTATAATGGGCATAGACCATAACATAGGTATTCAAGTGAAGTGGAGAGAGCTAACTAAGACATTTATGATGATTTCAAATTGAAAAAAACTCCTTGGTCTACATGGTTAATACGAAAAAATTCAGCGCTTGAGGGTTAGTCATGTTTAAAATGCATTGAGTAGTCTCACCTTTCTTCTTTGCAGACGTTGCTACTGCGGGACCATCTACAATGTGGGTCTGATATGCACTGTGTACAGTACACGTAGCTCCAGCACTGCTTCACTGCCAGCTGGCCTATGTGGGTGTCTGTACTGGCATACAGTGTCTGCAAATAAGAAGGATAATATGAAGCATTACAACATGAAGTCATTAGGAATTACGCAAGACGTGCACAGCAAACAAGAACAAACGGCTCAATGGTTTACTACGTTGAGCCAACGTTAGACATTGGCTTATTGTTTGAAAAAATCAGCTGTTTTCTCTTGTTGTGTATGCATTTAAAAGTACCGACTGAATTTTGCCTTTGCACGGCAGAATTATTGTTTGCTCTGTGTACTTGACGTCATAACCCACGTGGATGACATTCAACAGAAATATACTTACATTATAATGATCTAGACTAGTACTTTTTTTTCTACTTCTGATATAGTGTACTAGAATTAGGATTTGAAAACTAGCTTCAGTACTTGTTTTTCATATTATGCTACAATAGCATTAAAAAACCGTGTTGTTAGCGATCCAGCCTGTTGTAGAGTGATGGCTATCAACATGTCTATATTAACCTGGGATATTAACCTCTTCGATGTAGAAGGGTGTATTTGCCACTTTGTAAGCAGATACACCTTTATATCAAAGGATACTATATTATTACTATATATAATGATGTAAAACAAAAGGTGCGAGATTACATTAATAAGATTACAAGGTGATATCGTGATCGAAACAACTGTGTGAAAGAGACTTACAAAATCGTGGTACTTGAGTTGTCGGATGGGCTGCGTGCTGTCAATGAACGGTTTCCACACCGACAGCACCCGCGATGTAGAGCCGCCGTGCTTATGTATAACTTTGTGAATTTCACCATTGTCTGAAAATAAACGAATGAAAAGTGAGAACTCATATCAAAAAACAGAAACGTTGCATGGTATTAACAATAACAGTAGCGAGGGTCTCCCAGCCATGTAATTTTGGTGAAAATAAACGTACTTCTCTCTCTCTTTTCAACCCTTAAAGCGCTGAAATATTTGTAACAAACCATGGATACCAAAGGAAAAAATCAGTTCTTCCCGCTTCATTTGATTACCTATGTCATAGGTCCACAGCCATTATGATTATGTTTAATTTACAGTGCGGGGATCGACTTTAGACGTCAGAATCTGACGTCTACAGACGTCAGATTCTGACGTCTAAAGTCGATTCCCGCGCTGCAAGGGTTAAGGTTTCTTACCACAAATGTTATTGTTTTCATCTGATCACATTATATTTTGTAGTTGTGCGTATTTTTTTCAATCAGTTCAAGATAATTTATCACACCATGTATAGTATGAATACATACTATTTGTGTCAAATAAATCAAAGCTGCACAGAGACGGGGCATCATATTTCCTGTACAATAGACTATGATGTGATCCTCTCAAAAGGCAGCGTGCATGACGTCACCGGGAGATTCCCACAAGTGATCCATCACGCAACCATTGTATTGGTCGTTTAATCCTTTTTATTTTGTTCACGTTTTCATAGTCACAAAAAAATATGTGGTTGAACTTAAAATGAAATGAATGGGGTTTTAGTCTGTGCACATATAGGCTAAACATATAGGCTAAACTGGGCCTGGAGAATCCCCTGAGGATGGTGAGATAAATGAGATGACACTGCCCTCCAGATACAGGATTCAAGATCCGAACCCTGGCGGTCTGATGCCGAGCTCGCTACTTCTCGGTCACGGAGGCTCACAATACTGAATCTTTACGAGGGAGCAGAGAAGAAACATTTTGTTTATATGAAACTTGAATACCAGAGCGGGGTTCGAGCCCGCGACCTCCGACTTTCCAAGCAGGTTGCTTTAATCACTGCACCAGGGCCCGGCCGCCCTCTCTGTTCATTCTGAACTACCTGATATATGAGTAAACCAAAAATTGGGGTAGTTTTGTAGCATCAAAAATGGCAGTAAGGTGACCATCAAAGAGGAGAAAAACCACTTGATGGGTTTGGTGCACTGATCCCAATAGAGCATAAAAAAGTCACTGGCTGCGCTAGAAAATGTTTTTCGCTTCCGGTACCAAATCCAAACCATTTCAAAAATGACGTTACTTTGTTTAGCTTGACATCACACTTTTAAACGTGATATCATTATTGAAGCATAATACTAAACAATCGTATCTCAAAACTGCTAAAAATTTCAGAAAATTTGACGGAATACACAAAAATCCTTATTTCAACTCAACACAAGGCTAGGTACGGAGTAGTAAAAACAAAAGTATATTTTGTAACGTTTTGGTAATACCTGCTTCGAATAACTTGTCACTCAACAATATTAATTCTTTCAAGGTGAAAAACTCGTATAAGGCCCTTGAGTGTGTCAAAATACACTTGATATCATTTTAGTTCATGATTATTTACTTGATGGGGCATGCTACAATGATGGTAACAGAGTAGAGTGCAAATGTGGGGACATGTATATTCATCAAAATTATATATATATCGATATCAATTTTAGGTCGAATTTTGATCATTAATTAGTTCAAGTGAACAATGTATAGCCATGAAATGAATGTAATTGTTAGAATTATATTGTGTATTTGTATCCTACAGTGAAGTTTCAAATAGTGGAATTTTCTCTGGGGACATGCCATTTTCCACGTTTCCATGACATAGAGCTCTTATAAAACCATATATAAACATTATTAAGTAGTAATGCTTAAACGTGAAGTTGAACCATTTATTTTTAATATTATTATATTTAAATAAAAATGCGGACCTTTTAAGTCCTGAGGACACAAATTTTATGTAAAATTACCCCAATTTTTGGTTTTACCCATTTATGTCATCACAGATTGGTTCAAAGTAATAATAATTAAGTTAATTTAGCACTGGGCGACTACATGCATCTTATGCTATCACACGTTCCTTTTATTTTATTGTCATATTAAGAGTATATCCACATAAAAAGAGGAAAAGTGAAAAATGTGGTTTACCATCATATGCGGTCAGAAGTTGGGTCACTATTACAATAATCAAATTGGTTCAAAACTGGCTCAACCCCGCAAACACGAGGAAATGAGCTAATGTTGGTTTATTGTTGGGCTAGCGTCGCAGGCGGTAGACAAGCATTATATCAGCATTGGTTCAACGTATTGTGTTTGCTGGGCAGATGGAAGACCTACCTGTAGCTAGGTAGATCATGGTGTATCCGCTCTCTTCCGAGGCCTGTAGTTTCAGGTAGACTGTGCTGGTCATGTAAAACAGAGGTGCCCCTGTGTTTGGTCTGACCACATCGTGCATCAAGGGTCTTTTACTGAGGAAAGCGAGCACTGATGGATGTATCTCGTCCGTCTTCATACCGGGTTGACACTGTCAAAATAACATACACACATGACGATGAATGTAGTACAAATATCAGATAAACCTGCTTTACAAAGCCAGAAACCATTTGTGTGTATATACTACATTTAAATTTCTAACCAACAACTTTAATTGGTATGGCCTACTCGTAGAATTAAGACTATTTGTAGACCCCTATTTTTGAGACCATTTTTTGCAATTGGTGCTGAATCAACGGCAATTAGTGCTAAATCAACGCACAATAAACGGTCATGGGGTTTAAAGAGCTCATATGATTGCCAATACGTTGTATTCTGTGAAACGCAGTGACGTCACTCGGTGAAAACAAGGTTGTATAAGACCCCTCCCCCATACTTCATTGTACTAGTCAGCTCGGTAAAAACAAAGGAGGTCAAGGTCATTGAGTTTCACAGAATACCGGTACACATCTTTCCCAAGTGAGTCATAGCTCAACAAACACAAGGCATCCACATAATCCTGGCTTAATGTTGGTCCACCGTCGGCATTACACAATTTAGCACAGGGGACCAACTTTAGAAGTCAGAATCTGACGTCTCGGCACCGCTCTGAAAGAGTAAAATATTTAAAATGGCAGTAGATCCATAACATATGTATTCAAATGAAGCGGAAAGAGCTAACTGAAGACATTTATGGCGATTTCAAATTAAAAAACCCTTTCGTCTCTTAGTTTACATAAAAATATTTCAGCGCTTCAAGGGTTAGACCGTTATAAAGGCTTAATAGTTCATGTTTGTTTTAGGAGGTGAGGCTCATTATTCGGCGAGTGAGGGCTTGAGATGATGTAATGCTAAGATTTCAGTCCTCGGTCAAGCCCGTCCGGGTCAGCCACTGCTGGGGCTAGAGATGATGGGCATACAGTACTCTCAGTTCAAGGGATCTAATTTGATGATCATAACAGATACAAATAACATCTCAGGGTCTATATTATTCATTATGATGGTCAACACATGGCACACAGTAGCCCTACCTCTGGCTTTTCTGGAGCATCTTCAACGCGATTCCAAGTGTTCGCACAGTCAGCCTTCTTCTCTAAGAACTCTCCGTCAAACGCATTGTCCACATCCGAAAAGCTGAACGCGCACACCGCCGAGCCGTAAATACCGTTCCTGGAATAGCAAAGCATAGTGTCACAATATGAGGGCGCGGTACAGAAACTAAACAGTAGCAATAATATTGTGGATAGCATTTTGTATGTAAAGTAAAAAACGGTACCTGCTCACTTGCAAAGTAAACAGTTACTGTCTTTTGGCTTTGAAAAGCAATATTCCCCATTGTTTGCGTTACTGATCCAATACTGGTTTATGATTGGTTCAACGTTGAAGACGGTGTGCCAACAAAAACAGCGTTGGGGAAATGACGCGTTTTGTAGGGGTAACCGAGCAATTAACCCAGATATTAAATTGACAACCGATTAGTTGTAATGACCTCTCTATCAATCAGGTGTTGTAGATCTAGGTCAACGTCTTTAGAGAGTGCCCGCTCCGATTCGTGACTTCGTTTTTATCTATTTCAGAAATTTCATGTCCTGTATTTGAACTGTAAAACAGGCCTCTAGGCATATTTATTTCCAATTTATTGCAAGATCATCTAATTATTAATCTCGGAAATGTACAAGAAATCAGGGTATTTGTGAAAGCTTGTAAATAATCTCACCCATTTGAGGAGAAGACACCATAAATAGTTTCACCGATTTGATGAACATCATCTGAAAAAGATTCAAAAGTTTGAATGAGGCATTTATAGTAAAATGACTATATTCATATGGACACTACTATAACTGTCAGATAATTTTACACAATTTTTACATAATTTGAGTCATCATTTTATTTTCCCGTGAGCGATAGCTCTTTTTTGTGCCAGATATGACAGTGATCTTAACCCCTACACCGTTAAATTAAAAAAAAAAAAATTCATCCACTTGAAATTGTGTCTCGCTACCGCGATCCACAACTTCAAGCGGGTGAACATTACTCGTATTTGTTTAATTTGAGACCCAACATTTGCAAGTCTTGCTGTTTAAGCAATCATGCGTTCCCAATAACAGTGCATATAGACCAATTAATAAAAAAACTAAAAAAAAAGACTAGGCTAAAAACGGTGTGAGGGTTAACTCTTGCAGGGCGGGCGACATTTTAAGAGCAATAAAACAACTTTTCATCACAATTTTTTTTAATAAATGGCACGTACAGATCTCAATTAAAGCACAAATAATGTGTGTTCTGTGAAGCCAGACACATTGTATCGACAGTGGACACATAACACGAAATGCAAATTATAACAGAATCACCTTCATCTAATAACGATAATTTTTTTTATGGTTGTTAATCTGAGAGTAAGTCTATAGTAAAATAGAAATGAGGTTCCAATAACTTGTCTGGGGGTATTGTTCGTAAACACAAGGCTATCATCAATTCATTTGATGCTGGAATTCCATCAACAATGACATCTTCAATGATGAGTGATAGCACAAATGAAGCATTTTAGCACATTAAACAATCACGGAAACCATCATGGAACTATTTTAATAATAATACTATCTTTTTCTCATTTACCAATGACAATGGTAAATTCAGAATTGCAAGGATTAAAATAGATAGGAAAGTGTTTATGACCTGTACTGTAGTACGGTCCACACAGTTTATACTTACGGACTTCGTCGAAATAGAAAGGCATATCCCCAGGTATGTCACATTGTAATCGCACTTTGAGATAGCTGCACCACTGCTGAGAGAACGTGGACGAGCCACCGAGATCATGCTGTGTACAAACAGACAAAGGTGCTCTTAGAATATAATTGAAAATAGTTGAGCAAAGGCATTGATGACATGTTTTTTACCGCATTAAGGCTTAAAATTACCAAACACTTATCATTTTCAGCATCCCCACAATGCTTATTAATTGTGGGGTTGATTAAATAGTCAATATTTCTTTGATTACATCCCAAGCCTAAATTTCATACGTAAAGCACTTATTGTACACACTACTCCCACCGCCTTAATAATTACTCATTGGGAGACATTTTGAATTCTCATTGTATAACTATTCTTTCCTCTGATGGATATTGTTTCACTAAAATCAAATTATGTAATTTGTAACCCATCCCATCTCACTCTATATCGCGGGGTCTACGCCAGGGCAGGAAGTTACCTTACAGACTCTAGCATTACGTGTGCATATGGTGGGGTTTACTCCAGAGTGGACAGTTACCTTACAGACTCTGGCAATACGTGAGTATATGGCGGGGTCTACATGAGGGCAGACAGTTACCTTACAGACTCTGGCAATACGTGAGTATATGGCGTCGTCTACACGAGGGTAGACAGTTACCTTATTCACTCTAGCAATGCGTGAAATTATGGTGGGGTCTACACGACGTTAGACAGTTACCTTACAGACTCTGGCAATACGTGAGTATATGGCGGGGGCGGTACCAGGATGTTCCATCGCCACCTCCCTGAAGAAGAAGTACACGTAATTTGCTCTCTCTGTGCTGGCCACAAAATCTGGATCTGAAATACAGAGGTTTATGAGACACATATTGCTAACAAATACCACTAGCTAGTCTTTGAAACGACGTAAGTGCCAATCAAATCAGTGACACCTTAGCTCCAATGGGCCGTTGTGTCATGATTTGTCATCTTTGTTAGTAACCATTAACCCTTTAACCGCCAAATTAAAAAATCGGAATTTTCACCCACTTGAAGTTGTGTCTCGCTGACGCGATCCACAACTTCAAGTGAGTGAAAATATTCAGATTTGACAAAATGAAGGTCAACTGTTTTCAAATATTGCTGATTGATGTCATATTTTATTTAACATGTTTAAAAGGTGGTAGTTGATGTGCTAATAAAAAATAAAAACCCGAATATATGCGACACCGGTGGTCAAAGGGTTAACCTCTCGTTGTAGAGTAATACAATGCAGAGGCAAACAGCAGTGCCTTTGCACGGCAGAGTAAACACAAATAATTCGTACTGGATCACAGTCAGGAAATTTAATTTCAAAGACCTACTTTTTGAAGCAGGCCTACTTTTTAATATGTGAAGATTTAGAGATTTTCATTTATATCAATGCCAAAAGAAAAATACGCCCAGCTTCATATAAATGAAAGGGTTGAACAGATATTTCAAAGGCAAACAGCAAAAACTGCTTACTTTTCAACTCATCAGTTACTCTTTCACGGCAGTATTGCGTAAATATTCTCACATTTTACGATGTCAATGAAAATTACAATAATTCAAACACAAATTGAGCACATCTTAACCGATTATTACCTTGGAGCCAGGAGTCTGAAGCTAGGGCTGTGCGGACATAACCGTATTCCGTTTTGTTCCTACCTATGGATTTCGCCTTATAGATCACGGGTTGACTCTGACGCTCGTCTTTCCAAGCACCCGTGTACAGAACGTGCGCCCCACCGGGGTTCCCTTCCGCTAAAAATAGATTTAAATTAAATTATAAATATGAATGAACGTAGTTAGCAGCTTAGTAGGCCAAGTTGGTATATAGTGCTTAAAGGATCGTGTTATATTGCACAAGAGCACTCAGCAAAGTGTAGCCATCCAATTAGAGGCAATGACGGTTAGAGTTGAGAAAAAGTGGAACGTGAAAACGTGAAAGACGCACAATACTGTAAAAATATATTAATCATGTTAATACAGTGCTGTCTGGTTGGTGTATGTGGTCATTAATGTTTTTATAACGTTTTTTAATCTCAGAATTACATGTTCATTGAACATGTTGAGGAAATTGTGATCGGATGATATCAGGCACAATTAAAGAAATATTATTAATTTTGTTTTTTCTTGAACCAACACCCATTAAATGTGTAAATACATGTATGATGATATTAAAAATACTTTAGATGTAGAGATTGGAACGAAACTAATTCTAATTACAACCGAGGTCCATTTATTATTATGTAAACATTTGGACATTTTTTTTCATTTCTAAAAGAAGAACAAAATGCTTATTTTGTTGGATGTAGCAGCGAATATTTGCTGTAAAATTAAGTAAAAAATACTGCCGTGAAATGGCGAACAGTAGTAACTGGTTACTTATAGAGAAGCAGTTACTGCTGTTTGTCTTTACTCGACAGAACAAAGGTGTCATACATTGTAAAGGCCAACCTTGTGTTTGTTTGCTGCACATATATCGCATTGTAATAATCCCAGCAAACACGAGACGTTCAGCCACTGTTGGTAAATGTTGGGCCAGCGTCGTACAATGTTGGCCAACATTGTACCAACATTGGCTGAACGTCTCGTGTTTGCTGGGATGGTAATGTGGGATCGGAGAAGGTAAGACAAGTAAAGATTACTCACTGACATAAATAGCGGTGCTATTATATTCTGGGGTGAAAGGACACTTGGATTCTGCACCTGTTCTATTCATTGATTTGCTCCCGTGGCCAAGCTTCTCTTTAT
Organism: Flabesymbios commensalis; assembly: GCA_964017125.1. Classification (NCBI taxonomy): domain Eukaryota; kingdom Metazoa; phylum Annelida; class Polychaeta; order Terebellida; family Flabelligeridae; genus Flabesymbios; species Flabesymbios commensalis. The sequence goes on along the minus strand of OZ024908.1, from coordinate 22,804,075 downwards.
CCTGCAAAAATACCATTGTCATCATAGCTTTCACATAGTTCACACAATAATATAATTTACATATCAACGAAATCACTTCTTCTTCTACATATGGAGGTAATCATTGATATATTACTACTACTAGAATCAATCAATCAATCAATCAATCAATCAATCAATCAATCAATCAATCAATCAATCAATCAATCAATCAATCAATCAATCAATCAATCAATCAATCAATCAATCAATCAATCAATCAATCAATCAATCAATCAATCAATCAATCAATCAATCAATCAATCAATCAATCAATCAATCAGTCAGTCAGTCAATCAATCAATCAATCAATCAATCAATCAATCAATCAATCAATCAATCAATCAGTCAATCAATTCGATTTTTGATAATGGCTGTGAAGTGAAGGTATCTAATATTTATTTCAAGACAAATAAGGTTTGTATATTTTGGCTTACCAGGAATATTTCTAGTGGTTGACTGGCCCCCGTGCCACAGGCGTATATATAATCCTCCTCTTCGACTATCACTCTGATATGATTCTCACAGTAATGACTCTGGAAACACACACAATCATAATCAAATGACAATATAATGATAATATAATGATCATGTTACCCAGCGGACACAAGACGTCTATGACGTTGGACCAACGTGAAACCAACATTGATTCAATGGCTTGTATCTGCTGGGATAGACTTTAATAAGAATCCAACTTATTCACCATGTTCACCGTGTCATTGGAATCTCCACAGTAACCATGGTGACTCACACCCGAAGGTAATTAACATTAAGAGCACTGATGTCGACTACAGTAGACATTCTGTGATTCTATTAGCACCTTTATCACCCCTGATAACCAGTTGTTAAAAATAAAATATGCTTTTAACTTTGAAACACTGATAGATGTTGAGACTTAAATTTCACAAATAACACAAATTTTCAGTCACTTAAAGTTGTGGATCGCGGTAGCGAGACACAACTTTAAGTGACTGAAAATTTACATTTTTTTGCTCAGTGTTCTTATGGTTAAAATGACTTCTGTGTTGAGAAATTAAATACCTGATGTGGTTCCTTGAATTTATTTCTGCATCTGTTTTCTATCTCATCGCCAGCGTTTAAAGGTGGTGACATTATAAAATTCTGCAAAATAAAAAAACAGTTTTCAGAGAAAAGTTAAAAAGCTCTTCCAAAAACTCTCTAGCATAGTAGTAATTAACATGAATAAAGCCATGTAGCTTATTGAGGGCTATTTGACACGATTTTGTAACTTTTTTCCGAAATAGTTTCGCTCGTGATTGCTGCAGCCAAAATCAAATGTTGCAAATAAAACGAGATAACTGGGGATAGAAGGTTGTTTTGTAAAACGTATTTGCGTACACCCATGAGCAAAATTAGCTCTACATATTATATAAAAGGCCAATGTTGAGTTAGGTCACCGTCGAATACAAATACGAAGTGCAACCAGTAAACCAACATTCAGTCAATGTCTTTCTCATGTACAAATGTAAGCACTTTACACGTACCTTTGTGATATTTTCCATGTCTAGCCGTATGATGTAGTTACTGAAAATTAAAATAATATACATTTACTCAATGTACATAATTATTCACCTACACGTATTAAACCATACAGCGCGTGGATCGAGTGTAGACGTCAGATTCTGACGTCCAAAGTCGATCCCTGTAATGTAGGAGTAACCATATATATAATGGCCGTACACATGGTACACTTAAAAAGAAGCGGAAAGAGATAACTGAGAATTTTATAATGATTTTAAATTGAAAAAATCCTTCGGTCTCCTTGGTTTCTAATTCAATTTTTCACCCACTAAGCCCCCTAAATACATTTATACACATGTATTCAGGTATTTACCCCTTACACATGTTACAGCACTGAGCAAAGAAATTTAAATTATCAGCCACTTGAAGTTGTGTCTCGCTACCACGATCCACAACTTCAAGTGACTGAAAATTTGTGTTATTTGTGAAATTTAAGTCCCAACATATATCAGTGTTTCAAGATTGAAAGCAATTTTTTTTACAACTGGGTATACACAAAAACACAGAATGTCTAGTGTAATCGACATCAGTGTTGTGAGGGATAAGTGATTGGAATTTTCTGGTGTGAAATCCCTCTGGGTCTTCAAAAAAATAAAAGGTGTATAGTCTGATATCAAGTCTGAATACTTTACAACCCCCTTCCCCTCCTGGTCACTGAGTCTTATAATTCGTGTGCCATTTTAAATCCACAGAGAGCATACAGTCCTGCAGCCATTTACACCTGAGTACGGTGAAGCATGTGAGAATAAAGTGCCTTGGCAAATGAAACAAACATCGAAGCAATGCCCCAACGTCGAGAGGCGAGATATTTCTCTGAAAACTTGCCCCAAGCGGGGATTCATCCCGCACGGCAGGCAGCGATAATTGCAAAGCGCCACGCTCTAACAATTGAGCTACATCCCTCGTGTAATGAAATACGTTCATTTGTATTTGTTTTTTGAGGTGGGAATTGTTACAGCAATTTACAGCTCGAAGTGAAAAAAGACAGGAAATACCTCGGAAAATTTGTTTTTTTTTTCGTGTGTTTGCTGACGCAATTGCCAACTTCAAATGAACGAAAAAACTTGGAAGTAGTTGTGACGTTGAGTCATTATTAAGGAGGTTTTTTGGGGGAATGTAATTACTATCGTTGCTGATGTGATCAGTGAATGGAGACGATTTAAGTCATTCTGAGTGGTTGATAACTGACCTCGCCCCGGCGTAGAGATGATGATCGCTATCCGGATACAGCTGTAATAATCTGTAATGACCTGTCATTTCATTGTGGAATGTTGATATGCCTGAAACAAACAACGAAATGACAATCAGTGAAAGAAGCAAAATAACACTTTTTTAAATGTTTTTTTTAATAATTGGCTAAATATATGTATTTCTAATAAATCACATTTTAAAGATTTGCAGTAAGCGACTGTGCACAGCACATTATTAATGTTTATAAGCCTTCTGTGCATCAGTAGCAGGTTATATGTATGCCCAGAAAGCACTGCGTGCCTTACGGAAATAGTCAAGATAAGCGCCACCTGGTGAATAACAATCAACATAAACATGTCTGTCTGACAGTAGACTATGGGCTTTAGGCGCTTTCTAAACATAAACATGTCTGACAGTGGACAACGGGGCTTTAGGCGGTTCTAAAACAAATTAGGTGCATTTTAATTGATAAAACACCCCGGCTGATGTTCAACTAGGACGATTAGGAATGTATTATTTTCTAAATGAAAGAATTATTTTTTTATTCCAAGCTGGAAATTCAGTAATGGCTCTAACTTCAAAACAACATTTAAAACAACGCGGTACCGAAGGGAATATAATACATGCCTGTAGGTCTATTGCATACACGCCAGTATTTTACATTTTCAAATAATCTGTGGTTGTACAGACCAGCATACAGGCGTACGTGTACATACACAGCCTACATATATTGTCTACTGACAGATAAGTAAGATATGTTTTTTTTTTTAATTATTATAAAGCATATTTCTATCTATCTGCCACATTCACAAGTAAAATAAACAATGTAAAATAGTATGACCTACATCTATGTATTTAAAACAGATAGTTGGAGTGGGGGTGTATCTGAGAAATAATATCCCAAACACGAACAGCTTGATATTAAAGATCTATGTCGCCCCAACTGATAGTATCCAAGTATCATTATTGATATTGATGACCGTGTCGTGTCGGCAGGTGCATTTGACAACTAGTAATCTACGCGCATTAACCCTATAAGCATTCTTGTCGCGGTTATGCCATAGAGAAGGATGTAAAAAAAAACATTTCCGTGTTTACATCCAAATTCTCCTGTGCGAAATTGTGGAAATATTCCGATTTTTTATCCTGTCCTACTAAATAAACAAAAAAGATTTCTAGCTAACACAAAATATTGACACAATGTTGGAACAATGTTGGTTCACCGTCTACGAGTCAACCTTAATCCAAGATTGGGTCGATGTCTCGTGTTTGCTTTATTGCTAAATGCAGGTGGTGAGACAAAATCATGAAAATGGTGCCCATAGGACATAAATGACGTGGTGAAGCACAGTGACTGAGCGGAAAACTATCAACCGTGGATGTTTGATGTCAGGTTTGGTTGATTTACTAAGGATTGAAAAGGGTATGTGAGCTGGTGATGTGACTAAAATCAGCGAACTGTGAAAATCGAAAGAAATGAAAAAAACGTTGTCTCAACAATTGTAAAACGTAGCATACGTTGGCCCAACATTAAACCAGCGTCACCTGAGCGCCGCTTATTATTAGGGTGTGCAGGGGCTAATATAGGGGTTGCAACCAGGGGAGGGGTGGGGGAGTGGGGTGGAGGAAAGCGGTGGACAAATCACGCCCAAAGGCTTCTGAAATGTCAGATAACACTTTGAACCACAGCAACCAGGTAACCATGCTAACACGCCGACAACTAAGAGGTGGGATGATAAAGACACATCAAACTCGTTAAACATGCTAAACACTGCTTTCGCTTTTCCCAACTCAAAATAAATGAAAATGACCTTATTTGATAAATGAGGGATGTGGCGCAATGGTTAGAGCGTGGCGCTTTGCAATAAGCGCTACCTGTCGTGCGGGATCAAACCCCGCTTGGGGCAGGTTTCTGATCTTTGATCATTGTTTTGATATGTGTTTCATTTGGCAAGGCACTTTACCCTTAGATGCTTATAATCTTTTGTAAAACTGTTATATCCCAAACAAAATTGATTAAATATTTATATCAAGGGTGGTGCTTTTTCGGCATAAACATATATTACGCAAATTATCCTGACGCAATTACTTATGTAGGCCTATACCATCGATCACACGATGTCGTATTCACGTCATAGCATCGTGTGTCTCTTGGGATGCATCATGGGGCTTAAAATTCATAGCTATTTGATAGTTTCAAAGGAAATACCTCACATATAGTATGATTGAAAAAAAGTTTAAGCCTTGGACAAAACTCTTTCTTCGACGTGGATGGAACAGGAGGGTAAATAAATCCCTGTGGTTTTTACATCTTCCTCTGCATGGCTGGCTACTCCTGAGGTCGTGCTGTGTCAAGACTTGCTGCCAGGAAGATTGGTTTTTAGAGTGGATGACTGGCCATAATGATGTCAAGTTGACATCGCACTTGTTGTTTCGATTCTATTGATAAACATGATTAAAGTGGGGGAAATACGTAAAGCAAAGGTCACTATATAGTTTCCTTTAACTCAACGCGGGAAAAATGATGAATCAGACCAGAACGAATATTTGAGCCAAAAAAATGACTAAACTGTGTCAGTGTTCAGTTCACAGGACAAGAGGACCCTCTCTTTATATTTGGTCTTTCGTGTGAAACCATCGTCTTTGTAGGTGGCTAAGTTCAAGTGAGCGCACTCCTAATGTAGTTAGAAAAGCCCTATGGGGATATCACAGCAAACACGACACGTTGAACCAATGTTGGTTCAATGTTGGCCCACCGTCTACGACGGCGGGCCGACATTGAACCAACATTGGTTCAACGTGTCGTGTTTGCCACGGTAGTGGTGTGACGCGGAAAATAGGAGTATAATGTTCAGCAAACAAAAGGAGTCGCCTCAGTTTTGGCTTCGAGTTGGACCAGCTTTGCTGACGGTGGACCAACACTGGTGCGAGTTTTCGTGTTTGTTAGCATATACGTCATCCTTTGATGGGTTCAACGAGCCGTGTGAGCATGCGTCTGTGCCAGAACTACATGTATAATGTGATCTCATGATGAAAATGTAGATTTATAGGTGCATTATTAGGCCTAACCCTTTTCCTGCAAAGTTAATTTATTTAAATTTTCACCCACTTGAAGTTGTGTCTCGCTACCGCGACCCTCAACTTCAAGTGGCTGAAAATTGCTTATATAAAATTTTGTTTAATTTTAGCACACATATTTGCAAATCTTGATGTTTAGATATACATTTCATCCCCAATAACGGTCTACTAATAAAATAGATTATTATGATCAGCAGGATAGGGGTTGATATATCATGTAGTAATATCCTAGGTATCATGTGTATGAGTGATAATAAACACCCATACACGAGTATGTGTTCTTCAGCCAGTGCCATATGGTGACAAATACTCATTCGAGATAATGATTATGATCATCAGCATGATGACGATGAGAATATCTTGAGCTTTCTTTGAATGCTGTACGTGTGTATAACATCGGGTAATTCTCAATTTGTGTAGTACCGTCTCTCATGGTTTAAAAAGACTAACTAGCAGTCGTGTGCTTAACAGTTTAGAAATAAATTTAAATTAGTCACGAGTTCGGAAGTCACGTCTCAACGAGTCACAGAGTCTTTTGTGTTGAAAATACAACCGGTCCAGTCACCAATAAGCAATCATTCTGAGTCACGGGTATACCTATCATAAAGTAAATAACTTGGCATGAGTACTGTAGGATTAAATATCTTAAGTGCCAGTATGGTACGCTTCATCAATATTAAATAGACATGCAGTACAGTGTAATATGGGTCTATATATCTAGCATTAAATCATTTTAACATGTTTAATATCGTTATTTTCAATGTAATATTTGTTAAAAAAATTGGACGATTTCTGTGTATATTTTAATACCTAATTTAGCGTTATTTCCATCTTCATATTTTAATATTTCCCATCAACATCACGGCTATACGCAATATTTGACTTCATTAGGATAGAAAGAGCCGTGTCTGGATGGGTGTATTGCAAATAAAGCATCAGACAATACCATTATTCAGGCGTCATACTTTAAGGGTACTACATATCACCAGCCAATAAATCAGAGTTAATATTTTGTGCAATATGTATATTATTGCCACAACATCAAGAACATGTAAAATACACATACATATAACCCTATCGAAGCCAAAAGGCGTTTGTTTGGATTGTCACATCACACATTTTCGACAAAGTCAATGATGTAACAACGTTCCTGATTTAGAAAAAGATTCGCTTTCTTTCTTCAGTTTATGCAAAACAAAATTATACATGCTAAGCATATATTGGAGCAAATTATTTTCATATTCTCAGGCTAGCAGTTTGTTTGCTCTGTCCTATTTTATTAAGGCTTCCCCACATACTAGTATATATAAACAGTGATAAACCTGGTACACATGTCATAGCAGTATGTAGGTCATGGATGAGAAATGCCACCTGATTCTATCACATTGTTTGCTAATAACAGTGCGATGATGATGGTAATGGCTAATTCATCAAAACACCCTCAGGCTAATCATATACCCCAGTACAGTAGAACCCACATAAAACGACAGGTTATATCTTATAGTCGCGAAATTGTCATCGATGGTATCTTTGAATTTGCTACAACAACAGCCCTCCAATGTGGAGTATCAAGCCGGAGGGGGGAAGAGACTGACAGACTTAGTCGACCAGCTGACTCTTAAACGCTGCCACAGTTTTCGATTCTATGGCAGCTGCCGGAACATAAATCGAGATAGTTCGATGCCGAAATGAATTTTGTCCCGGTGTGGTGTTAGCTCTGATGTGTTCAAAGGCCTGATTGTGCCCACCACGTGTTCTTTTGCTGTGATTAAACGGTCATTGACGGGAATTTCGACTTGCTCATTTAAAAGTTTGCACATACATAAAAATCAAATTTGTCAATGTTTTTTTGTCTAAAGGGGTCCCAAACGGCTGAAGAGTATTCTAAACATGCTAAAGATGATCTGACCAGGTACAGGTCAAATATTACAACAATATTGCAGCGTAAAAACACACAGCTACAGCTTCTACTCACTTTTCCAAGTAGCCTAAGCGTTTGTTGTCCAACCTTTGTGTTGTAGAATATGTATGTAGACTATGGTATACTGAAAAAAATTCCCCTAGCTGTAGGTCCTTCCAGCCATATACGATAGAATTTATCATGGTTATAAATGTGTCAACTAGAATGACTAGATTTTATTGTTATTGAAACAATTCCGCGAATTAGTCTCTCCGCTAGGGACCCCCCCCCCCTCCCCCCGAAAAAATGTTTCTCATTACCACGTCCATTTTTCCACGACAACTGTGTTAGCCATTTTTCTCCAAAATTATTCAGATTGTGAAAAATACCTAGTGAACTGTCACATTAAATTTGAATGCATTCTAACGATCGGTTCAGTGGATCTCTCGTTCACAAGCATTTTCGGCGGAGATGATGCCCCAAAAAATTAAATGGGGAGAACCTCCAGGCACATGGCTCAAATGTGAAAAGTAAAATGACTTTTAAGCGGAAGCTGAATAAATACGCGGTGGTGGTGGAATAATTGTTAACACTTTTGCATCCCAATGATATAGTTACGTTGCAAATATTTGTATACAATATGCCCTAATTGTTAATATTAACATGATTATTGCAGATACATATCGGAGAAATACTAAAATTGCATGATTTTCCCTTGCATCGCATGCTCACCATATTAAATGTTTAGAATATCAGTACGGCTATTGATCCGTTTGGAAAGCTACTTATATACTATAATTTCAAGAGCCAAGTGATTTTAAACGAATTTCAAATCACTAAAATAGAATAGTAATATTTTAGCATTTTAACAGACCAAAGTATCACTTCCATCATGTACATAGGAGCAAAAACATTCAGAGGGCGAATTAGAGAACTGATAAAATCGCTCTTGACAATATTACACCTGGTGTCTGGATGACGGCCATTCGACTGCATCATATAATGCAGCTCTTCGTGATAAATGACCCATAATTAGTCCCGAGACAAAACAAACTCTGCATGTAACAAGATCTGGATGGCAAGATCGCGCACAAGACATACCCAGAAAACACGTTGATTTGATGCTATGACCCAGCATTAAAACAATTTTAGGTGAGCGTCTCGTTCTGGCTGAGATATAACTTGCAGCTGTCACGTTATTGTTCTACAGTGATGGGAACTATAGTAGACATCGCCAAGAATGATACATTCTGATCTCTTGAATCCAAAAAGACTACACGTTAATATCGCGTTTAAAATAAGTAGGCCGTAATCAGGTAATATCAACGCTATTTCTTCATATTTAATTTTTATATTCTCTCGGATGTAAATATTCAACTGAAATATTAACCTTTTCACTACCATACATGACGGAAATTTCCGTCGTCATTCGTCAATGAACGTAACCATAAAATGACACAAATTTTCGTCAAATATATACTACATTTATGTATTTTTCGTCATTTGAAGCTGGAAATTGCGTTAGCAAATCCAGCTTCAAATGACGAAAAATAGAACTCCTACACCAGTATATCTGGATCCTGGCATGCACCCCGGCCTGGGAGTCGAAGGGTTAATGACAATTATTTTCTCATATTTAAAGTAGGTGGGTGGTCATGATTCGCTGACTAAACTCTGTGTGCCGACTTGCACACGCATGCGCATCATGGTCAACGTCCACATGAGTTGGGTTCGCCGCATGCGAAATATTATGGTTTAGTAAAGCAAAACGACACAGCTGCTTTTAATTTTTTTTTCGGGGTCGCCAATATTTTAATTGTAATATAAACGGTAATTTAATACTTCTTAGTTGTGTACCTAATTTGCCAATATTAGCGAAAAAAACATATTCAGTCTGACTTCCTTCTAAATTATCAGTACTAAACAGTAATATACTAACTGCTTAATATATAAATAGTTTGTCTAATTTAATTCAATCTCATTTATCAGTATACAGTCTAATTGTAATCGTATAGGGGCCTACTATTATTACACCATGATTAAGGCCTACTAGATTGAATTGCAGTACTAAGCGAATTCGACAATTTCTCATTTATATTGAGAAGTTGCTAGTTTTTAACTGAATATCAACAAATGTTATGGATATAACTTTCTGTCTATGGTTTCACTAATACATTTTGAATTCGATTTTCTAATGTATTTAGCATTAATAGAATTTGGAATCCACATTTAAACTTAAGACAGGTGGTGCATTATACACATAACGATAACATCGCAATTACCTACCGCTAGATTTATTTTTTCACCCATTTGAAGTTGTGTCTCGCTACCGCGATCCACAACTTCAAATGGGTTAAAAAAGAATTGAACCATCATCATGATGATTAACTCTTATTTAGACACTCTCAATTGATAATGTTGTCTTTTTGGTGACACAAATCTAGTCAATACCTTTTGAAAACAACACAGACATGAGTCTTTAGGAACAGGTTGAGCCTGCTCTTAAAGGCTGTTGTCTGTGTGATATACGCAAGTCAATTAAACTGATTATTTGCAATAAATAAGACGCTATATTTTTATTTTTCCCGATCCTCTTTTCACTCCGTGGTGCCGGTGGTCCCCCACGGCAGGCTCGCCTGTGTACCACATTATAACATATTATATGCTAATGGCTGGGGCACCTTGGTGGCCGGGGGCGCTTCGCTCTGTGAGCCTGCAATTAGCCGAGTAATGGAGGAGAAGCAAAAATATTAGGTTTCCACAGAAAAACCTTCATCCGTGTATGACGCAGTTTACTTCTAACAGGCCCATAACTGATACCACATTTTAGAGAGGGATGGGCGCTGTGTGTAAATTGGACGCTAACAAGATTAATCGCTGATGTCACTTTGCTTTGTGTTATACACCTGATTTTGATTGGTGTATGCCAGGCTTTACATTCTTGCCAAAACCTTGAGTGATAAAACTTATTATAAAAGAGTTTGTGCAATTGATAAAATCTGTATTTAATTTTTGGATTGTTAACCATGTTGGTCTTTTCATTCACACGACAATGGAATAGATTGGTGAATGAGCATTACCAGATTACAGAAATATATTGCTAGTTAGCATGGTTAGAGCTATATTCAAATTATTTCCCTTCAACGTGTTCAATTGTTTTGTTGAACAGGCTAAATAGAAGGATTGTACGATGGACTAAAAAACTCGTGAGCTTTTTTTACAACTTTGATAACCATGATAACGCGTGAATTAGCAACAGTTTGTTAGCGCGCGAAATCAAAATTCTCAATAATATAATAAAGCGTGCGATCAGAAAATCTGACTGAATATTAAAACGTCTTCTTATAATACCATAATTAAACATAATTGCATAGACATGATAAATAGACACATACATAATAACTAGTAACGATGTTAAATATATTTGTCATGGAAAGTGAAGACGGCAGTTTAATAATTTTTTAAAGATATTAAAGAAACCATAGATATGACTAAAAATAATAATAAAAAATCCGTTTGCATATTTTGTGGCATGAAATAATCTGTAGAAAACGGAGAAATCGGTAAAATGGGCAAGCCTGAAATAGAACATCTCTGTCAGTGCAATATTTTACGTAAAGTTCAACTGAAAGCGACCATTATGACCGATGTGACGTAGTGATTAAGATCACTAATATATTCCGACGTCAAAAGTCGGTCCCCCGGCTGAAAGGGTTACGCCTAATTACACAAGAAAACACGTTGACGGCACCCACCACCCTGAACCATTCCCATACAAAAGTCATTTGCAAGAATATTGTCGAGTGACGCGTGTCGACGGACGTTTTTGGTGTGTAGGGCCTATCAGTTACACATGTTACAGGTAATACATGTATCAACAGAAGACATCGCTCCTGCTAACTATATGACAGTCACGTGTCATATAGATGACTCGCCTTGGTACGCCACCCCTATACTGCCAGTGAACGCCAACAGGCAGTAACTGATTACTTGACAAGTAAGCAGATGCTGCCTTCTGGCATTGCAGAGCAGTATATCAATAACCCCACCATCCCAGTAGACATGGTAGACGGAAGTCTGATAAGTATCTACAATATATAGCATGATATAGTGCAGTACATTAGTTTTTTAATACTGTTGTACTGTACTATACCATCTTCATCTATCAAGTTGTCTGGTACCGGCAGACCAGTGGTCTGACTGTCAGACCGGATGCGGCAAGATGCGCTATACATGCTATAGCCTATTGCCGTGCAAAGTAGCAATTAAAGCAGTATGAACTGCTTACTTTTCTTTAGACTTTGCAGCAGTAGGATGGCGTCTAAGTAGGATACTGCACGTTGTCAGACAAATTTAGAAGAAAAGGAGATATTTATCATGTATATTCAGGAGATTGATAGATCATATCATTATTGATAGATTGCTAGCCAGATTTGCCCTGCGTTACCTTCCTGCTATAGGTTTACTTGCGAACACTCGGTGTCACTGTGACACAAAAACATAACTTTGTAGATATTTCACGCAATTATGATGTGTGTAGAGTTTTTATTTTCCGTAAAGTTTCAATGCCGTATTTTATTATTGAAAAAATAGTTAACCCTTTGACTTCCAGGCCGGAGTGCATGCCAGGATCCAGATATACTGGTGTAGGAGTTCTATTTTTCGTCATTTAAAGCTGGAATTGCTAACGCAATTTCCAGCTTCAAATGACGAAAAATACATAAATGTAGTATATATTTGACGAAAATTTGTATCATTTTATGGTTACGCTCATTGACCAATGACGACGGAAATTTCCGTCATGTATGGTAGTGAAAAGGTTAATACTGTTGAAACTAGCGTTGGCATCATCCTGATACTGATTCCAACAGCATTAAATACGACTTAGTAATAATATCAATAAATGATTACCTCCGCAAAAAGAGGTTATGTTTTTTGTCAGTTCGTTTAGCTGACTGTTCGTTTGTCTGTCCGCAGTTTTTGTCTGTTTGTTTTTGTTTGTCTGTCATCCGTTATATAAGCAGTATAGTACAGCGACTGAGCAACGCTCTCCTAGCGTGTACAACGATCGACCAACGCTCCCATATATACTAGCGTGTCGAGCGATTGCGTATATATAGCGACCACCCAACGCTCATCTAGCGTCTCTTCTTACACGCTGGTGTGCGTTGAAAGTTTTGAACCTGTTCAAATCTCCCAGCGTTCATCAGCGTTCATCTGCGATCAACAGCGATCGCTAGGCACACGGCGATAACATAACCATCGTCCAGCAATGATCAGCGTTCGCCAGCGTTCTTCTGATTTTTTTCGTGCGTTACTCGATCGTTGGCGCTGATCTACAAGGTGTGACAGGCCCTTTATCATTCGCACCATGCATTTTTTGGAGCATCAAAAATATCAAATTCAATATGTATGCCTTGGTGCATACACATGCAGTGATCCAAACTGTTAAAATTCGTGGGATAATAATAACAACAGAACATTAATTCTATTCGCGCCGAGTCTGCCGTGAGGAAGTTGGAAAGGTCACTGAAAGATGAGGTCCCTGACCAACTGCTTCATGAACTGGGTCCGTATTCTCGTATTAGTTACGATATATTGTAGGCTTCTGATTGGTCGAGATGGCCATCTCGACCAATCAGAAGCCTACAATATATCGTAACTTGTACGAGAATACGGGTCTTGATGTCAGTACAAAATGATATTGTCACCAAACCGGCGGAGATAATATTAAACTGAGCGGTTGTGATACATTAAGTGTCAGCCCCCTTTGACCGATGGACTGAGCATTCCCAGAGATCGAATGGTGACCGAATGTTGGGCCACTGTCTGCGATGCTGGCCCAACATAAAACCAACATTATCGTTCAACATCTCGTGTTTGATGTGTTGTAAAGTAGGTCACGGTAACGACTCCTGACACAAGATACCCCACGAATACTGTATTATATTACATACGAGCCATAAACAGGTACAGTAGACACTGCCTTGTGCGACTCCATGGGATGAAGAAGTTAAACGGCAAATATTCTCTGATCTGGATCCTAAGCTTTTGATTGGTGGAGACATCCACAAATCAGCGATGCCCTACCAATGAGGAAGCGGAGATCTTGCTCAGCCGAAACATAGCGATTGTACTGTTGTCACAGAGCTGGAAATAATGTATAATATTTATCGTCTTTGCCTCTGGTTTTCCATGTGATAACTAGTAATTTGATAACCAGATAACGTCGCTGGGGGTTTTACGTCTTAGGAGTGAACGCACGACACCAGTAAATGAGCGTGTTTTACACAGGTTTAATCAGTGAAAACGGCCTGGATGGGTGGACGTGAAGGGTGCGACGTGAAAATAGTTCATGGCGCATTCTGAATATAGTAAGAGCGGCATGGCGCTCACGAAGGGCAACATAGCGCAGCGACATGCTAGAAATGGCTAGATAAAATATGCAGTGATTGATCCAGATGGAGTTCAGGACCCTCTCTTCTGAAACAAAATTGTCTAAACATTTTTCTAAATTGCCTAAACATGGCTCTAAATTGCCTAACGTTGCTCTAAATTGTCTAAACTTTGTTCTAAATGCCTTAACGTTGCTTTCACACTCCAAATTTATGTAGTGTCTCAAAGGCAAGCCACATTCAGCAGCTGAAAAGATCATAAAACTATTGTCTGAGACTTGAGTTGATATTATCAAAACCATTTTTGTCCAAAATGTTAGATTCGTCACTGGTGGATCATGACAGTTTCCACTGTGCGTCGTGTGATGGGTTTCAAATTAAAACCACACGGTGATAGGCAGCCTTTGTCTTTGTCATAGAGACCCTCCATTCTCAGAAAGCCACTTTAATTACATTGAAATGCAGAAATGTCCATAAGGTCAACTTGGTCATGTGGTACTTCTAGCGATGATTTTGTAATGGTGTGCATAACGGGGCATTTAAAATCCTGTGTAAAGGGTTTCAACCTTCGTGATTTATTGGTTGTTGTCAGCCTATTTTTTTTAATCACAAAAGATAAAGTTTTATTCGTGCATGATAACTTTGCATTACGTCTTTCAGGAGGCAGGGTGTCGTATGTACCGATCATTCGAGTGACACATAAACACTCTGGCCGCTACAGGTGGATACATACTGCTGAGATGGAAAACATCCCGGTTTGACGTAAATAAAGCAGTTTGTCTTTCAGAATGGGCGATATGTACAAATTAAATGACGAGAGGATCAAATAAAATTATTCGAGATGAAAAATAATATTTATTTAAAAATTAAGTGTTAATATTTTCTATCCGTTTCTATTCTGATTCAATATGAGGCCATCATCCTGAACGCTGCTCTGTCATTAAACCAGCATCAGGTCTATCATGTCTATGCCTCGAGTTTGCTGGGACAAAATGGATGGAATGCAGCCATCCCTTTTAATACGCGATGAATAAACTTATGACATAAGTTGTAAAATATGTGATAAACTATGTATGGATTATACAACACAGTGTATTATACAGCAATGTGTAGGCCTATTATCTGATTAAATACATTAATATAAAGTGGATTATGCATGTCATACAACAAAATGTAATCTGCATGGTAGGCCTAATAGACGAAAAAATCTTGGTGAATCATACAACAAAGTGCATTATCAGATTATACAAGGTGTTATTATATATGTTATGAACACAATTGAAAAGTTTGCACACCTCATCATGCAGTTTAAATCGAATAAAAGTTGTTTGATTCAAAGTCAAATTGCCAAAAAATAATAATAATAAAAATTCCTGACTTTTTACATTTGACAAATAAGACGTTTACCATTTACCATGTTTACCCTGTTAAAAATAGTGGTATTGTTTCTTATTGGGTTTATTTGTTTATTCACATTGGAAATGACACCCAATATTCATTTTTTACACACATTCCATCTGAGTGAATCTATAAATCAACGTGTCATTCATTCTGAAATATGGGCAGACTATATATAAAAAATGCTCTTTTTTTCAATTTCTTTAATAACGTTCGCAATACATCGCGATATATTCCAGTCTCATTAACGTGATTTTTCGTTTTGACAATCCAAAAATTCTGGCCGACAAGTGGGTTTGTGCATGCGCAGAGAGTGCGACTTACTTGTTATAAACAAGTCTGTTGGCACAGCGTGTGGTATAATTTGCCCAGGGCTTTGCTGTGTCAACCCTGAGCTCTTTTGTTGTGAGGATCAACAGGTCTATTGAGGTCACGCTATCCAGCTGGGGACAATGACACAACGCTGGGTCAATGAAGGACGGACGTCGGGGACGTTGGCCCGTCATTGAGCAAGCGTTGTGCCAACGTCCGGCGTACAAAATGTAAGCTGCGTTAATTTGGTACAATGTGTTTTCAATATTGTTTGATAACGCTAGTCCCTTAATCATGGTAATGGTAAGGATACTACAACATACCCTTTGTAATCGTAAGGAATGCTACAGTACAGCCTTTTGTATTCCATTTTAAATTCGTTCATAAAAACAGAGGAATCGTAAAATTTAGGCTGTGTAAATGTATGTGGTAATCTTCTTATCTGGTGATATTGATAAGTGGAAGTGATATAATAATTATACGCGTGGATGATTTATTAAAATATGTATCTGTTTTAACCTAGAGAGATTACAATATTGATGATAAGAAAATGATCCAGTATTATCAGATTATTGGGTTATAATCAGCATTCAATATATTAGCCACATGACAGTTGTTCAAGTTTACCTAGCTGGTTTATCATGTGTAGCCTATATACCAGTAGGCCTATGCCATGTATACATAACGTGTTATTATACAACACAATCACAACATTCCCAGTAAACACAAAACATTTGTATAACATTTGTACAATGTTGGACCAACGTCGTAGACGTTGGGCCGACGTTGTAGAAATGTTATACAAATGTTTTGTGTTTACTGGGTTATGTCGTCCTCCTACAATCAAAAGGTCACATCTGTTACGCTAACAAACAGATATGACCCTTGGATCGCATAGAACCGTTTTCCGGGTATTTTAGAGCAACCCTTTAACAACGTTCAATACTATCGCAAGGGCTTCTTTTTCAGAGCAACTCTCATAAAATAGCCTATCCCCAAAACACACAAGACATATCAGCCATTGTTAATTTGACACTTGTAGCCTCACTTGAAGCTGAAAATAGGCCTTCTCATATTATTTGAAAAATCAATTAATAATTTGATAGTCTGATTATCTGTAAAAGCACATGCATTTCATTAATTCATATAGGGGTCTATACTAGCAGTACAATGATTAATACCGGCCCAGCGTGTACGACGTTGGGCCAACATTAGCCCAACATTGGTTCAATGTCTGGTATTACTGGGTGGGCAGCTTAGTACTTACGTGGATTTACAGTTGGATACGTGGATTGGGAGCCGGCGGTGATATGTAGGGTAGCTAGCGCCACAAGAAGCGTCACCGTAATCCGAACATCCCAAGATAACTGTCTCATGCTTCTCAACAGTTCACGGCCGCAGCGTCCGCATAGCAGCCTAGATGGAATATCCATTTTTGTGATCCGTGGATTTATCCTCTTCTGGATGATGGGTACCGTCACCTGCGCGTACAAAAGGTGTGTGTACGCGTGTATGTCATTAATTAGCCGTACAGGTGTGTGCAAGAAGGGACAGCAGATTTCTTAGGCGTTGTC
Organism: Flabesymbios commensalis; assembly: GCA_964017125.1. Lineage (NCBI taxonomy): Eukaryota > Metazoa > Annelida > Polychaeta > Terebellida > Flabelligeridae > Flabesymbios > Flabesymbios commensalis. The sequence goes on along the minus strand of OZ024908.1, from coordinate 22,786,667 downwards.
AATACACTCTGCTTTCTTAGCTGCTTGTCAATACGCGTCAATTTGTTATGTCCGGTCTACAGGCTGGCAGGTCACAATCTTGCCGCTAACTCGAGCAAACACCAAGTTCTCACACTGCTTGCGGTGGTGGTGACTGCCCGGTCACAACACACCTGTCTCGCGGCAGCGATCGTAGGTTTTCACACGGCACACCGAAGTAAGGAGACGAGTTCCGCTGACGTGAATTAACAGCAAGACTTGTCACCCGTCAACTCGCCAACACGAATTCCGCTTGATCGTCGTGTCCAGAAGTGTCATGCTTTGGTGACGCCGCCCCTGACAGTGTCACGCATCACTGGCGCTACAACTGTATCCACTCTGTGTATAACTGTATCCACAGACCTGCAAGCAAAGAAAACAGCCGTTCACCGTCACGAAGACCACATACAGTATGCACGAAAAATTACAGGGCACATGTCACGCTAGCGTTGGCTCTGTTTATGCCGCAGCCTGCTGCGAGCTCTATTGTGCATGCGGCATTGGAGCATGTAAACGCAGGAATTTCTCCGTCAATGAAAATTAATATTACAACAACATGTGTTTGGAGGGCAATGTGTGAGCTCAGGGCCTACCTATTGTGCATGCGGCATTATCCGTGTACAAAATAAAAATTAATATCACAATATCATGGGTTAATTTGAAACCCCACTTGGGATATTTGAGCCTTGCCATGGCTCCCGATGGGTCTCAAAACATGCAAAGAGGGCCTCAAAATAAACATATTCACCTACAAGCCATTACTGCCATTATTGTATCCCTTATACCGATAAGCACGGATATAGTCGTTTTTACTTTGTTTTATTAGCCCATGAAATCACTGTTATTGGGAATTAAATTATGTTTTAACATCAATATTTGAAAATACTTAGTCGCAAATTATTTAAATTTTCACTCACTCAACTTCAAGTGAGTGAAAAATTAGATATTTCAATTTCGCGCCCTAATTGATAATATATACATGTAGGACCCTAATATATTAAAAAAACAACCTAACATCCTCTACTTATATATATATATGTTTGACTAGCACATTTCAGATGACAGGGCGTTTAAAATTGAGGTTTGCGCCCTGCTGTTGACAACTTACGTCACACAGCCGTATATGTGAATATGCGACAGTGTCCTAAATATTCATAATAATTCACAAAAAATCACATTCCATTAGGGTTGGCTCTGTTGTCATATTATTCGCAATGCATTAAACAGGTTGCGGACAATTTCCTCGTTTACGGTCTACCTGTCTGCACGGCATGGCTGGCCGACTTGGCAGAGGTGGACTGCACGCCTGAGCGACCAAGCGAATCCACGACAGACGCCAAAATCAGTATTACATCCGACAGACACGCGAACTGTGGCCCAGTGCTGGGCGATCGTTGGTACAACGTGCGATACGCTGGACCACCATTGGGAGGTGTGTTTTGCCGACAAGTGTATTGCTGAGCCTGTAAATTTATACAATTTAATTCGGTAAAATCCTTGATCCGTGACCGTTCTATTGACTGAATATTACTTATGTATCGAATCGTTTTCAACCTCACCACTTAGTGAATTGCGATAAGTATATTATGAATACAATATAATATCTCCTTATAGTTAACAGTGTCATAACAGACAAGTTGCAAGCGTTCTAGCATGAAACAACAAACTGATCATAATCATTGATGTGTGAACTGTTAGCAGGTAGTTTAACATGAGACGACAATAATAACAATTGAGGTTAATCATCCATGTGCTCCACTGTTGTTTCAATGGTGGGCCAGCGTCGTAGACGCTGGACCAACATTAAAACAACATTATAGGTAGCTCGATCGATACGAAATATTGCTTGAGTCAAAATTTCAGTGCTTAAAGGGGCACTATTGCAAGGTGTTTGTAAACTATGCTGCTCCGCACAGCCAAATGCAGTAGCTGCGTACTTGAAAAGTAAGCAGTTACTGGTTTTTTGGTTTGTTTTTGGTATGTCACACTCGGGTTTGTTGATATAATCATCCTAACTTCGAGCACCACTGAAACCCAGTGACCCGCAGCGATAAGATACTGTATCACAATATCCATTTCTAAGGAAGATGACTACTTTTTGTGTGAGCCGATTAGAGGAATAACAAGAGCAGTCTTTTTATGAAAAAAGAATAATTGTAGCCAGTGGAGATATGTCTTTAAATATGTGAAGAGAGCCTCAATTCTATCAATATAGTATGTTCAAGTGTTATACATGTATACTGGTATAAATTTTTCATCATTTTTTTAACCATAGGTATACCCTATAGACGTATAAATTATCAAATAATATTTGTAATCGGTTTCTACTTGGATTGCTAATATTTACTGTTGTCATGGTTGTTATGATATTTTAAATGTGATACAGGTATTGAAACGACATTAGCATAAATTCATATGTTATATTTGATTGTTTATTGTTTGACATGTGGTGTGCTCTGGAGGTGAAATAGTCCTTTGTTAAGTTACTATGTCCATAGTTCTGCTGGTAGATTAATATGACAGCGAAATGAGAATGATGCAAAATGTCTATGTAACGAAGCGTCCTCTGGTTAATGTGGGTTTAACTGTCGATACGCACGAAGTGATGACGTTTCTAATACTGTCTAATACAACTTTCTAACACTCTGACAAAATTGCACTCCCTCTAACAACATGAATAAGCCAGCATCGCATCCTCTGGTGAATATGGGATTAGTTGGTAATACACACAAAGCGATGGCGTTTGTAACACAACTTTTCAAACTAACAAAATTACAATCAGTCTAGTTATCCAGCATATAAGTAATAGATAAATAGGGCCTAGCTCTTGTCATTGACCAGGGTCTGGCTACTAAATATATCTAGCGTTCGCTGCAGTTTCACAATTTAGTCCACAGGAGTCTTCATTATGACAAAACGGCTTGCTTCAGTGCTTGTGAATAAATAATATTTTTTATACTGAATAATTTTTTCCTGAATATATATCTCGTCCTTTCTCAATGTAAAATGACAATTTTAACCGGCGTAAAACGATTACAACATAAGATTGTAAATCGCAATATCTAAAACTAGCCACTGTCAACAAACAGGTTGATCAATGTTTGTGTATACTGGGCTCTCTGCTGTAAATAAAAATAACGATTTTTATAGTTGTAGCTGAGTCGCGGACCTTTATTGGACTACATTTTAAAGCCAAAAGACAATAACTGCTTAACTGCTTACGTATGAAGTGGTCGGTTACTGCCCTACTTTTCAAGTGAGCAGTCGCTGTCTTCGGGTTTTGCGGAGCATGTGCTGACATCAGTTCTTATGTCTATATTATTTAGGTCGTTTGTCCGGATAGTACTCGAGGTTGTACTTTCCAAAGGAGGGTTGTGAATCAAAGTCAAGCAGACCTTAGAATACCGTTATATTAAGCAAAGTTTAGGTCAGTGTGATGGTCTCGTGATTGGCTGCAGTCTCACCAATATTTAACTCTTTAACAGCCGGTGCCACATATATTCGGGTTTTCATTTTTTATCAGTACATTAAGTACCACATTTTAAATATGTTAAAGATAAAATGTGATATCAACCCGCAAGATTTGAAAAGAGTTGACCTCCATTTGGTCAAATCTGAATATTTTTCACCCACTTGAAGTTGTGGATCGCGTCAGCGAGACACAACTTCAAGTGGGTGAAAATTAAAATTGAACAATTTGGCAATCAAAGGGTTGATTGTAATCAGGATCTTAACCCGTAAAGCGCTGAACTATTTGTGTATAAACTATGGAGACTAAAGGGTTTTTCAATTTGTAATCATTATAAAAAACTTAGCTAGCTCTTTCTGCTTCATTTGAATACCTATGTTATAGGCCATTATACATATTTTACTTATTTTACTATTTTTAGTGCGGGGATCGACTTTAGCAGTAGACGTCATATCAACATCGGATGTCTATAAACTCAGATTCTGACGTCTTAAGGTCGACTTAAATTCCATCTAAACGTTCATTGAGACTGGGCTCTGGTTCCATTCTGCATTTACATTCTGGACATACGCTATGAACATCGCTCATCTGCAGTCGTTTTGACGGACGGTGGTATATAATTTGTTGTCTTCGTACAATTATTGCTATAATTAAATTGTAAAATCACTTTCCCTACACGTCTGCACATAGGATGTGTTTCTAAGCCATAAGTGGACAATCACAATCAAAATACAAAGTTATCACGGACGCAGAACGCACTTAAGTTGATTGCTGTTATTCCATCGTGACAAATTGCATATTATCTTTTCCCAATGAAATAATATATTTTTAATGTTCGTCTCGTCCATTTACAAATTAAGAAAGACAGACTAATGAAGTATGGGATATGTTACCATGTTACATAGTCCGTAATAACAGACTCTGTGTGCGATACAGAACCATGCTGTTCACGTCAAGCTCGGACTAATGTTACACAACACAAAGTTGTGAGCATCTCAACATTAAAGCAGCTGGGTCGAAGTATGGCATGTGTTACCATGTTACACAACACAAAGTTGTCAGCATCTCAACATTGAAGCAGCTGGGTCGTTTTGCTTCACTGAACCATAATATATACATTGCGATGAACCCCACTCTTGTGGTCGTTGACCATGCTGCGCATGCGTGCCATTGCATTTGCACCCACAAAGTTTATTCATCGATTCTCGACGACCCACCTATTTTAATATATTACATTTAGATCGTGACCTTGGTATTAAATGGGCGTATTTACTACTTTTATAGAAAAAATGACCCTTTAACCCTTTACCCTTAAAACTCATAAAAACATTATTTTTGCATAAACCATGGAGATTAAAGGGTTTTCTTCAATTTGAAATTGTCATAAATGTCTTATTCAGCTCTCTCCGGTTCATTTGAATACCTATGTTATGGGTCTACGACCAATATAAATATGTTGATTCTTACAGTGCGGGGATCGATTTTAGTCGTCAGAATCTGACGTCTACAGACGTCAGATTCTGTCGACTGAAGTCGGTCCCGGCGCTGTAAGGGATAAAGCGCTGATATATTTTTATACAAACCATATAGAGATCAAATGGTTTTCTTCAATTTTAAACCGTCATAAATGTCTTAGTTAGCTCCTTCTTTTCATTTGAATACCTATGCCATATTCTATTGTGTCGACGGCCGTTATAAATATTTTACACTTTCAGAGCGGTGATCGACTTCAGATGTAGGAATCTGACGTCTATAGACGTCAGTTTCTGACGTCTAAACTCGGCCCTAGCATCGAAAGGGTTAATAACAAGGTGATGATATTGATGTGACGTAAACTACAAAAAAATATATATTTTCTGCTAAAATTTTAATATTTCTGATTCATTTGAAACTGGCTATGATGACACAATTTCCCCGCAGCCTAAATTGAAGAGCAATGCCATATGATGAACGTTTAAAGCTAGATCTTTGATAAATTGTAATCGATATTTTTCTTGCAAATATTGCATTAGAAAATTGGTAAACTTCTTCACGTGCATGGCAAATACTGATTAATTTCCAATAAATTGTTGACTTTGTTTCACAAATAAAGGAGAATATTCGATTTTTTTTAAATAAGGGGTCAGGGTACTTATGTGGCTTAAGTGTAAGTATGATAAAACTGTATCTTGATTTGACGAGCTGTCCTGTCGATTTTACATATACAATGCTTCGAGCTGCTCGCGGTATGTGTGTGCAGCATTGTACCGTTTCAAAATGGGCATAATTATAAAAAGCGATTCACAAGTGAAACATCATGTACAGTGCAGGAACAATGAAAGTTTAAGCTATTATAATTGGAATGGATCAAGATCCAAAAAACACATTTGGCTGGTCTCAGGATTTTGATCTCAATGAGACCATCTTAACCATGAATAATATTGTTTTCAAGCAACGGAATTTGATCTCGGTCGCAAGCTCAAAATGATGTCAGTTTCAGGTTTTTGGGACAGAGACCGTTTTTTGCATCCGGGTAGCTGTCAGCGGCTATGGACATGCTCAATAAGCATCGAATACGTTTTCTAGCTAGCAGGGATATTAAGGGATGGAGTGGTTTATTTTCTGGAGCACAATAAATGTGAATGACTTTGCTCAGTTTCATCAATGATCATTTATAAAAACGTCCAGCTGAAAGACGAATGGACGGACGGCTAGTTAAAGGTCACCCGGTATGACTGGGCCGCCTACCTAATTTACTGCGCGTGGCCCAGTCACACTGACCGCCATTTTGTTTACACAGCCAGCTGTGTAAAAACGACACTCGCGCTGCTTACCAAAACACTCGGATGCCAAGACATTGAGACGAATATTTCAAGTGCCTATGAAAACTAGGCCATTTTCAGCAGGCGTAAACTTGGGATCGTATTGGAACTATTACACTATTACTGTGTCAGAGCCTTGCGATGTCATCAGGGTAGTTAAAGGTCTGGTATCTGATTTGTCGAGATGGTCGTCTCGACCAATCACATGTCGATGGTCCAAAACAATAGTGGATCAAGTCGATTTGCTTAGAACTACAGTCTATCAGAGTATTTTTCACCTTCCAAAACGATTCACAGAAACAAAATTGGGATCAGTAAGACACCAAGTTGACTTAGCTCATTGCTACTCCAGGAAAACAGAATATGCAGATATTTTTCCTATATCAACAAGTCCAGGCATTTCCCATGTGCTGTCTCCACAAGTCTCAGAATAACAATGCGCTAAGTGCACTTGCACCGTTTTTGTCCCAGAAACAGAGCCCATAAGCATATTACACGAGAATAACAGTGTGCTAAGTCGACTTGATCTGTTGTTTTAATCTGAATTTGATATAAATTCAAACGATATACATATTATAGGTGACTTAGCTGGTTATTATTCTAAAGGCCAAAAATTTCACTTGGCACACTATTTTTTTAACCCAGAATCTTTGTCAGTGGCATTGTGAATACAGGCTCATATCAGATGGACAAATGTCGTTGTAAATGACATTTTTATATGTGTATTTGCACAAGTACTTATAACATTAACGTCTCAACAACATTTCGTGTTTGACTTAAACTTCCATGTTAAAATCCATAACACTGCTCACCAAAAATCGACGCGGTATTTTTTGCATTAATTTGTTTGCGCCGCTCGTATTAACGACGTCCAGCACGCTATCCACCGTAATATGCGGGATAGACAAACAAGGTCAAGAGGGTGTGACCTTTTGACCCTGCTGGTTTCAGCCAATTGGCAAGCCGTGTGATCGATGTTGAGTGGACATCAGATCAGCGGCAGGACCATAAGATCGGCGCACCAATGAATTATTCAAGGTACAGATGCCGTCAACAGAAAAAAGAAGACAGGATTTGCGGAGCGACCTGACAGTTTTATGTGATATCAAAGAGCAGTATATCATGCGGTATTTATTCCATACAAGATTAGAATAGTTTCATGAATTTGAACTTTTATTCCTTTCAAGATGAGAATTGCTTCAACAATTCGCATAATTATGATAATTGTTTCAGCAATTCCCATTTTGTATTCCTTGCAAGACGATAATTGCTGCAGGTAAGCCTATCAGCATCATTATTTTATTTCCTACAAGATGAGAATTGGTTCCGCAATTTGCACCTTTTACTTCATACCGCGACCAACATCAGTGTCTGCACCAATGCGGGTGCTGCATTGGCACCTTTTATTTCATACTAGGTGAGAATTATTTCAACAATTCGCACCTGGTATGCAATAAAGCATATATTCTATTGTGAGTGTTTGCTCATAGTGATCAATTGATGTCGGCAAATTAACGATGTCATTGCTTATCTCTATATTGCGTCACAAATATTAAGGTGTTACAGAATCTGATAACTTGTCGCAAAGCATACGATCTCGGTTGTGGTGTGACACAGGATTTGCATTATGAAGTACTTGTATTCGAATTGAGGTTTATGATCAGAAATGTTCAGTCATAAGGCGTACACGCAGAATTCTTTTGCAGTGCATCACATGTAAATAATCTATTTTTGTTGTAAAAAACTCGGGACTTAGAAAATATCACATGGTATAGATACGGTTTATTTTGCTGTGTATAGTAATAAATTTAGTCACCACAGCATTGCTCTCAGCCTAATTAATTTGATCTCAGGCTTGATCTCAGCTTAATGAAGTTGATCTCAGCCTTGATCTCAGCCTGGGCGAAGATTATAGAGTAAGTGACTATTAATAATTATATTTGTATATCTCTTTGCTCATTTACATTTAAAATTGCGTGATAAGGCAAATCACTTTATATTTAGTAGATAAATTCGACTGCAACAGGTGTAAGTAAGCTATGCAATTTAACAATGTATGTTCCGATTTTCGACTCTGGCTGTAATCTTGAATCTAGACTGGATGAAGCGTGTGAAGCTCTGCATGTTATGGAACTGTGCACTCTAAAGCATCGTTCAAGTCTTCCGAAAAAGTGTAGTCCTACTGTATCGCCCACTCGGTTGATATCTCAAATATTACTTCACACCCTATTTATTCCAAAAGGTCAATATTTTTTAAAGGTGGCGGATATTACGTACACTTTTGCTTGCTAGGGGGCTCTACATTTCAGATAAAGACTATGTGCAGTGCACGGGAAGATGTACATGTACGCAGCACCTTTAAGTTATGGGTTGTGGGCAGTTAGTGTGGCTTTTTTGGAGACTTGACTAATTGTGCACCCTTCCCACGCCTGTCGCCAGGACAAATGAAGAATAATGAGAGCGGAAGCTCGGACGCTTTGTGATAATGACGTCACAACAGAATCAATGATGGCGGACGTGGTCTGTATACCTGCGTGCAAAGACAAACAGCAGTAGCTGCTTACTTGAAAAGTAAGCAGCTACTGCTGTTTGTCTCGGCAAGGTGGTATAGGACTAATTCTACATGTAGACCCATGGATGGGAAGATAATGCATCAGCTACCTCACTGGGATCCTAAAGCTGGACATTTCGGGAGTTTCTGAGCGGATACTCGAGTCACAATTTTGAAGCTAGAAATCGTGTCAGAAATGATCACATGAGAGTAAAATACCTAGCCAATAAATTGAAAAAGAATTATCATTGGGAAAAAGCTACTGAAAGGTAGAGCGCAAATGACCCAAGTTTAGTATTCCACCATATTTAAATAACAACGGAATAACGGACAGTAGTTAGCTGATCCTGTCATGTGACAGACATCCAGTGCCACATCTGGTCAAGGCTATACATATAGACTACTATGGTGTCCAGTGATCTCAGACTTTCGCAATCTTTGCCATACAAATCTTGGATAAAAAGTAATTTTAGCTACTGAACTCGGCCAAATGTTAAAAGTGATTTTGGCTATGTAGTGTACTGACCAAATGCTTTTAAAATAAAATGATAATTACGAGATGACTCTTGTAACCAATTAAAATACATGGTTTGAAAATAAGATAAAAAGATAATCTTAGCTTACCACTGTGAAAACCATGACTTGGCTAAAAACGAGTAGTTTTTTCTGGAGAATACACACACACCTCAGTCTGCTGAGCTTGCCATAAAGGTCAGTCCATATCAAAAATACAACTCACAATCACACTAAACACGTGGGGTCGTCGTGAAAAAATGCAAGACCGTTTTCGGCCACGACGAGCCAATCCACACATAGACTGCCATTTTTGTTATGAGCTGGCAAGACGTCACGGGACTTTTACTGGTACTCTCTAATTGAGTGAATGATATAAAGTCTATTGATTGCGCCGTAGCACAGTCCACACAGACACTAAGAGTAGGCCTACCGATTACACCTGACTAAGGCTGAACATGCTTACGACGCGACAATTGTGATGAAATCGTCGTCGTATGACCACTCTAACGACACCCGACGTGACGTACGTCGGGTGTGGTCGGATGTCATCTTTCTGTTATGGACTGGCCTTTAGTATGTATAGGCAAGTTTATACTTTAACCAGAGACTGTTTATAAACAGTCGAGCTGCTTTAACTATAGGTAATTATAGGCCTTTGGGGCCTACAATTATCCCTAGGCTACATCACTTCCTCTGCGTGTAGGTGTAAAACATATACGTACTGCGAAACGTTTCCTGACTTTTTATTCTTGTAATCGGGCTAATTTCAACGTGTAAAATGAGATATTGGCCCAACATGCAGTCGAAGTCAGACCGCTGCTTTCTGCTTTTTCTGTGATTAGATGCCTTGGTAACTGACTGAGTCACAGACCATTTGATACCAGAAGGGTCCGCAGGCAAGATCAGTCTGGTTTTGCTTTGTGTGAGTGGTGCATTCCACTTATAGGGCTTATACATGCATTAACCCTTTCAGTCCCAATACTATATTTAAGCATATTATGTCGGCGGCCGCGCTACTTTTTCTTTGGCTTTATGAATATTTACTTTTATTGCAAACTAGACAAAGTTGCGTGTCGCTGATCATAATGTTGACCGCCCCTAAATAACTCTCTTCAGGCAAGTGAACCCCAGACTAGACATGCGTATGAATCCACGACGAAGTAACGGCGTTAAATAAAGGCTTTAAATAATTTAAATAACTTGAAATTATCTTAAAAAGCTTCGACTTTTATTACTTCACTATTCACTGCCGTCACGTGGATTACAGAGAAAAGACGAGACGTTGTCCCGGTGATTCAATGCTGGTGCATCGTCTACGACGCTGACCCAGCATTTAATCAACATTGGGGTAGCTTCTCATGTTTGCTGGATTAAGACGGTGAAATCCTGCATTATTTATTTCAGCCTGGTCGTTGTGGATCAGACACGATGAGGTAATACCCTGCCAATAACTCATAACGGCGGCACCGTGTCCTGTGACACAAAAAACACCGGACATTGGATCAATGTTGTTTTAATGTTGGGCCACCGTCGCAGACGGGGGTCCAACATTAAAACAACATTGGTTCAATGCATTGTGTTTGCTGGGAGGTCAATCGTCTCGCTCCATTGCGCTGCTACAGCTGTAAAAAAGAGGGACGTGGCGCAATGGTTAGAGCGTGGCGCATTGCAATTGGCGATGCCTGCCGTGCAAGTTCAACCCTCGCTTGGTGCAGGATTTTCAGATATATAATGTTTCTCCCATCTCAACGCTGGGACATCGTGGTTTCGATGTTGTGACCTTGGGTAAGGCACTCTACCACCAAGTGCTTCACTTCACTCTGGTGTAAATGAGTACCTGTTATGACAGAGATGTAAGATAAGTTTCTAGCATCGAAATGGTCGCAGGGCTGAATGCTCCCCAGGGAGTTGAAATGGCACACGAATGAAGATCCTAGCACCGAAATGGTTGCAGGGCTGTATGTTCCCCGGGGAGTTAAAATGGCACACGAATGAACAGTTCCCGTGACCAGGGGGTAAATGTGAAGTCGGCTACAGAGGTTCACGGTCTTTATATCAGACTAAAACCTCAACATTTTCAGTTTACAAATTAATAAATCTGCACACATGCACCCCACGAAATACTTTTTAGTTTGTGCACATTTTAATGTAACTGATGCATATATATCTGTATATTGTCTCGGCTTTTGCTTTGATATATTATTATCCATTTCTATCCATATTCTAAGAGATGAATTGTCGTTACAATATATACTTAAAGATATAGAAAAGATAGAATACAACTATTCAATTCACCCCATGTACAGAAATGTCTGGGAAGTGTCCATTATTCTTTACGAGAAGCTGTCCATGGATGCAGTTAATGGAGATTTATAAAGAAATTTTCCTAACACTCTTAATATATCTATCTTCATTTAATTCAGTTCCAGTATGACAATTTTGTCAAATATCCAAGCAGATCCACGCTGACTATTCAGCGTGATCACTGCCTTCATGTATTTATTGGCGTACATTGGGCTGACTGAGGGTCAGTAGATCTGATAAAAACCCAGGACGTTTTTTAATGGCTTCTACTATGTTCTATGCAAAGAATTATTTAAAATATACCTCGCGTTGAATTAATGCGACATGCAGCTTGAAAGGGTTAAGACATAAAAAGACTTATTTAGCAAACACGAGACGTTGAACCAATGCTGGTTTAATGTTGGGCCAGCGTCACAGACGCTGGCCCAACATTAAACCAGCATTGGGTCAGCGTCTCGTGTTGTCTGGTAAGCTCTCGGGATCTGAGTATCTGCGTGTCGGGATCATGCTTACGTCATCAGAGATCCTGGCCCGGGACAGCACGTTATAGTATGTAGACACGTAATGCGCGACTGGCTAATTACAAGTTTGAATAATTTATCGCTCAACGAATTGTTGTTTTTGTTTATTTTGTATACAAGGCCTTAGTCCAGAGTGATATTGCAAGGCTCTGATACAGATACCTCCATCTCTAAATTGAATAGTTCTACTACGATGACTGGATTTTACCAGCTGAAAATGCCTAATAAGCACTCGAAATACAAGTCTATAAGTTTCATGGCACCCTAGTTTGTCGGTATAGACGGTATAGAGTGTGTTTTTTACACAGCTTGCTGTGTTTATAAAATGGCGGTCACTGTGACCGGGTCTGTCGCGATGTGAGTTAGGCAGCCAGGTCATGTCAGGTAATATATTACAGTTTGACCCTTAAAGCGATGAAATATTTTTGTATAAACCATGGAGACCAAAGGTTGTTTTATTCAATTTGAAATCATGATAAATGTCTCAGTTAGCCATTTCTGATTCATTTGAATACCTATGTTATGGGTCTACGACAATTGTAAATATTTGTACTTTTACGGTGCGGGGATTGACTTTAGGCGTCAGATTCTGACGACTAAAGTCGATCCCCGCGCTGTAAGAGTAAAATCAGATGATGCATATTTCGTATCTTTTTTTGTACCATCTTAACAAACACAAAACGTTGACCCAATGTGGATTTGATGTTGGGCCAATGTCGTAGGTATTCGTCTGTCGCTAAGATATATTTTAAACATCTGAAACGAGCCACGATAGATATTTGACATTGAAATTATTCTGTGAAATTCAATAGCCTTGATCTCCATTGTTGTCACCGAGCAAGCTAATACAATGAGGTATGGGGGGAGGGGGTCTTATATAACTTTGTTTTCACTGAGTTCCAATTCAAAACGGTGACGTCACTGCGCTTACAGAATATATCTTTCAGGCTCTAATTCAGATATATAATATACGTATGATACAACGCTAATTTTGAATAATACAAATATATATATACACACAGCGGTGGGGTGGGGTGTTGCGGTATTAACCCTAAAAGCGTGGGGATCAACTTTAAAAAAAAAAATAGAAAAATATAATGGCCGCAGACCCATAACATAGGTATTCAAATGAAGAAGAAAGAGCTAACTAAGACATTTGTGATGATTTAAAATTGAAAAAAATCTCATCAGACCCATCTGCGTTCGTTTGGAACAACCTACATAATTAATTATCTAGGAGGCAGAAGGTCGTACGTGCATGCCACTCATGTGGCATGCACGTACGACCTTCTGATTGCTAGAAGTTGACATCACGAAATCGCGACACCTCGACTCACCCATGCCAACAATCAGCCGGGGAGCAGGCGGGCGCTGTATCCATATCCATTCAGCTAACGTATTATTCTTATGATGTAGTACAGACCTTGCAATATATACACAGTGCTATTCCCAACCAGAATAAAATATTTGACCTGGTGATCCCATGCTTTTTTCCATGATTGCGCCAATGTCGTGACAATGTGCCGTATATTATGGGGAGGGCAGAGACAATTATTCATTGAGCACATCCATATTTCATTAACAATTCTAGATGGCAGATGTTGCATAACAACAGCCAAATATTGATGCATGCAGAGAACCAATTGACCTCTCCCAGCGAACACGGGATGCTGGATGGGCCATTACTGGGTCAGTGTCATAATATGATGACCCAGTAATGGCCGAACATTGGTCCAGCATTCCGTGTTTGTTGGGTTGGATCCTAATTTGATCTGCTTATGTAATCATACACAATCAAGATAAACTCTATGTGCCATGCGGAATCATACAGAAAACACTACAGCCTTTGTGCTGTTGTCACAGAACCGTTATTTATGTGTTCATATATGAAAACATAATATAAATAATATAAATAAATCCTGATATATACATACTAGTACATGCACCGCCTGCTTTGACACTGACATAAATGTGTATGATGGATAGACGATAGATATTTATTGACATAAAGAAAAGTCATTACTGATTTATTTGTCATAAAAATGATAGAATATATGTACATGTATATACAATATGGTTAATTTGCTAAAATCACACGATAATTTACATGGTATCACATACTGAGTTAAAATCATGGTAAAAGGCAACAACTTATATATGAGCAGGAGGCAGGAAACTGTTCGCTTCCGATCACTTGCATGTTGGCGGACATTATCATGAAGATATGTTGACATGTGACAGATATAGCTCAACGGCAATAAGATATCCAGTAAAACACTGGATATTGCGATAAAATAACAAATAATTGATTACTACTTGAACAATATATGTGAACGTAGGGGGTCTATCATTTTGTTTCCCGCACCAAAACCAGAGATAAAATAGCTACTATGTATGTAATGCCAGGTTTTTTGCACGCATTGTGAGGCCTCTTTAGGGTTTTTGTTGCGGAATAGATCTCATTGCTGTTGAGCTATATCTGTGACATGTCAACATATCTCCATGATAATGTCCGCCAACATGTAAGTGATCGTAAGCGAACGGTTTCCTGCCTCCTGCCCACCGCGGGACTCAAATATTGTATATATATATGTATATGCACACATATAATTATATATAATTCAGCGCTAATTTATGTTATTTAAATTTTCACCCACTTGAAGTTGTGGCTCGCTACCGCGACCCACAACTTCAAGTAGGTGAAAATTAATCACCTTTGTTTAATTAGAGACAAAACATTTGCAAATAGTGATGTTTAAGCACTCGTATCTTTCCCTATAGGAGTGATTCAAACGGCTAGTAAAACGAATTAAACACGAATAAGAAACAAGGTAAGTGATCTGTATATTTCACGACATTTACTGCTGACATATGGGATGACAGACCAACGGCATACATCCCGCGGCTTCACATTGGGTCAAGCGATGGAAACGTAGCTAAATTAACCCTCTTATTGCTAATGGCGACTAAAAATGGTTTTCAATCTGTTTTATTAACAGGTTAATACACAGTTATTGGGAATAAAAAGAAGTGTTTAAACATCAAGATTTGCAAATGCTTGTTCTCAAATTAAACAAACATGAGCAGTTTTCACGCTCTTGCAGCTCCAGGTCGCGGTAACGAGACACAACTTCAAGTGGGTGAACATTTAAATGAGATAACTTAACCCTTTAAGCCCTCACGATACATTAAAGCATCATTTCACATCTATGTAGAATTTCCTAAAACCTAGGGGTTCTAGAATGAACATTTTTGTGGAACTGTTATATTAATAACCATATATATTTTTTTCATTTGCCACCCGCTTCCAAGTCATTTTCATTCACTACAAGTCGAGAATTGCGACAGCAATTCGCGGCTTGTAGTGGATGCAGATGACAATAGTGGATTCAGGCTTGAAAAGGTTAAAGGGTTAATCAACTCAGAAACGTGTCGATAAACAGTTTTTGTTCTGATAATCATTGCACTTAAATTAGAGAGAAAAAACCCATACAGCTTCTGGTGTACTCTTCTATCCTTGTTACTGAGGTGAGCTTAGTGCGCGGGGTCATTCAGGTCATTATGGCTCATACGCTCTGCCGTACAAAGCCATAATGCAGACACCTCTCACTTCTGAAGTAAGCAGTTACGACCCTTTGGTTTTGCATAGCAGACTGTTGACATAATACGGTTATTTACAATCTGTGTGTGGATGGAATCAATAATAAAGGTGGTGGTAACTTTTTGGTCTGTGATACCCCAAGGATGACATGTATATCCCTCACAATAATGACACAATTCCATATATTATTTCATACAAATAATTATCCCTGCAGCAATTCCACATTGAAGACTGTACCTTTGGACTTTTCACAATATACGCCCCTATAGGCTGATAAGTAAAGCTCTTACACCCATCTTCGTGCATGGTGTTTTATATTTATGAAAAATGTGTTTTCACATCGTTCAGTTTTGTTGTCGGTATTACAAAATTATAACATAATAAATTATCATCTATTTGATCTGGCTTTCCCGCCCTAGCTCCTTGGTGTTCCGGATCCCCGTTGACGAGCCTGCTTTTGTCTTGATTATGATACATGCTCATGCTGAGGATATGTGCGCCTCTGAGCTGGGTCCTCTGAGGATTTAGGCGCTATAGAGGTTTAATTGGTGGATTGATTGATTGAATATATCCAAGTTATCCTAACCCAGCAAACACGACACATCCATCCAATGTTTGACCAATGTTGGCCCACCGTCTACGACGTTGGCCCAAAATGTTGGCCCACCGTCTACGACGTTGGCCCAACATTGGTCAAACATTGGATTGATGTGTCGTGTTTGCTGGGAAGTGACGACGAACGAATCACCGGATGATTTGGATCAGAAATGGAATGATTATTCTACCTTTCTGCTGGGATGCATATTCACCGCGGGATGTGGTTCGCATACAATGTGAGATCATTGTTTACAATATGTCGGCGGACTATTTATTGCGGGTGATCAATAATCAAGGTGGTAATATTATCACATATCTCACGCTATGTCCAGCACGACATCCACAGATTGGACATTGTCCACGCACTTTATGGTTTCTTAAATTGTGCATATGATTATTTCGCTGCATGGTGGTTGCTGGTTCAGTGCATCCATAAATATTCTGTCTCGCCATTGCAAATCTGCAGTGCGAAGACACAAGGTGCTGTTTGGCTTAGCAGAACAGCATTGTAGCTGACCACGATTATATGGTCTACGCATTTCGTTTGTGATATGTCATTTCTCTGAGCTCGGTTAATGCCACTGTCACGAATCCACTGGTGATTCAATGAGAATGCTGGCGATATGGGCAATACGGATGTGAGTGCGAATCATGGAGAATAATAATGCTCCTGGGTGGATAATTTATTGAACAACAAACCAACTAAATTGAATACGTTTTAAAGTGGCGAATGACGGCGAACCAAGTAGAACTCATTAACATACTGAACTATAGAACCAGTACAAAGCAGAACGGGTTGACACGAAATAATTCAAAATGTTGTGCTAATCAACATGATCTATATGATTTAGATGCGTTAGAAAATATGTGTCGTATTTCATCGTATCGCATCATTTTATATTGCAACGTATCGTGTTGCATCATATCGTATAGTATTGTAGTGGAGAGTGGCGAAGTGTATCGGATCGCGTTGTCGTTTTATTGTCACTGAACCTTCCATATTCACCTTTTAGCAGAACTGGTACCTACATTCACAGTTCACATGACGTCTATTGCCACGGGGACCAGTTGTTTTTATTAGGCGTGACTGACATGTTCTGATAACGCCTGTCACACGCGTTTCCTCGTTGATAACAGACTTGTTAGTGTCACAAATAATAATAGCCGCAATAATATAGGTTAAAAATCTCGCATTTTCTAGCAGTGATCGCTTTTACTTGACTTGATGCGATGACAATGCAATATGAACGCATTCGAACTACGACAAAGTCAGATATCAGGAGTATAACATTCAAAACAAGACACACACTCAGAACTCTATGGTCAGAGACTGCAAACCTCCGCCGCGCCATCCGGATCGTAATCTGGATCCGGATCATAATCCGGATCATTCCCAAAGTTTAGTGATTGTTCCTTGGCCCGAGACACACATCTGGTAACAATTTCATGCAAATCCGTACATTACTTTGGAAGGACCCTGCGGACTAAAATACAAATAAATCAACACGATCATAAATATAACCTCCCTTGGTGGAGGTACTAAATAAGTTGAAAGTGTGTTTTCCACGTTAACAAAGTTTTTAAAGTTTTATTGACCGTTTAGATGTCAACTTTGACATATTGGTCATTTTTTTCTTTATTTTTTTGTACGTTTTTTTACGCGGCGCGAATCGGTTATGCGTTCGGTTGTCATTATACTCCCACGAATTTGAACAGTTTGGGTCACTGCATATACATGTGTGCACCAAGGAAAGATATCGGCCGCAGCGGGACTCGTATCCGGTACCCCCGGGCTCTGAGTCAACCACGCTACCAAAGAGCTATCCTGACGCCACAACATCAATAATTGATTATGTTTATTTTATAAAGTAGTCAGACGATATCCTTTTTGCCTTGTCAGTTATACGACAATATCAATCTTGCATTGCTCAAAATAAGACCATTTCACAACGTTTTGAAATGAATTTATTGTGAGACTTTGTTTCAAATATAATACCATCTGGTTTATGGCTAAAACAGTTATATATCTCTAAGCAATATCTCAATAAAATATTTTCTTATACATCATGTACGTAATCTCAATGAATGCTATTATAATAAAGCGCCCCATTACCTTCATGGATCCATGACCGGTGCCCAGCTTAGATCTCTCCAGAATGACGCGAGGCTAATCCGTGGACTGACCAGACGAGAGTATCCGTCAGACAGCGGCTTGACCACGCACTGACCACACACGCGGCGATGATGTATCACGTCTCATATCGAGTCCTGTCCGGCTGCAAGGAGACCTGACCAAGACCAATCCATCGGCCACCACTGACGAATACTAAAGCTACGACCCACTCGTGAATTATCACCGGTAAAACCGGCCGAATCAATCGCCTGCCAGCCTTGTAACGTCGCCCATTGTTATCCCGCCGACGGCCGGGGCCGCAGCCTTGCCGCGGTGTCCATGGAAAACTTAACCCAGAGGCCACTTTGCTGGTTTACGGCCGCCGCCAGCAGTGCTTTAAAATTATAAGGTAGTAACTGCTTACTTTAAAAGTAAGCAGTTACTACCATTTGGCTTTGCACTGCAGTGGCGACGAGGCCGTGGATGACGATGATGCTTCCGCCATCGATGCTGTTGCGGCTGCGTGAGAGAGACTTGCTGCTCCACCTGCAGCAATCATTCCTGTTGAGTGTTTCTACTTTCACAGCAATTGCTGTGAAGCCAAAATACAGTAGCTGCTTACTTGAAAAGTAACGGTTACTGCTTTTTGGCTTTGTCCGAGAAAGTCGAGTTTTCTCTGCCTTTTGCAATTGGGACTGGTACTGCGAGAACGACTGATTGCTTTCTCTGTTCTTCTTATTGCTGATACTTCGAGAGATAAATCAGCAATAATTGCTTCTGGTTCTGAGAAAAGGCTGTTTACTCTACATGGAGCAATTGCTGTCGGCTGCCATCCCATCGTACTGTTGTCACAAGGCCTTTTAAATCGCTCATTATATACCTTTAATTGTTGTCTCTGCTTTAAAACATATTTACAATTGCTCAGATAGTAGTACAAAGAGAACAGGTTGTACAAATAGTGATTTGATGGTAGCAATAGCTTTTCAAATTTGGTACAATAAGTAAAAATGTTTGGCTATGAGCGCAGCAATTGCTTTAGGTACTGGATTTTGTTCCGGCTTTTGGCAATAAGCTCTAGTATACTATGAGAAGGAAAACTTTGTTCTATCTGCAGCAATTGCTTCTGGTGCTGTGCACTAGAATGCACCACCTGCAGTAATGGCTAGCTGGTACAGCAATGAAGGATCTGCCTGCAGCAATTGCTTCTATTGCAATAATAAAAATATTTGCTATGCCAACAAAAAATGCTTCTGGTATAAGGAAAAAGTAAGTTTTGTTTTTTTCTGTGGCAATTATTTTGGATATTGCAAGAGTGAAAGCTTTGTTTTATGTGCAGAAATTGCTTATATTTCGGATGAGAAAGGTGCGTAATCTCGTATTGAAACCCACCAACATGACTTAAAATGATGTATCAAACATACTTCAACAGTAAAAAAAAAATTGGAGTTCAAGGGGCTAACAAGCTTTATGTGTTTGTCCAGACGTGCAAATTAGGTTTATATCAAGGTGATCATTTGAGAAGTGTTGAGATGGGTGTTTTTCACTTCCACCATGGATTTTGTCAGACTGTCTGAACGAATTGCCCATGTATTTCTGTTTATGGAAGGACTGCTGCAGTAGAGACGATGGTTGTGACTGCATCAAGTGCAGAGCAAGATTTGAGAACCAGACACTTATCATCCATGGTTATGATTGGGCTGGAATACTGCAGTGCAAAGCTAAAAGCCAGGATTTGCAGAATTCAATGCCACGATTTCGTCGAATGTTTTCAGTCACTTGAAATTCAGGTGACTAATGACTTAGCTATCCTTAAAGATGTTTTCATTTTGAAATCGCAGCTGGAAGTTTTAAATGACTAGATAGACGCAAGCAAGCAATAAATGTATACATGCAATTATGTTTCTGAAAGCACTGTCTACATGGAATCATCCTTTATATTTCAATATTGCTCTGTCTTGCTTACACAACAGCAATATGACAGAGACTGTGGCGTGTCCTTCCACTATCAGCCGTATTGATAATACCAGCTCTGAGCATGTACGTATATCATTCTTACAAATGCTGTCTTTTTCATAAGCAATTACCGCGAGGGTACGGACGTATCCTTCACGCGTCTATCATGTTGTCATGAGCCATTTCTGGTGCTAACCAGGCCTGATGAAATAAATAACGGTTCTGATGACAGCTATCCAGCCACCACAGTTGACCCTGTGCTGGTTAAATGTTGGGCCAGCGTCTGCGACGCTGTCCCAACATTAAACCCACACAGAGTGCAGTGCAGTGTTCGATGGGTTGAAAGCCGCCACAGCATTGAGTCGACATGGACTACGGGATCACCTTCCATCTGTATGTAGAGATGGACACTCTGTCTGTACTGCTGGTAATACCAAAGACCTCCTGCCATTTGGCTGCGGATGGAACGACGTAATAAATAATGGAGTTTATTTGGTGCGCAGCATCAATTTGTCGGGCAGGCATTTCCGCGGAAAGGTTATTGTTGGAAATCAGGTTCATCGAGTCCGCTCTGAACAGAGGGGAGCTATAATTATGTCTGTCAAATGAATGATTATCTATGGCTATTGTGGATTAGAAAGTAATGATTGTAATTGGAATAGATATAGCTTATATTTCACACTATATACCTCTATTAGTGGCAAAATACGGGCGCATTTAGTTAGAAATATCTGTCCTGGTTAAGAAAGGGACATCTACTACTTTGTAAAGTGGCATGTAGACCTACGTCCCTTCCACGATTAATGTTGTTTGTCTGCAAATGACTAATCGAGGCATAATAATACTTACAAACGGACAGATTTATGCACCATAATATATTTTTTTTAAATTTGTATTATTACCACTGATCAGTGGGTCAAAGATCTGAGGAATACCATCTGATCATCTTGTCTTATCCAATATGAAACCTAATTCACGATGTTATCACAAGCAAACTCCTAAAAAATAAAAGTTAAATTATTAAAATGAATTGAAGCAATGGTGTTACAGACAACCTTTGTGCGCCGTGTAGGCTAAACTGTATCAATATGCTTTGCATAGTTAAAAGGTAGTAGCTGCTTACTTGTAAAGCAAGCAGTTACTACTTTTTGGTTTTGCACGGCGGAACTGTACTGCATTCTCTTGTTAGAACATATCGAAAAATAGATGGCAAAACAAAATAAGTTTAATGTTGGACCAACGTCAACTCCACGCTAGTCCAACCCTGCGCTAGCTTCGCTTGTTTGCCGGGGATTATGACGATGCTGTGGAGACCCAGCACGACTAGACACCTAATTTACGCTATTTACATCGGACTCCTTCAGCCTCGTCTGTGTTTGCGGTCCGAGCTCAGAGGCGCTTAAATCGCAGATAATACCTCCGTCGGTGTGTGAGAGTGGGCGGTGAAGGCCGCGTCACAATCTGAGAGACAAGTGGTTTTGACGGATATACTTAACAGAAAATGCGAGCACTCTACTGCCGTGCAAGGTCAAAAGGCAGTAACTGCTTACTTTTCAAGTAAGCAGTTACTGCCTTTTGGCTTTGCAAAGCAGTACTACACCACCCTCAAGCGGATTAGCGGCACCCACCTTGTAGTGCTCGTGCAGCTGGTAAAATAAGTGTAATGGTGGAAGCTGAATTATGGTCATTTCTTAGGTCTGTGGTGTAATAAAGGCACCAATGTATACGGATGTTGGCAATTCGTGAAAGAAAAAATCTTTTGGTTAGAAGTGTCCAAAATTTTTGACAAGGAGCGCATGAGTAGCAGGACTTATGCTGTTGTACAAAGCCAAAAGGCACATTTTATAAATGGCAGTACAGATTTACATCGTTTTTGCTAACCATCTGTTCTAAATGCTGATACTAACGAATCTGCACATAGCCATGATAGCTGGCGAATCCCATACCCTCACACTGTACTTCCGTAAATTAAAACGTGGTAAGTTGTGCTACTTACGCAGGGGAACATCAGCTACCATGGTAAAAGAAAGCCGCTTTTTAGAGAGTCCACAATATAGGACAAGGTATAGTTGGGGTAGATGATTTTTTTTATTAAACATCTGTCTCCTATACAAATATTATGACTCCACATATAAATTGATGAGTGATACCTTTTTCAAACTTACATGCAATACAAAAGGGTAGTATAGGCCTTTTAAAGTTTGTGTTTAGAATTTACAGATTTAATAATATCTGCACTGTTTATGAACAAATTAAAATTTCAGCTGCCACAGAATATTTTACTTACTATTTATAATTCACTTATATTATCTCAACTTAATTACTGTTTACTTGGCTGGGGCTATGAGTCAAAACATTTATATAAACTTCAAAAACGGGCCATTAGAATTATTGATAAAAATCTTAGGTTTTCACGTACTAATCCATTATTCAAAAAATTGAAAATATTAAAAATTCATGACATTCTTCATTTAAATCAGCTCAAATTTTACAATAAATTATTAAATAATCAATCACCAGAATACTTTGACTCCTTTAACATGCCCAGAAACTGTACTTATCACAATTACAACACTCGCCATTGTCAAAATCTTCGCCCTTTTCGACCCAAACGCTAGTTTTGTAAAATATGTCTACGTTATAATCTACCTAAAATTATCAACGCTACTTCTACTAATATTATAAATACAATTTTCACGCATTCCTTTGATAGTTTTTGTAGATACATTAAATTTAGTCTCCTTGAAAATATTTATTACACAGAAAATTGTATTGTTGAGAATTGCTATGTCTGCCATCGTTTGGCTGCCAAATAAATAATTAACTCTAACCTCTTAATGTATTTGAAAATATCAAATGTGTATAAATTGTCAATGTTTTCATCATTTGGATCATTTCTCTTTTTTTTTTGGTATGTTTATGAGAATTTATTTACATTAATTTGTTTATATGTATATGGTATTTTTACTGTATGTATGTTTATTTGTTTGTATTTTTATGATGTAAAATGTTTGGTGCACAGTTATTATTATTTTTTAATTACAAGGTGGCCTCCATGTTAGCGGCTTAATGTCTTAATATAGGTCTCCTAAACCTATTCCTTTTATAAATTACTAAAAAAATGTTATATATAATTATGATTAAATAAAGTTTCTTCTTCTTCTTCTTCTTCTTTTTTTTTCTTCTTCTTCTTCTTCTTCTTCTTCTTCTTCTTCTTCTTCTTCTTCTTTTTCTTCTTCTTCTTCTTCTTCTTCTTCTTCTTCTTCTTCTTCTTCTTCTTATCTCGGGCGACCACCTTAAGAACTTACTTATTAATTATGTAATTCTTAGCTATTTATTATAACCATAATTATGCAACGTATAGATGCAGACCCATCACATTTGAACAGTTTATACTGATTAGACGACGTAAAGTACAAATTGAACGTAATAATCACTGATAATGTGGTTCAGAGCTGGCAAATCTGTCTTCAACGTCGGAATACACGATGATATTATACTGTGCTATTATCAACCCCTTGCCTTCGCAAATGATTATGTACGCACTCCCGTGTGTGCCAAGCAAAGGATTGTTGCAGATAATCCCTGATGAAAGTATTAAATATTTCTTGCAATTTAATAAAAATAGTAAAACAAAAGTCATATTTTTCACTCGTTTGAAGCTGGACATTGCGTTAGTAATTCCAGCTGCAAATGCTTGAAAAATGTAGAATAACGTCACAGCACTTGAAATGTAAGGGTATCCCAAAGTCTACACCATATATCGCACAAAAGACAAACACGGGAATCTGTGCCCGTGTTAAGTAAACTGCGGATTTTATTGTCGGTGGCTGACATGGCGGAGGGATACCACGGGGCTTTATCTCCGACTGTTTACAACCTGTCACACATGCGCAATAATTGATGTGTTTGCCGAGTGTGCCCAGGACAAACAGCGCCATCTGCGGCGTGTGAGGTAACCACAACTAGCGTGTCGAAGGCAAGGGTCAGCGCCGCAGCAGATATAATGAGCTGACCCGACACCATTACTGTGGCCTACTGTTTGGCCAGTATCTTATGCATTGGCCGAAAATTAAACCGGCGTTGAGCCATAGTCACTAACGACTGCTATATCAACAGTAACTGTGACACGCCAAAACACAGCAGTAGCCCTACCTTTATAAATATTGACTCAAGCCTTTGCGGTTTTTTTCGCAAAATATTAATAAACCTAATAAAATATTTAATATTGATCCCGATTGATGATATGTTCAGTAAAGATTTATTGCAAATTAGATTGATGATAAAAGGACCAAACATCTTGTCTTAAAGCAGGGGAGTCGTGCTGGAAGCGCAGGTGAAGCTTCGCCAAAACAGTAACAAACAGCTACGTGTCATATGCATGTCAATCCAGGTACCCCTCTCACAGTAAAGCAATCATAAGACATGATGACGACAACAGTCATAATCAAGTGAGTTCTCCATTGAAGTGTGGTGCACTTTCGTGCATGCTTACTTATTACGATTCAGCTCTGTTAACAATCTAAGGACATCACTTATTGGGTTAAAAAACACGTCAGTGAACCCATTTCAACCAAACAAAATACTCTCTTACTTGCAGGCTTACAAATTGGTTTCAGAGCAGTAAAGACACACATTGTGTTGCTCCCAGAAAGTAATATTAAAACACCAAATTGAGCCAAACTGATGAATTTTGAGTATTAACGAATTAGATTTATTGACATGCTTACAGTTTTATATATTAGATAATGTGTGAAGCAGAACGATTATTGGACATTGTGACAATTAAAGATCTCAAGCTCCGCCTTAGGTTTTTATTTATCATAATGCCCAATAGTCACTGGAAACATCCAATAATACATGGTGTAATCTAGTTCACTCGTTTCTCTTTGAAATAATTCTGTGTGGAGACAATTGAACAAAGTAAGGAGCAATGACTATTTCTATATCAAAAAGGTTCTTGGAAGTGAAATAGCACGAATCACGTAAAGAGTTATGCTACGATGTCTTGAAGCTTCACAGTCAATATGTCCGGATATTACCACATGCCTGATTGAAATGGCATCACCTTTCACGGATTAGAAAACCGTGCGCACAGAATTCCATGAGGTTAACAATATTTATGCTGTTGTATGGTAGAAAAATGAAGTTACGTACTGTTTCTTTGGTGTCACCAAGAAACTGAGTATTCAGATTCCTTGATATCGCACCATATCTTATTCAGTGCTGATCACGTGACAAGTCACAGGCTCGTAAATTCCAGGTGTGTTTTCAGTTGTGGCTTACATCTTTTTTTGTGATAATTTCCTCTTATACGTTGAACCCAATTGAGAATTTACATTTACATCACATGACTTAGATTTATTAGGTCTGAGTCGTGGCGTGTCAGTGTTTAAATTTTTGCTAAATTTCGAATGGTGGCTATAGAAAACCCAACAGCTGAAAAACTCAACAAAATGGGGACACAAAAGACAACTTTTTTAAAAACATTTCAAGACAGCTGCTACATTTCTGTGCATTGCATTAATCGTTGCACCTGTATCCGTAATGACTCATCAGGAAGAGGAGTCTTTCAGTTATCAGGTTGTGTGCCACATATCGCGTTCTGATGACGTCACTAGTCTATGAGATAAACCAACACGCTGGATTAATGTCTTGTGTGGTCTACCAGAAAAAGTTCATGAACCCTTTCAGCACGGGGGCGTCTTTATACGTCAGAATCTGACGTCTACAGACGTCAGATTCTGACGTATAGAGACGGTCCCCGCACTGAACGAACTTCAATATTTCTAATGGTCGTAGACCCATAACATAGGTATTCAAATGAAACGGAGAGAGCTAGCTAAGACATTTATGACGATTTCAAATAGTAAAAAAAATAACGTGGTTTAAACAAATAACTCAGCGCTGTAAGGGTTAACATCGTCCTGCCCTCTGGTGGAGAAGGCGCTAATACTTTGCACGATGTATGTTATTGTGGCCAACTGTTGCCCTGGTGTCTTATTACCCGGTATGACTGGGCCGCTAACTCATTTGCTGCGCGAGGCCCAGTCACACTGATCACCATTTTGTTTCCACAGCCAGCTGTGTAAAAACGACACTCGCGCTGCCTACCAAAAAACTCGGATGTCATGAAATTGCGACGAATATTTCCAGTGCCTACGAAGACTAGGCCATTTTCAGCAGGCGTAAACTTGTGATCGTATTAGAACTAATACATTTAAAAATGGAGGTCACTGTGTCAGAGCCTTGCGATGTCATCAGGGTAGCCCCACCAATGAGAACAGCAATATTATATTAATGCATTCCACAGAACGTAAATTTATGTGTACGTTTCGTCAGTTGAGACAAAATGTTTAATTATCTGTATTTTTTAAATGATGTGCCATCTTCGTTCCGATCGCATGAAATGATCATGAAATGTCATGATCGCATGAAATGATCATGAAATGTCATGATCGCATGAAATGCAAAACAAGTTGTCATTAACAAACAGATTTTACTCCTAAGACCTTTTAAAGTGCACCATCCACCCTGCACTTAAGTCAACATTTATCAATATTTCGCTCGTCTTACCTCATTATTAGGCTTCTCTGGCACCAAGTCGTCCGTCCTCAACATTTTAGAGCTGAAACTAACATTGACCCCTCACCGCTCTCCCCAGTATCGGATTTGTGCCATACGTTTGTAAAAATGTTGATTATTTAGCACGGCCTCTAAACACCATCCTGGTCAACATATTTTATCAACAAAAATAATTCCCTGCACGAGGAAGAGGATGTAGTTTTTAAATCAGTGTAAATATAGTACTGCATGGTAAGCATATATTAGTTCGGTGTATCCTAGAGAACACAGTTTAACATCAGGCATCGAACCTGTGCTGCTGCATTGTCGGACCACCGTTCGCGACGCTGGCCCAACATTTAACCAGCACAGGGTGAATGCCTCGTGCATGCATGAGTACAGGGACCACTCCCATGGTATGACTACATCCGGTTTACAAACACAACGTCGATCCTTATGTTTTGGGGAATCACTTACTGTGGAACCTGCGGTCAGCTTATCATAGATCTTAGATCTTAGATCTTGGATCTTAGACTTATCATTGGTCAGCATCGATATTTCGACCAATGAGAAGTCTAAGATCTAGGTCAAAACAAGGACGTCCTGGTCAAACCGAAGTGGAAGGCAGGCGCAGATATCCAGAGGTTGGGTTTCAATGGCTGGGTGGTCAGCCAGATTTCACCAGCTGTCTCGCAAGTGAACCATTTACCATAATCTTTATACCCCCGAAGCATCTGTTAATCTCCACTTTGTTAACCTCTTGTAGATGCCGAATCTAGAATAACACAAGGGCAGATGTACTGACTTAATGGGAGTACATATTATTCGCTTGAAAACCGTGGGGGAATTTGTCGAAGCTCTAGCAGACTAGCAGTAAGCTGTAAATGTTCCATGTTATAATATAGTTTCATGTCGCGCAAAGATAAAGACAAACAGAAGTAACTACTGATTTGCGAATTTACTGTTGCTTGTCTTCGTATAGCACAGTTGACATTGCGGCAGAAACGACAGACGATTTTATGACAAAACAAAATGAAGAGACGCACGGATGAGCTGTTGTTATCAAATGCTGCCTTACCGTTTTCTAAAAGGATAATTATGTCCAGATGTGGTTATGAATGAATAAATGAATGAATGAATGAATAAATGAATGAATGAATGAATGAATGAATGAATGAATGAATGAATGAATGAATGAATGAATGAATGAATAATTGAATGAATGAATGAATGAATGAATGAATGAATGAGTGAATGAATGAATGAATGAATGAATGAAAGAATAAATGAATGAATGCATGAATGAATAAATGAATGAATGAATGAATGAATGAATGAATGAATGAATGAATGAAAGAATGAATGAATGATTGAATGAATGAATGAATGAATAAATGAATGAATGAATGAATGAATGAATGAATGAATGAATGAATGAATGAATGAATGAATGAATGAATGAATGAATGAATGAATGAATGAATGAATGAATGAATGAATGAATGAATGAATGAATGGGGCTTTATATCACGTTTGTGAATATACAGGCTAAACTGGTCCTCCTGGTGATGATGAGAAGAGAATCAGATAACATTGCCGTCCAGACACAGGATTCGAAATTTAAATCTTGGATGTCTGTGGCCGAGCATGCTCTCTGTCACAGAGATCCCTGTACAATGCAATATAATATTGAATGAGATGCGTTCATACTGCGTGTATTTGTGAAAACGAAAATAGTTGCTAAAATAAAACTGCGAGAACACCTTTCCAAGAAACAGCATTATGCCTACTGTTGTAAATGATGAAGTAAGTTATATTAAGGCCCTTTGATTACTTATTTATTGTCAGGCAAATAATGACATATGGATACTCCCGGATGGCTCTATAGACCTGATAGATTCATACAGGTTCATATTTTTATGGAAAGTGTAGGAAAAACTGCCTTACTTATGTCATATGCAGTCATACCGATTATGCGGCATGCTGATTCATTTCAGTTTGAAGGTAGATGGTGGGGGGGGGGGGGGCTCGTGTTTTATCAGTTTTATTTTAATAAATTAATGTGGGTAGAGAAGGTTAACCATATAACCTTTTTGGTAGAGCCAAGATAAAAAATATCATAGGAGTTTGTAAGTGTTTATTTCTAGGTGGTAATTTTAGTGTTCCAAATAATTATCGTATGTAGAGTAAGCATATGCTTCAACAAGCACAAGTAAAATATCAATTGTGCAAAAAAGGACCTATTTCTAAAAGTGATGTTATTGACCTCTCGTGGCGGGAGATCTACTATTACACGTCACCAGTATGAACCAATCACAGCTGACGTGACTGGTGTTTTGCACTTCTCAGGTGGCTGGTCCAATCAACTGCGGCGGATCTTCTACAGAGCATATCCGCAGAGGCGGTTAACGTCGCAGCTGATTGGTTTACAGCCAGTGGCTATGACGGACAGGAAACAGGCATCGTCTTACACCAGTGGCAATGTTCACCTGTAGTTTCAAATGGTGGGCGATATTATCACCGCATGTAAGAGAAACTGTAATTACGGCCCTTGGCGCGCACGCCCAGAAAACACGAGACTTTGAGACAATGTTGTGTTCATGTTGTGTTCATGGCCAGCGTCGCAGACGGTGGCCCAACATGAACACAACATTGTGTCCACGTTTATTGAATATGCAGCAATGACTACAGATACATATGTGCGTGCTACCCTTAAAGACTCACAGCTAAAAACCATAGGCCTACTGATTTAAATTCAAGAATAGGCTGTACGTTTTTGAGCTGACAAACACTTTTTATCCAACGTCCAGAAGTTCAGTCTTTTTCTTTCTCTTCTTCAAATTGTGCAGACTGAACTAACATCTAAAATATTATGCTTGACAATTAAATATACGTTACAGCTGTGCGATGCAGAGAAGATTTTGTAATAATTATATGTTAATTATATGTAGTTGGTGTACACCCAATCATTATGCATCTAAATTTGACCTAATTTAACTCAAGGAATCTATAGATTCCCTGCTTAACTTCATCGTCATGAGCTGCTGGTATAATAATACATTTTGGCACTATGGTAACGCTAACGGACCATGACTGTTTCTATCTGTAACCAATGAAGCATCTCATCTGTCGACTACGTGTGAAATGTGGCCAATTCCCACTTGTCATTCAACTGCTGATATTTAAATCCGCTAAATATGGGTCACATATCAGATTTAATGACCACTATTTTGTATGGTCCAAGCATGCTTATGATAAACAGTGTCTTTAAACAATCAACTAAGTTAGGTAAAAAACAACTACTAAAATTATAATAAAAAAATTATTAATCAAGCCTCCAATCCTAAACGATCAATAAAACCTTGATATTAAATTGTAATTGTAAGCCCATACAATGCATGTGATGTGGTTTCATTATTAGACAGTTCTAATAACTATCGCGTTAAGTATTTGAAAGTGTGCCAAATTAATTAAAGCGGGTGGACAGTGAGCAATCAATACATAATTTAGAATGTCACAAAGGAACAAACATCACCCTGAGTGTAGGTACTAACATTACATCAAGCAAACACAATGAAATATAATGATATTCATACCATCTAACATGTCTAATCAATAAATATATTACACACTTGCCCTTTTTATACGCTACTTGATGTGTGTTTTATACACCTATTCCATGTGTTATACAGTCATGTCAAGCAAACACGACGCGTACGCCCAATGTCGGCCTGATGTTGGTCCATCGCCTGCGACGCTGGTCCGATATTAGTGCAATATCGGATCAACGTAAACTATGGTGTTTGTCGAGTTTAAGTATGGGCCATTTTTCAACCTCATCCACACTTAAACTAACTAGCCACAGACTTAGGTTTTTCGTTCAAAGCTCATTGACGTAAAATGAAATGAAATGAATGCTGTTTTATGCCACCTTTTTCAAGTAGGCTAAAAAGTTACTGCTTATTCGCTATATAGTGTAGGCATTTGTGTGCGACCTCAGCTAACACGAGCTGTCAAAAGGCGTTATAACCAGCCTGTAATTATGCCATAGTTACACTGTGGTTACCGTCATATTTACAACATGGTGACACACGATAACGCGGGATAATTATCACTCAAACTGTCATTCCATCATGATTATAACGACGCCTGGCGTTTGGCAGTGAACATACATGACCTGACCTGACCTCTGTGACAAGGTCACGTGACTAGACGATGCACCTGCTTGTCACGTGCTAATCACGTGCCGTCAAAATCAATCATAATGTCTAAACAACCAGGTTGCGCACTTAAAGAAGTTGACCCTATATTTAAACTTTATTGGATGGTTTATAGCACGGTTTATAGCATCGATCAAAGAAAAAAAAGTTTTCAGCCTAAATACCTCATTAAAAATATGTTCTTTTTCATTGGTCTTTTATATTTTAGTTTAGGTTACAGTAAAACAAATGTATGACCTTGCCATTATGCTATTAAAAATGATAATTATCAAGACGTTATATATACATTAAACCAGAAAAAGTTGAACCACCTGAAATTCCTAATGCCAACTTTGCAGACTCAATACACATGTTTCATATAGATTATTTTTTCTCTGCAATCATCCATGAGAGCATGGAGATAGTAGTACAAGGCTACTATATCCATGGTGAGAGAAAATATCACCGTCCAGTCTTTTTGCACGTGAAAAGAGAAAGCCGGGTGGCGGGAATATAGGCAGGATATGATATACAAAGCGGCTGACCGGGAATGACCTGTCTTTGTCTGCCACTGAACACGATACATTGACCTAATGTTGGCTTAATGTTGGGCCGCCGTCTGCTGGGATGTATCTGAACAAGCCAATAAATCCCACAAAATCCAGCATGTGTTGGCGGTCACGATTTTCCGCCACCTTGACCGTTCTCAATAAGTGCTGTAATTTTTCCTCGTGGGGGATTGAAGGGGGTCAAGGGGGTTGGTTATTGTTCTAGTGAGGTCAAGTTGCAGCGGTGTCCTTTGAAATTTCTACTGGCTGCGTTTAAAAATAACACTGGAATAACCATCTGCGATGGCAGACAAACTGTCCCATGGGAGAAATAACATAATGATATGAAAGATTGAGCCAATGATATGTATTTTTGTATTATTTATTAAAAGTGAAAATTGTGAAAAATAAGCCTACAATGTTTGGAGCATATTGAGTGAGGTCTGGTTTTTAACCACTATACACATAACTTCAAATCCGTGATTTTTTTTATTCGGATGCGATATATAATTATGCGGTTTCCACAATTCACAGTTCACCACATGTACACATGTTGTAGTTAGCAATAGGGCGGGGGCCCTAGGGTGGTGGTTAGCACCGCTGCCTTTCACGCCAGCTCGGGGTTCGGTTCCCGGTCTCGGCGGTTTAAAAGAAACAAAAATGTTTCTTCCCCATCCACGTGTGAAAGTCAGTATTGTGGGGAGTCTCCGTGACCGAGAGGTAGCGTGCTCGGCCTCAGACCGCCAGGGCTCGAATTTCGAATTCTGTGTCTGGAGGACAGTGTCATCTCAATCATCTCACCATCCTCAAGAGGTTCTCCTGGCCCAGTTTAGCCTATATGTGCACAAAAGAGGGCTAAAGGGCTATTTCATTTCATTTTGTAGTTAGCAATAGTGATTCTCTAGGAAAATAAATGTATTTTTGCTATTATTATTTCAACCATTTTTTTTATTATTTAAAAAATGAAATCCTGTACTTAAGAACAAATCAGAATCAAATTTGCAAAGCTTATATGTTTCGGAAACATACTATATATAAAGATCTTGGAAATATGCGACCTCAGACAGCCTTTGTAATTGTTTGTTGGCCTTGCAATTACACTCTTTAGGCATATATATTTTCACTTGTATTTATCAGAGTTTTAGTTTACCCTAATCATGCATATAAAAAGCAAGCTACATGTACTTACAATATTGCAATTACCATAGAGTTGGACTCGAACTCGCAATATCCATGCAGTATCGTGAACGATGTAGTACGGAATACCCACTGAAGACGTTTACGTGGCAGCAGGGAACCGTTTGCTTACCAATTAAAAGTTCTTAACATTCTATATATTTGCGATCCCGGAACTAATCTTCCTATAACATGATTTAACGACATGTCTTTCACTGGAACTGTGTAAAACACTTCTGTAACGTCTTACAACACTTACGCCGGATAGGAAATACAACGCTTTCTGAACTGATACTATACTGTTTCTCAGAAACTGACAAACATAGCAGAGTAACGGGATTTGGACATTCCCTGCGCCCAGTTCAGCTTATTATAGGTTATCGTCAGCACGGTGAAGAGGAACGCCAATCGTATCCTTGGTTCTGTGCTGGGTCGACCAAAGACCATATAAACGTAAAGGTAAAGGTGCAGGTTTTTTAAAGGCTGATATCAAGTCTGAAGACCTATCATCGGACTTTACATTTTACCCCCTAGTCACTGGACCTGTTCATTCATGTGCCATTTCAACTCCCCGGGGAGCATGTACCATGCTCTTTGCTGTTATGTGGAATGGTCATCATGTTCAGTTGAAACTCAGAATCAAGGGATTAGTTAAAAATCTCTATATTCCGACCAACGTCCAAGACGTTGGACCAACATTGTATAAATATTATGCTAATGTTTTGTGTTCATTGGGATAGGCCCTATGGTACATATAGCTCAATTCAATTGTAGCTCAATTGGCCATAACGCTGCTTAAATCATTGGTCATCCGAGCTCATAAGCGCGACAAGCTATAATCCGTAATCAGACACAAATACCAATCAGATGCTTAGAAGATCTGAGCCATTCTCTTTGAGATCAATGTGGCCCAGATCGAAAATCTGTTTGATGTCTGTAATTACCAATAGGAAGAACAACAGAATGAGCTCATTAGTAAACTTAGTCAGTCATAATAATCGGATGAAATGCTCAGCGAAAAGAAAATAAATAATCCATGTTTTAGCTGACGCTCATTTGAATAACAATGAGTGTGTCTCATGTTACAGCTGAACACTTCTAATACGAAAATAAAGGTGAAAAACCTATGTTTACAGCCTGTGTTATGTGTTACATAATTTATGAATGAATGAGCGTTGTTTTCGGCAATCTTTGTGCAGGCAAAAATGAATCGGTTACATACAAACATATTTTATTATAATTGCTCAAAAACGGATTGCGAGTAGGCCTACTCACGCTTACAAAATAGAGTACTGTAAATCCATATTCAAATTAATGTGTGCTTGTGTGTATACATCCGTATGATATGAAACTATACGCAAGTTATCATATCAGAACAGATTTGGGAGGGGGATGGGGTATAGGTTTATCTCTGGTTTTGGAGCGTGAAACATATCATGTCATCTATATTTATCATGGCAATAACATGGAAATCTTCGACGTTAGTTGAACATTGTATAAATGTTATACAAATGCTTTGTGTTTACTGGGATGCTGTTTATTTATTTTAAGTAGTTATGATGTATATTTTCGAAAATTGCTGTGTGTTTTTAGTATAATTATGGAAAGCTGGATTTTAAGTGTAGGAATATCTTGTATATTTCCAGAGCTAACACTCTTGTGTGTAGACATGTATATACTTATACATATATTTATGACAAATAAGTCAGTTATGACTTTTAATTTTTTTATGTCAATAAAACATATATCTGTATCTCTTTATGCTCGTAGTTTTTCTGTTTTGAGTCAACACTGGACCATTTCAGATTCAGGCGATCTTTCATTTACTATCTTCAGTCTTGATTTGCTTTACCGACGGTAAGAAAACCTGTTCTGTTATAGATGTGAGACAGCGACAATGATCTATTTCTTAGGATTTCAGATTAAAACGGTGTGTTGGGTTATTGTTGGCCCATCGTCTTCGAAGATGGGCCAACATTAACCCGACATTGGGCCAACGCCTCGTGTTTGCTGGGCATGCTTCGTTGTCCTGCTCCTGGTACTGTGCCAATATGTGGCTGTCCTGGTGACGCAAATAGTAACAATATCTAAACACAGTTTCCTGTTTTGCATAATCAGCCACGAGATTACGGGCGTCCAGCGGGAAGTTACCGTTAACCTGTGTGATTAACCTTGTTTGGCGCACAGCACCCTTTCTCACAATCACTGCAGTTTTTCAGGACATAATAGTCCCACAACAGAAATGAAAATTACACACTTGCTTCACCCAAAGAAAGTAGACTATCTGATGCTATTTTCCTTGGTTCACCTTAGATATAATGCGGACACATGTCGGCCCATTGGAAATGTGCAGACAGTACCCTATATCTAAAAAAAAAGATATACAGGTTATAATGTGAGCGCAAAAAGTGACGCGAAACCACAATTGCATCAAGCAGGAAGCTCATTAAAATGTCCAAATATTAACTAAAAAATCGGTTTTATTGGTAAGCGCATCACATTTCAGATTTGTAACCTTACTATTATTCTGCAAAAATTGGGTATGGAATATGATTAAAAACGAGAGTTCTGTCCGTTAAGAATAACATAACAATATTCACATATCTCAGATAATAGTCGGAATTATATGTCGTCTTTTCATTCCGATAGACCATGTAGACAGACATTCAACGCCAGGACAAAATGCTCTATTTTTCCATACACCTAATAAAACGTCTAGATTGGTCTACATATCAACAAATAACAGGCCACTTATTCAAGTATGTAATACCTTACCACATGTAGGCTTACATGTAACAGGCATTCTATTGAATTCTATTAACCCTTATCCTGCTAAATAATAAAAAAAAAAATTTCAGCCACTTGAAGTTGCGTCTCGCTACCGTGATCCACAACTTCAAGTGACTGAAAATTACAGATATTTGTTAAATTTGACACCAAACATTTGCAAATCTTGATGTTTCTAAACTTATTTCATTCCCAATAACAGTGATTTAACCGGCTAATAAAAGAGATTAAAAAGGACTAAAGTCGTGATTTGCAGGCAAAGGGTTAATGAAAGAAAATATCGTCAGTTTATTATTACTACGGCATTAAGTTAACACTCGCTGACTGCTGATGCAACGTCTATGAGACTCTGAATCAGTATTATGACAAATTCATTTTTCGGTTTGTATAGTAGGATCTGCCTGTGATTGAATAGAGAGTGCAGCTTGGCTTGAATGGGTTGTCAAGCCATCCTAGAAAATTGTAGTAGACATGTCATTAGTCGAGGATCATTGAAAGCTAATAATCCCCGTCACCGGTCCTGACGAGCAACAGACTTGTTCACAAAAAACACGTCCTGTTTTTTCGCTGTCGGTCGTTAGACTTTAAAAAGGAATGTAAGCCAACGCAATATACATTAGATTGACAATGGACTAATACCACGAAAATATTTTAGCTGTTTCGCGCAGTTCACTTTGAGTTAATACCTGAACCCTTTGTGGGCCTACCCGCCTATGTTAGTTATCTTATTTTCTATGCTTTTAATTCCCTTCAATTTTACTTGTCAGTGGACAGAAGACTCTAACCCAATGTTGGTTCACCGTTGACCCACTGTCTGAGACGCTGACCCAACAGTAAATCAACATTTTGTATAATGTATAATTAGAAAGGCAATTAAGGACAGTTTGACACATCAATAAGATAATAGTTACCATGGAGAAAATCAGACATATGTTATAAAATAAGTATAGGCTACTGCTACATAATGGTAGGAAGACAGACATACTCTGTTGGGATACGGTAATGTTATTTGCTTTTTTGTGTACGTCTAAATATCGCCTTGGAAGAGGTACATAAAATGGTTGAGTTTTATGTAGACCTCAGGCTTATAACGATTTCCTAAACCACCAAGCATGCAGTTCACCAGCACTCGCTAGAGGGCCTTTTGTGGTCAGCATCGTAGGCCTAACGGTAGACCGCAACCTCAAGTTCAACTCCACCGTTTCCTCAGGGACTTTGGCATCGTCATGCTG
The DNA here is from genome assembly GCA_964017125.1 of Flabesymbios commensalis. NCBI lineage: Eukaryota > Metazoa > Annelida > Polychaeta > Terebellida > Flabelligeridae > Flabesymbios > Flabesymbios commensalis. The sequence goes on along the minus strand of OZ024908.1, from coordinate 22,749,717 downwards.
TGTTAACAACGGCATTATGGTTTTATGCTTTGTCAGACGTTGACAACAAAGGAAGGTATAATAAATCTGAAGGCACAGTAAATGAAAGACTTTAAAAGTTTTAAAAGTTTGGGAAATATCGGCCCTCTATATATCGTCGCCTTGTAGCTGAAGTTTGAACTGGTTGCTGATATAGGATTTATAGGAACCTTTGGCTACGAGGCAACGGTGTCTTGTTTGATGTTCTGTATATCTAAACATTGTACGAGAAACGCTAAAACTGATTGTGTTTATTAAAATCAAGGGTAGTTGAGAACTATATTATTTGACAGTATGTATCTAACTAGTTGTGGGGTGACCTCCATGCTATAGCGACTTTGTGGTCTTAATGAAGGTGTCCCAAACCACCAGTAAAGTATGCTTCATTCATCTTAAATTTACTTATTTTCATAGTTAAATGAACACTTCTTCTTCTCCCGCCTGGTCATTTGCAATTAACCCTCAAAGCGCTGATTTTTTAAATATAAACCATGGAGACCAAAGGGTTTTTCTCGATTTGAAATCATTATAAATGTCCTAGTTAGCTCTTCCTGGTTCATTTGAATACCTCTGTTATGGGTTTACGACCATTAGAAATATGTTTACTCTTACAGACGTCAGATTCTGACGACTAAAGACGATCCCCGCGCTGTAAGGGCAATTCCCTTTCTAATTTTGCTTTCAGACTCAGACTACTATGTTGACGTATCACGTCAAAGCATTTATCTATTATTATGAGTAATGATCATTGCCTTTGATGCATATTTAATGCTGTCTGAGAACACAGATTGATGATAATTCTTCGTTTTTGTTACAATACATCATAGATGGAAGTCTTTGTTTATATCTATGTATAAATTGGTGAAGATCATTGCATTAGAATTCACCCAATTAATCAATCGGTCTAATTTTGTAATTTACTTCACCTAAAAGAATGACTTGAACGTGTCTGTCCCAGTTTTGATACAGCAATTATCCTTGGATAAAGCATTGCCAAGAACTTGTTCCCAGTGAAGACAAATGATGCAGCTCAGCGTTGGCTCAATGTTGGATTACCGTCTCTGACGCTGGCCTAACATTGAGCCAGCGTTGATCTTACGTTTAATTTTCCACAATTTACAACACATACGTTCTAGCACCAGCTGCGGTTGAGGGTACTAGACAAGTGGGTGTCATAAAACCAATTGGCTGAATTCATCGAAGACATCGATCCCTGCTTTTATTGGTCCCAGTAGAATTGTGCTCAAGGGATCTGCCACACCATTTCCGCCCGACTGCCGTACTAATATATTTGAATTTACGATCTTCCAAACACCAGTATGCAAGTAAGCTACTCGCTGTGTGCTTGAATTTTAAAATTCAAGATTAAGCTACTGGTAGGTCTACATACAAAAGCTGTATGAAGAGTTGGAGCAAGGTAGTTGGGCTCTAATTTGTCAATGTGTGCGTATTTCGCAGATACCATTTATTAGTAGGCCCTATACCTACTATGAGTGTAGTCAATGTAGTGTATTGCTAGTATATACCAAGATGTAACCAACTGATCTGCTCCCGCACAAACATGAAACATGTGTCATGCATCAGTATACTTATAATAATATAAATGTGAGTATTTGATAATAACCATGATCTAATGATGAGAGTAGTAATATCACTGGCTAGGCGTGTGCCGGATTGCTAGCCATTTTTTCAACAGGTGGCACTGAAGTATGGCCAGCCACACACGGCAAATGCGACACGTTCAAACTGTATTGTTTATTGGAATTATTGCTGGATCAGCAATAAATTGACTTGGTCATTAAGATAGAGAAACATGACGAAATATTACATTATTCAGTCCATCTTAGGTTTAACATGAGACAGATGATCAGCTGAAATATTCGTAAAATGTTACCCGACCACCATGACATTAATATTTTTGTGCTGATTAAAGTTTTTAGATAGGACGTTTTGGACAAGATAGTAATAAACTATTATACAGAAAGAAAGCAAAACTCATTTAGGGTCTAAGGTGAAATATATAATAAAATATGTTTTTTACGATTGACAACAGGGGTATTATAATATATTATTATCAGCATAATATGACCATGCTCCATTGGTTGTCATGTCATGTTATATTGTATACCAGACACATCCTATGACAGATGTCATTAATCATGTCGCACAGTGTCAGTACGTGTCAGTAAGTACGTGTCACACTGTATCACACTCTACTCATTAGTTATTACTGTGTATGCATATTTTGAGCCTTATACTGCTCTACAAAGCCAAAAGGAAGTAACTGCTTACTTAGAAAGTAAGAATTTACTGCCTTTTGGATTTCAACTACAGTAGAACCACCAGCGTAATTAATATAGAAATGACTTGGATCGCAATGTCAGACATGGCCTGCGAAGTGTATTCATTTTTTAATGAATTATATTTTGTCCCTTCTCTTTGAAAATAAAGTACGTATTTGTTACTCTACAAAGTGGCAGATACGTCTGTTTACTTCTCATTTTGACACTATTTTAACTGAAAATGATTACTCCGAATTGATTAGATTTTGAAATATCCCTAACGAAGTCATTTTTGATGATTTCAAATTGAAAACCCCCAATTTAGTTGCAATGTTTTTTACAAAATAAATCAGCGCTTCAAGGGTTAAGGGGTGCGCACTTTAACTTCTTGCCCTCACAAATTACCGACGCTGACCTGGGGCCAGACTGGACGTGGGCCAGAACGAGCGCATAATTTTCTTTGAGAAAGTCTGCAAGAAAGGATAATTTGCTCAGCTGGCAGCACGCGCTGACCAAACAACAAACAATAGAATCCTAACAAGTACATGTCCTGAATGGCGTGCCTTGACAGAGGCTAAGCACTTATTTCGTCGATGCCACAAAAGTGCACAGTGGTCGCAGAAAAAAGTTTATTTTGACTGCGTTAGCCGACATTTCTTTGGTCTGCTGAATTGATTGCGCCGATTTTTCAACATTTGAAACTTGAAATGACGAAAAATACTCTATTTATGAAAAAACAATAGCTTCAAAATAAAAAAAAATTGTTCAACTAGGTGATCATATATACTGAAAAATCTGTTATCACTTTCAGCGGCATTTTAACCGTTTTGAAACCGTATTATATACGACAGTGCAAGGGTTAATACATAATGTATTTGGAAGACGTTTTTACTCCAAAAGAAGATGTTACTTAAGAAATACACTGTGGTATGTTTTCCAATCTAACTAGTTGAGATTTATTGGGAAGCATTGTAAACACCCAGAGTTTGGAATTTGCATATTATATACTCACATAGGGATGGGATATACGACACTCTTATTAGAACATTTAAAGACATGGACTTTTGAAATATACGCATTTTAGAACAATTCATTCCCCATGTCCAATTAAAGTAAGACAATTACATAAAACACTAATAATAACGTCTAAATGTTATTAGCAAATATTGTAAGCGCCCAGTCACGTAACAAGCACGCTAGAAATGAATAGAAGACGAAGCGTTGAGACAGTTGAGTGTTGACCTATTTAGACAAAGCAGGGAGCGCCTGCAGCATAACGCGCCATCTCGCTGAAGACGCGCTGCCTTGTTTCGCGCTGATATCCTTCGTTTTCTGTCAACAGTTCCATGGGCCGCCTCGTCGTGCCTGTCTCGCTGGTACACAGACATTAGGATACTCGAGATGTGGAAGCATCCCGAACCAGCATTTTGGGCCACGTTAGCCCATAATGAAGCCACCACTTACCCAACACCCCATTCTCTCAATGGTCGATTGTTCCCACTGATTTTATGCTATTTTTTGCCGTCAAGAGAATCGCCTGATTATGGGGAGATGATAGTGAAATGACACCCCAGTAAACACATGGTGAACACAAAACATATTGTATAACATTTATACAATCTATAAAGTTTTGTGTTTGCTGTGGTACTGTCCTCCAGACACATAATTTGTATATACTTTAAAGTAAGCTTATGCCAAGAGTGCTACCTCTCGTTCAAAGAAACCTTTAAACCTTCGTTTAAACCTTCATATCGTGGGCGGGGAACGAATTTAATTAGCCCGAACGACAGGCTGCACATCATAGATCGTTTGCCACTATGTAATAACTACTATGCCACGTATTATGATATCTTTGTATGATGGGTTTGATGGGGGAAGTGAGTGGGGATATATTAACGTCGCTTTCTGGGTATAGTGACGATGGGTGATATATTGATGACGACACATGGCCTGCGCAATTTCATTAAAAGACAAATAAAATCAGACTATCCATCACAGTTTGTCCATCATATATTCATTCACCATCATTCATTCATTCATTCATTCATTCATTCATTCATTCATTCATTCATTCATTCATTCATTCATTCATTCATTCATTCATTTATTCATTCATTCATTCATTCATTCATTCATTCATTCATTCATTCATTAATTCATTCTTTCATTTATTCATTCATTCATTCATTCATTCATTCATTCATTCATTCATTCATTCATTCATTCATTCATTCATTCATTCATTCATTCATATTTAATCATTCATTCATTCATTCATTCATTCATTCATTCATTCATTCATTCATTCATTCATTCATTCATTCATTCATTCATTCATTCATTCATTCATTCATTCATTCATTCATTCATTTATTCATTCATTTATTCATTCATTTATTCATTCATTCATTCATGCATTCCCACCCATCCACTTTATGATATGCACGCATCCGTATTGCCAGTTTGATGTCTAGACATATTTCTAAAGCTCATTCATTCAGGACAAAACTTCTGCCGGGGCTAGTTATCATTCGCGTTTCCTGACTATGCATCACAGTGACGTCAGCGGCATGTAGTTGTGGGCAAGAACGCTAACCGACAATCCGACAAGTCTCGTGCTGTCAAAATGACACGAGTAAAAATAGGACGTTTTGTAATGGATCCAGGAAGCAAGATTCCAATCTGGTAAGTGCGGAATCAGTCACGCTACAGAACAACTTATCAGGAGTGGTTTCCGCAAATAATCATTTTTGATAAGTATGAAGGGGAATGATTGTGATATTACCATGAAACCGATACGTTGTGTTCCGATTTGAAAGGTCATCGACATGTCGCGACCCACAGCTCCAAGTGGGCTAAAACTACGCATATTTATCTAATTTGAAAACAAACATTTGCAAATATTGATGTTTAATTAACCCTTTCAAGCCTGAATCGACTATTGTCATCATCATCCACTACAAGCCGCGAATTGCTGTCGCAATTCTCGACTTGTAGTGGATGAAGATGATTTGAAGTGAGCGAAAAATTAAAGAAAATTACCATGTATTGTCAAACTAGTTTCATGGAAATTTACATTGAAAAACCCTTAGTTGTAGGAAAATTAAGTCAGTTTTCAGCGATGTAAAAAAATACTTTAATGCTTTGTGAGGGCCCAAAGGGTTAAACACTCATTTTATTCCTAATAACAGTGATTTGACCGGTTAAAAAGACGATTTAAAAGCGATTATAGTCGTGCTTAGCGCTTAAAGGGTTAATGGAGTCTTAGCTCGATAAGGGTTAGATTCTAATTTATCACCTGACACACAATCAAATTTGGAGGCAGAGCGAACAATGGGAGGGACTAAGAGCCTGCACCTAATAAACTAGAAAAATATTATCCATGGTCATAGTAACCGTGAGTGACAGCTTAATCTGCCACCTTAGACCTTACATGCATTAGCTTGTATGGAATACTCATCAATCATGTTCTCAACCGATCGTCTACCATTACGAAACGAGTGTATTTTTGTCAACCCCACAAGACCCTACATGTGCTAGAGTGCTAATATCACTAGTTATTTATTATAGATAGTTTTTTACTCACTCACTCACTCACTCACTCACTCACTCACTCACTCACTCACTCACTCACTCACTCACTCACTCACTCACTCACTCACTCACTCACTCACTCACTCACTCACTCACTCACTCACTCACTCACTCACTCACTCACTCACTCACTCACTCACTCACTCACTCACTCACTCACTCACTCACTCACTCACTCACTCACTCACTCACTCACTCACTCACTCACTCACTCACTCACTCACTCACTCACTTACTTACTTACTTACTCACTTATTTACGTTAATTGCAACACGATGGGATTGTGTTATGGAAAATAGACACGTGAAACCGTCTGACATTTCACTGTGAGCAGCTGTTGTTAATCAAGCTGAAGTGCGACTAATTAGAGATATAGTGCCCGTCTTATCTGCGTCATATAGCTCCTCTGATTATTGTGCCCATGTTGAGTCACACAATCAAAATTTTCACTCACTTTAAGTTGTGGGACGCAGTAGCGAGACACAACTTCCAGTGGGTTAAGTCTTACTACTATTTGGTTATCTGAAAACAAAACATTCGCAATTATTGTTGATCAGGCACAAATTGTTATCTTAATACCCGTTGTATGATATGATAATAAACAGAATAAATCTGTTATTGTCGTGCTCGGCCCTGAAATAACTTATACCAATAACTGCCTAGCAATGAGATTGTGTCAATTAACAGCAATTTTTAAATATTATATTTACAAATCTTTACTGATTAAAATGAAGGATTAGTGTACTCTTTTAAAATCACATATTTTGGGAAGGTAATAAATGTCTGGGCGATGATTGGCGTTATTTCCAAACATGTTTATAATACCATTTCAACCCTATCCCAGCAAACACAAAACATTTTATAACATTTATACTATGTCGGCCCAACGTCTTCGACGTTGGTCCAACATTGTATAAATGTTATACAAATGTTTTGTGTTTACTGGTTATAAAATCCCTGCTCACATTTATGCACCACATGAGATATTTAAAATAAAATTCACGATAAAAAATGGTACAATCCATTAAAATATGGTCATTCTGCGTATATGTGAACTTTTATACTTGGAGATTTTATAAAACTAGTATAGGACATTTCCATTCATCATGGGAACTGTGGCAGTATTCCACACCTCGGAGTGAATGGGAATGAAAAAAAACCTGGATGAAGTGACTATATCAATTTACCCTTTAACCACCGGTCCCGATTATATTCCTTTTTTATATAGTTTTTTTATTAGCAGATTAAATACCGCTTTTGAATATGTTGATGATAAAACGTGACATCAATCAACAAATACTTCAAAATTGTTAACATCCATTTTGCTAAATATGAATAATTTTCACTCACTTGAAGTTGTGGATCGCGTCAGCGAGACACAACTTCAAGTGAGTGAACATTCCAATTAAATATTTTGGCGGTTAAAGGGTTAATCAAATAAATAAAAAATCATGTCTTTTGCCAGTTTTCAGTGGTACTCAATAGATGATTACAAGCGTACTGTAATCTGTGAGGAAATTCGGCACTCAGGAAAACTGATAAAGAATAACGAGATCAATAAGCGAGCAAAAACAGACAGATAAACTGTAGCTGAGGCCTCCACTATATGTTTAGTCAAATTATCGTCCTGGCCCTGGTGTGGGTACTCCTTATGAAGGGGGTCACACTCCCCCAGAACATTTCTTAAAAAAATAATTCAAGTATGCAATGCATGGCCTCACATTGCATACTACGACGTTTATTATTTTAAATTTCACTTCGCCCCAACAGTGTGTCAGCGTGTCCTGATTGGATAGTATTGTTTGGTCAAGCAAATAGAAGAGACCTCCACTCGCTGTCATATCTCCTGAGCAGCGTGTAAGTCGTATTTGCTGACATGTACTACGTCTTTCGTACGTATCGTTTGTATGTTTATTGTGAGGTGAAATGTTTAGAGAGTGCAACTCGTAACACGACCGTAAAAGCTCCGACTCGGGCAGAAAGACATCCTACTGCACATAAATCGAATCGTAAACGCTTATCTGGCCTTGTTCTCGTTATTTTACCATTATACGTACCCATCGTCACCGCGTATAGGCTACACTTACAATACAAGGGCATCATGTTCTTAAACATGTTTCAACTGTGACGAGTAGCTTTCACTAAATATCATAATGTCACCGAAATATTGTGTCAGGAGGCTGCCTTGGTCAAAAGTACATATCATGATTCAGAAAAAATAGGTCTAATTGAATTTGCATCATGTATGGAATCGGTGAACGCATATATATAAACAAACGAACAGAAAGAAGGACGGTTGTAAAATACTAGATGTTATTCAATATTGAATGAATATATCGACTTAAAAAAATACGATATGTCACCCCAGCTAAATATCGTAATTATATAAATCTATGTAACTATTATTATAATTATTATTATCTGATTAATAAAACAGACAAAACAATTTTGGTATTAATGCAAACTAACACGAGTGCTACAACTTCGGGGTCACAATTTGTTGAGACAACAACAGCCCTTTAATTTGAGAGTCAAGTTCTGATATATAGCCCTCTAAGCACTGAGCTATGTCACTTAGGCCTATTGCAATTTCATTTGTTCAGATTTCATAAAAAATGTAAGTGTAATCAAACATTGTGTACTTCTTAAAAAACGAAGAAAATGTAATCAAAATGTACAATGTGGTGCATAAGAGCAAAGGTGGTTAAATAATCAAACACGATGTCCTGATTATTTAGTGGTAGGCTACACTACAATGCAACGCCAGAATGCTTTAACGGCTAACTTTTCAAGTAGGTAGGCCTAGTTCATGCATATTGCGTAAAGCGTAAAGGTAATGAAGAGGTCTGTCCTCGTACCCAGATGACATCGCAAGGCTGATACAGAGACCTCGATTTTGAAATGTAGCAGTTCGAAAATATCACAAGTTTACGCCTGCTGAAAATGGCATAGTTTGCATAGGCACTTGAAATATTCGTTTCAATTTCATGGTATCCGAGTTTTTCGGTAGGCGGCGCGAGGGACGTATATCCACAGCTGGCTGTGGATATAAAATGGCGGTCAGTGTGACCGAGACTACGGCGAAGTTAGGCAGCCCGGTCATGCTGAGTACTGACCTCGATGTACGGACAGCTATGAGAGACAAAAACAGGGTGTATGAAGTTGCATTAAGAAATTATTTCTCCAGAATAAGATTTTAAATAAATTTGATTTAATTTAAGGCTTTATTATTACCAGATAGAGAAGAGCCTTCACGTAGCCGTATCTTGTTATTTTTGCGTACCCCCGATACAGCAAGAAACGTTTTGTCTGAGATTGCATGGCGAGATTATATGGTGTTTTGTCAATGCTGATATGCAAATCCAAAAAGCAATAACTGCATACTTGAAAGGTAAACAGTTACTGCATTCTGGCTTTGCACGGTAGACTACTACATGAGGTGAACGCAGTGACAGTGTCAGTTTGTCAGCGTACATGACACTCGTGTGACAGCTGTCACTGGAATGTAGAGCTCTTCATCTTACAGAGTACAGCTCTGATCAATATTCATCGTGATTGATCTGCTGCCAATCACCCTGTGACAGATTGTACATCAAACAAACCCGCCACATCAGTGTATGACAAACAAATCCATACATACCACCCCCCCCCCCCGGTGCACTACTGCAAAGCCGAAAAAATGGAACTGCTTACTTGAAAAGTAAGCAGTTCCTGCTTTTTGGTTTTTGGTGGCAGTGCACCGCCTTACCGCGGACATGGAAACATTCTGGACGAATACGAGTATAGATAGCTACATTGGTATAAATAGTTTGTATCTGCTATTTTACGAAGTGGTAGATAGGCATAAACCTTTAACCCTTTAACCGTCGGTGCGCATATATTCGGGTTTTCATTCTTTATTAGCAAATTAAGTACCACCTTTTAAACATGATAAAGATAAAATGTGACATTAATCAGCAATATTTGAAAACAGTTGACCCTCATTTTGTCAAATCTGATTTTTTTTCACTCACTTGAAGTTGTGGATCGCGTCAGCGAGACACAACCTCAAGCGGGTGAAAATTCCGATTGAATAATTTGGCGGTTAAAGGGGTAATGTCAAATTGACATTAACGACAATTCTGACCAGACGGGCTAAACTGGGCTAAATATACCAGGCAGACAGACAGACAGATATTTTATTGACAGAAAAAAAGTCATTACAGACTTATTTGTCATAGAAATGATATATGTACATGTATATACAAGGTTGTTAATTTATTAAAATCATATGACAATATACATGGTATGATATACACAACTACCCCATATTGCAAACTCTGCACGTGGCTATAGACATCGTGGTTGAACACTACTTAAATGCAATAATACAATTTGTGATCATTATTGTTCTCAGTCGTTCTAAATCAAGATAAATGCCATCTTCGAAGTAATAAAACAGTTCATGTGAAGTTATAAATATCTCTAACATAATTTTACTGAATTCTCTGTGATCACACTTAGCCTACAATACGTTGCACCAAGGAAAATAGAATCAGATTCTATTGTCTTTGATTGCATTAAAAACAATAATTATAATACATTGGTCTTTCGATAAAAACTAACCTTCCAATATTGTGCGACCTTTTCAAATAAGATAACTAGATAAATGTTTTACATGCCCTTATACCATTATAACGTATAGTATAATAGATTCATATGGAACATTTCTGTATTATCAAATTATACCATACAACAACAAAGCTTTAAAAACTCCATTTGTATATCGCCAACACAAGTGAAATCCTCCATCTCAGCAATGGACTGAGAAGGCTTCATGGGCGCAAGACCAGCTGTGGGGATTCATTATTCCAGCGTGAGATTACTTGGGCTAGAAGATGCCACTATTAATTTCACTCCTGGCATATGGCCCTCCTATCTAAATGCCATGCGGATGTGACGCAAATAAAAGGAGCCGGGATTATATTTGGGATTGCCTGACAAAGCCTGACGTTTCCAGTCCTGTCACAATGCTTTTGTCGTTATATTATTGATAAGTATCAAATACGTTATTACGTTATTGATAAGTATCAAATACGTTGCCATATATATCATATTATATATTATATATATTATATTCGGAAATCTACGACGCTGGCCCAACAGGGGCCCTAACTTTGTCTTGATGTCTCGTGCTTGTTGGGCGGTGGGCTTCTTATAACATTTCTGGATGATAGCTTACATTTCTATAATTCACGACCAGATCAAATCGCAACTTTGATACAATAAACTTGAATCATGGGTGTCTATTGTATTAGTGTAAATGAGTCTGAGAACAATGGATTAAAATTGCAAATAAAGCCTAACATCAGGCCAACATCGGGTGAACGTCTGATTTTTGCTACGATATCATGGGGCTGAGAGGATAATCTCAGCTGTGCGGACTATATTTCACACGTGATTACTTCCGGCAAATTGCGTCTGGAATTATCCACCGACACACAATATTAATTTCATTCATTGGTCGTTAGGCGGAGTGGCGCCTCTTGCCTCTATCATCGCCCATTCGTCCACAACGTAACATTATTTATGATTGAGGTGCATTAATACCGTGTTGCTGCAGATGTAATGAAACTAAACGTATATGGAGTTACTGAATGATTAGTTTGAAAATGACAGGAAATGTAAGCCCTGGCTACTTGTACCAGTTATTGTAGTAATAATAATACAATAGCTATAATTAATCATGCTAAATTAATACGGACTAATAAATTATATAATATAATAACGATTATGTCAATTATAGGAAATACCGAAATCAGGTTTGTATAGTTTAATGTTTGGCATGTTCAAGTGTCGTATTAGTGCGTCAATTTTATCTTAATTTGCATCTGGGATTGCAGCCAAAATGTACCCACATAGCCCTGTATTAAATGTGTTAAACAGTGCATTAGATATGCAGCTATACATTTGAACCATTTCAGTCAATAATTTGTTGTAAAGAAAACAGTTGGACACGTTTAAAATCGTTATTCGCAGCGTCAAAGGTGACCACCTTGACCACTTACCAGGTACTCATTTACACCTAGGTGAAGTGAAGCACGTTAGTTAAGTGTCTCGCCCTGGGATACGTAACACCGAAACGCAAAAATGTTCCAGCGTTGAATCGGGGTACATTATATTTCAGCCCGTATTCTAGTACAACTTACGATATATCGTAGGCTTCGTATTGGTGAGATGGCCATCTCGACCAATCCGAGCCTACGATCTATCGTAACCTGTACTAGAATATGGGCACAGTGAAAAAAATCTCCCAGCAATGGCGAGACGTTGATCTGATGACGTTTTAATGTTGAGCCTGCGTCGCAGATGGTGGGCCAACATTCGGTGAACGTCTCTTGTTTGCTGTGATTAATAATAAGAAAAAAAAACCTGTTCCATTGTCCCAGTAAACAGAAAACGTTTTTATAACATTTATACAACGTCGGCCCAACGTCTTCGACGTTGGTCCAGCACTGTATAAATATTATAAAAACGTTTTGTGTTTGCTGGGATGATGGGGGTAGATAGCTTAAGTTTCTGCTCACCAGGTATCTGTTTGGCTGATAACGTGATTTCTCGTCAAAATCGCCTCCTCACATGATTGCCAAAATGCGACAGCCTGTAAACAAAAAAGAATAGTATATCAAAATATAAGTACAGCAAAGAGTTTGTTTTAAATACCTGTACTAATATCACTTTTTCAATGGCAATACATTTAGTCGCACAAGGAAACTCGAATAAAGATATTTCTAAAAATATAAGGCCGATAAGCCTACGCGTGTTTTAACAATATATTTTGGAAATATTCGCACATTTCAAGATGTTGTTATACAACAAAATCATTGTCAAATCAATGTACATTGTTCATTGTTAACTTGTTTTGGTTGTGCTGGACCACTGCTCTCATGAGGATATGAATTCATAAATTGTTGTATTCATCATATTGCAATCTATTCTATATCAAACACAGTACAACAAGCAGTATGACCTTATGTCAGGTGTTTCTGACAAAATAGCCTTATACAAAAAAACACATGTATGGGATAATATCCATATAGGCCCTAGAACATTCACTATTATAAAATAATAACCATATTCTTGAAAAACATATCGTATTCATATAAAGTTACGGAGAGATTCTCTTTCTGAACCACAGCTATGTTGATTCCTCCCAGCTGCAGGCCACGGGTTTTTACTTTTTAAATGTGGCTGTTTTAATTACCAAATGACAGTGGTTAGCTTCTAAATTATTCTAGCGCGGAGCATCTTCCCACAAGAGCCAGACAAACATGGGACGTCGAAACAATGTTGATTTAATGTTCGGTCACCCTCGCAGACGGTTGGCCAGCATTTAATCAAAATTGGGTCAACAATCCGCATTTGGATGAAGAACCTGAGGGAATGATGGTTTTTTCCAAACTTGGTCGATGAAAGCAATTATTTAAATCGCGCACCCAAAACTGGCGGTAATCGATCGCGTAAGGGCGGATCAAGTACTCTCTCGGCCCCAAATCGATTTCCGGTCGGATAGGGGCTCCACTTCCGGCGAAGACGTGGCTGTGGCATTGTGGGTGATTGAGTGGTGAGACTTGAGCGGGACTCCGACCATTGCATCACACATGATGATCACTGGGTTTAGATGGGGCGATCAATAAAATCTGAGAGACTATTATTTAAAAATACTGAAATACTGCTACTATACTACAAACCTACAACTATTTCATCTTTTCATGTTTATATTAGTCTTTCGATCGCAATCAGTTAAAGCTATGTTCATTTTTTATTCCTTGTTGTTTAATGTCACATAAAAAAAAACAATTTTAGAAGCTGAAAACTGTCTTCAATCATGCAGTAATGTTTAAAGATATATAATGGTACCCGTTGTAACAAATATACCTCCTTTCCGTTAGCACGACCCATAATATAAGTGGGTGAGCATTTCAATTCGACAAGTTTGCGCTTCGCGTGCTAGTATTTAACTATTTAACAGTAGCAGACAACATATGAACAGAATACACAGATCTACAAAAAAAAACAAGAAATAAACCTCATACTGTTTATTAACTTTTTTTTGTATAAAGTGTTCTTACCAACAAAGACCAGTGAAACAGAATACATTCAAGACCAGGGGTAGATGAACTAACCACAAATTCAATGTCTCGACACTTACCCTTCCGCTACTGCGAATCTCCATCTGAAAAGTAAGAATACAGAACTGCCGTGCGGAAACAAAAGGCAGTAACTGCTTTCTTTTCAAGTAATCAGCTATTTCCTTTTGGATTTGCAGAGCAGAGTAAAAAACCCAGTGATGTATGTGACACGTCATGGGCTGAAAATTGATTGTTGATAAAATAGTGCCAAGCAAATGTTTTCATTGGCCCAGGACACAGGCGCCCCGTTTTGTTTTAAATACTCGTTGACCGAGATGAAGCTATTCGCTTTTTTTCTGCGCAAAAACTATGAAAGTTATGGCCTTTACACATAAACCATGCCATGGAGCTCTTTGCATACATGATATAACATCAACTGGCTTATTAATATTAGAAGTCGTTACACATACCACACCAAATTCAACAAAAAACAGATAAACGTGTACATATCCAAGCAACCACGAGACAATAAACCGATGTTGGTTTAATGTTGGGCTAGCATCGCAGACGGTGGCCCAGCATTAAACCTACATCGAGTCAATGACACCCACGTGATCTACGCCAACGTAGAAAAAATGACCTTTAAAATACAATATTTTATCACAGTCGCTTATTCATCTGGTCAATTTTTAAAATTGATATGCAAAATTGTAAGTGCAAGGTCCGTCTGGGACCATTTTTTAAACATTTTGAGCCGTTTTAATGATGCAAATAATGACCAGCTCGGGATGTGCAATTTCACAAAAAAAATGTAATATTTTTACTGAATGGGAGTTGGATGTTAACTTTGTATTTCGAGGATTATCGAAGCATAATTCAGTATGTTTATTTAATAATTTTCAACGCTACAAATTAATAATAACATGTTTTTGAATTGAAATCAGACAATTAGGTTTCAAGCCTGGATTTATTGAGATGCTGTCACGAAAAAGCAAACAGCAGTGACTGCTGACTGTACAAGTCAACAGTCCCTGCTGTTTGCCTTCGCAAGTCACGGAGTAAGCAGTTGCTCCATTGCAGTTTTTAAATGGGCCAAATTAAACATGCAGGCATCAATCAGAGTAATTTTTAAACTGCACTCTGTCCTATGCAGGGCCCGTATTCTCGTACAAGTTACGATATATCGATAGGCTTGGGATTGGTCGAGATGGCCATCTCGACCAATCCCAAGCCTACGATATGTCGTAACTTGTACTAGAATCATATTGTCGTATATATTATCATATATTATCATAGTATACTCTCATTTCCTGTGTCGTTTAGTTTGAGGTTTTTCTGCCTGTTCAAAATTTCGTCACATAACAACAGTATTATGAACACTAATTTTAAAGTATTTGTGTATGTATGAGTTCCTGGTTACGTCTCGGCTCAAATTAATTATAAAATCGATGTTTTTTTAAGATACATTTAAAAAAAAAAATTGTAACTGAAAGTATTTAATTGGAGGGCACAACATGATTTGGTGAGCACCAATTAATTATTTGGTGCGCGCCAAATGATTTATTGAACATGACACATGACAAATGATAAATTAATTACTATGTGGATAAAACATGACTGGACATAGAGATTTTTTCCAGCACTTAGGCAGCAAGATCTCTGGATAATTATGACATAATATCGACGATTAAAAACCTTAAGACAATGTTTTCAAGATATGGTATTTAGCGCTTTATAGATTGGAAGAAACGACATTAAGATATCAAGTTTTGTTGAGGCGGTGTGGCAGTCTAGATAAGTGAGCATTACAAATTATTCACCCACATTACGCCGCGCTGCACTGCAAACAACGATAACTGAGCAAATAGACAAATTTATCGAGAATGCGAATTGTTCAAACACAAAACTCTTGATGATCGGTTTTATGTCGCTTATCGCAATGATTTATGACAATGGTGGGCGAATATTATTGGCCTAATTTGATCAGGTTCCCGTGTCTGTGCCGGGCTTTGTTTGATAACCTCGTTAGCCAGAAGTGCCACTAATGCACTTTTATTATATTATTGTTTTGATTATCGTCATAACTGTGCATGTCCTGCTTGTAAACCTGTATAATATGTATAACAATAAATAACTAATGGATTGAATAGAAAAGGATCATAAAATGCAATGACCATTTGTTTAAAATAAATAATAAATGACTCATAAAATGCACTGAACATTGTGAAATTGATGTTCTGTCTTGAATCAATTAATTGACAATGAGTTTTGTTGCTATGTGAAGCCAAAAGGCAGTTATAGTATTTTGGCTCTGCATTATAGACGTATCAAAACGCACATAAACTAGCCTGCTCTCAACCCTTTAACCGCCAACTTATTCAATCTGAATTTTCACCCACTTGAAGTTGTGTCTCGCTGACGCGATCCACAACTTCAAGTGAGTGAAAATTATTCAGACTTGACAAAATGGAGGTCAACTGTTTTAAAATATTGCTGATTGATGCCACATTTAATCTTCAACATGTTTAAAAGGGGGTACTTAATGTGCTAATAAGAAATAAAAACCCGAAGATATGCGGGACCGGCGGTTAAAGGGTGAAATGCTGGGCTTTGCGTGAGATGCTTTATTTAAAAGAAATATAGGCCTATACATAATAGTGAAAATGTAAAAAGTGTCAATGAAATTATTCTAGTGTTAAAACGAACACGTTGTTATTATACATAAAGTATCGAGTGTGAGTAAGTGGGGTCCAATCTTCGATATTTGAAAACAGCATGAATGTATCCCTGCCTTATTTTTTTCTGCATTATATTGTAACAGTCCAGCAGTAAAAATAAAGTACTGCACACAATGTCTTTTTTTCAAAATCTATCAGTTGCAATGGGGCCATATGCATGATCGTACATAGCATCAAAATTGAATATCTTGTAATACGGTAAGCAATCTCATAACACTGGCCAGCTTAAACCTTTGTTCATCGTTGTACATCAATCCTGCCAGTAATTGGTTTATATCAATCCTGCCAGTAATTGGTTTATATAAGTACAGAAATGCATAACACGGCCTTCATAGTCAGTGTTCATATTGTGGACATAGGCCTACGTAATCTATACTTATGCATGACTAAATTAATACATCCCTCCTATAGCCAACCCCTGCATGGTATCAGAATGGCCAGATTAAACTCAGTGGACTATATATATATAGGCTGCCCCAGCGAAAACATTCTATCCGTATATCAGGCCAACTTTGAGAGAAGCTAAGGATCAATGCCTGCCATGGATGAGACCAGCAACCACAACGGCTTTTTGGACTCGATTAATCTGGAATCATACTACGGTTGTGTTTATGTTAGATAGGCCAACCATGCTCAGGGCCATGGTGTAGCGGTTAATACTGCCGCCTGCGCCGCAGGAGCTCGTGGTGCATCCTTCACTCTTGGTATCCAAGTTTCAAAGATTCTTCGCTGCCCACTCGTAAAGATTAAAATAGATTGAGAAATAAAAGGCTTTGACCCTATGTTGGTTTAAAGCTGGGCCAACTTCAAACCAACATTGAGTCAACGATACATATCGGCTGGGATCGTGGTGTGTTCGCTTGTGTTGACAGAAAAAGTTGACATGGTCGGCCGTAGTTGGCCTCAGCACAAACACACATAGAAAGAAGAGCCGCCGACCCCTTCACCTGCAGGTCATCCCCAAGTGCCTCCCTAAATACCCGACGGGTTGATTCCTGATCCCTGTAAGTATCCCAGGGGATAAGTTACCGTCCCGAGGGATGAGGTGCTTGTTTACGATCCCGCACCCTTAGAAGTTGCTTCTGTGGATAGCGGGGCGGCAGACTTTGATAATGGCCCTTGCCGGCCCCATGAATAAGTCATGGCGGTCGTTGTAAAGTTTGAGAGAGAAGGGGGATTCCCTTCTCGTGGTCGTCATTGTGGAGGAGGGATTCCCCATTCGTGTGGACGTCCACTTGCCTCGTTCTGAACCAGAAAGAGTCTGAAATGCCGACATCTCTATAAAGATACCACAATAACCAGCTGGTATTATTAAAAAATTCAAATGCAGCGTCTTTTCACCGACGAGACGTCGGGAGCTGGCAACTTGCAGGCGGAAGTTTCGTGCTGGCCGACTTGCCACGCCATCTTGTCATCGAGATATCGCGAGACGTGGCGATGGCGTGATGCTGTCTATTCAAACAAACGCTTGACAAAGTCATCATGTCCTTGCAGGGATTGGCTTCTTCAAGGTGACAAGCATTGAGCGCGGGGTGAATGACTCCAATATCTGGCGTGGAACGATTGACCCCCATTGGATCAATGCTGGGACAGCGTCAAAGACGCTGACCCAGCATTGATCCAACGGTTGTCCATTTCGACGTGGAAGGGCATTCAACTCAAAGAAGAAGAAGCCAATGTCTGCGGCAAACTGCAGGGACCAAACAACTCAGAGATAGACGGCAAGACAAGTGGGTTTTTCTCAGAGTCGGTTGATTGGGCGATGTAAGGGAGGAAACCTTAGAAATTGTTCCCCATTCGCAGGAAGCTGGCTACAGTGCAACCTTATTTCCGCGATGAAATAAGCATGTCAATCATGAGCGAGTACCTGCCACAAGGCCATGCAAAGTCAAAAGACAGTGACTGCTTACTTGAAAAGTAAGACGTTTCTACCTTTCGGCACTGCTGTGAGAAAGTGAATTTGTGCTGACATGGTTAGGGCAATTTCAGTGCAGCGGTATGAATGATCCAATCAAGCACAGTTACATCACACCGAAAAACTTAAAATAAATTAAAAATAATTAAAATGCAGTGCTGTTCAATTCTAATACAAGACTGTAGGCCTACATGACACGAGAAAGTGAATAATATTCACTCAATGTACTGCGATATACTACAATACAATGCAATGCAAAACACTGAAATGCAATGTGATGCAATTTCAAGAAATGCAATATATTATGCAATTTAATGGAGGTTTATTTAATACAACGTGATGCAAAATTTATAATGCAATGCAAAACAATGTAAAATAATGCAATGCTAGGCAATGCAATGCAGTGTAATGCAATGCAATGCAATGCAATGCAATGCAATGCAATGCAATGCAATGCAATGCAATGCAATGCAATGCAATGCAATGCAATGCGATACAGCATAATTACAAGGTGGTTTATTGGTTTCTGTTGGTAATAAGAGAGCAACCTTAAAACTGTTTCTCTCGATCATTGCATGCTGTAGTAGAATTAAATTTCCACGTGGAGTGACTATGTCAATCATGGGTGATAAATTGTCACAAGCACTAGAAAAAATACACTTCTTGTAAATAGGAGGGGGGTTTCCTCCGTCACTGGTTTACGATTCGAGTATACTACAACAACGAAACAAGCATACCAATGTGTAGTTGATAATAAACTGAAACATGGTAATATCAGGTGCTCGCAGATAGAGGGTTTCACTCATCTGAAGTATCGATCATAATAAAGAATGAAGGACGCGAACCGTCCTACATTGTATGACATGGGTGCCCTTTTTTCAATTAGACGGTCATATCAGGTGGTCGCTGATAACAGGTTACTCAGTGGATCGGACATATCGCGCAATCATACAAGATGGTCGCTTATAGCAGGTACCACTGTGACCCGAGATCCAAACATTGATTAGAGACATTGACCCCGCGTTGGTTTAATGTTGGTCCACCATCTGCAACGTTGGCCCCACATCACACCATGACGGGGTGAACGCGTGATGTTTAATAGCTGGATCATTGCTACTATCCCAGCAAACACAACACCTTGAACCAATGCTGGTTTAATGTTGGTCCACCGTCGTAGACGGTGGACCAACATTAAACCAGATTTGGTTCGGGGTGTTGTGCTAGCTGGGATAGACCTGAGAGAAGAGAAAAGCCTCGTGCAATCCATCCTGCAGTCTACTCGCCAAACTCAACACAACAAGCCGCGCTGGTTGTGTGTTTAGAAAACACTTGTGCCCAGCTGAATCCAATTGCAGGATGCTTGTTCCCGTCTAGACCACGGCCCCACAACAACGACATGGTGGCCCAGCGTTACACCAGTGGTAGGTCCAAGTTTTTGCTGTAGGGCCATTATTCAGACAACGATTGATCCGTGTCCAATGTTAAATAGGCAGGCCTCATGCAGGTTGTATCAATTCTTCCAGTTTGCCCACAAACACTCCGGTCTTTGGCAGGCGTTCCCATCCAGCTCTGTGAGAACGGCTCAACGCTGGGTCACTAGAGGGCCAACATATTTGACGCTAGCCTATTATTAAATCGACCCTGATCCATTATTTCACAGAGCACCGCTTGTAAATGGATATCAGTTACGTCTCAGTTGACACCTCAACAATTGAAACATCTTGAACAGAAAGCGATATACCCTTTCCAAGAAACCAATGCCGTGTTTTCATATGTGACGCTGGCTCAACATTGAAACAACGCTTTTAATGTTTTTTGGTTACTCAAAGAGAGTATATAGGAATACCGCACCTTCATCTATCAGGGTGTATATCACTGGCAGGTCTGCACGTAGTGTCTCACCCGACTGGACAAGATGATATACCGTGGCATCATCTTCTCCAGGTAAATCCTGAATTTTACGTGTAGTGAGGTCATGTGAGATTTGTCTGGGGAGGATAAGGATCATAATCATAGGATTGTTGTACGATGCATAAATGCTTTATTTTAGCCACTCCGAGTGGAGATACCTGTCCAAGCTTTGAGCTTGCGTTTGCATCAGTCTTATTAGTCAAAAAGCTATTCAATCATGTATGCCAAAAATTAATGATCTGTAAAGGTGCTAATTCACAGCTGACAATCCTGATGCCGCATATTATTAGAAACAAGTTACCCCTCCCAACAAGCAGCTATTTATTCGCATGTGTGATCAATTTGAGACGGAGGCGAAAGAGACGAAACCCTTATTTCTCAAAAGACACAAGTGTAGAATATATCACTTGATAGCCCTGAACGTCATCCACAGCAAACTTGATACATGGAGCCGATGCTGCATCCATGTTGAACCACCTTCGCAGACGGTGGTCCAACATTGAACCAACAATAGATCCATGTTTCGTGCTTGCACTGCGTTATTGTGATGGCTTTTATCCAATTAAAGCGCTGAGTTATACAATTTAATTTTTACCCACTTGAAGTTGTGTCTCGCTACCGCGATCCACAACTTCAAGTGGGTAAAAATACTTCTACTATGTACAATTTGAAGAAAAACACATGCCAATCTACAGTTTGTTTCACCAGATCCTGGGAGTAGCCTTTTTCAATTTACTCAGGCGCTATTCAAAATTTTTGTGTTAAATTTTCTCAGGGTCATTTTTCATTTTCCCCAACATTGCTGAAAAAATTGTAGAATTTTGTTGTGTATTTTGCAAGTTTTACCATTTGCCATGTAAACAAATTTTTGTTTCACGGTAATAGTGAAATAAGAGCTATAATTTTTAAAATTTACTACATGCCAAATGGTTTAATTTCCATAATACACAACAAAATTCCACCAAATTTTCAGGTTAAGTTGGTGGGAGATTAAAAAATGATTCGATAAAAAGTTTGCCCAAAAATTAAAAAAAAAGCGACCGTACAAATTGAAAAAAGGCTATTCCCAAGATCTGGTGAAACAGACTGTAGCACATTTAACCCTTTAACCGCCAAATTATTCAATCTGAACTTTCACCCACTTGAAGTTGTGTTTCGCTGACGCGATCCACAACTTCAAGTGAGTGAAAATTATTCAGATTAGACAAAATGAAGGTCAACTGTTTTCAAATATTGCTGATTGATATCACACTTATCTTTAACATGTTTAAAAGATGGTAGGCCTACTTAATATGTTAATAAAAAATGAAAACCCGAATATATGCGGCACCGGCGGTTAAAGGGTTAATGCTTATTTCTCCTTCAAATGTTCTTTTTGAATCATAATAATCATGAAAAATAAAAAGGTTGAACACGACGGACCAAGTATAGTAGATAAATCTACCCTGACCAATCAGAGAGTAGCTCAGCCTGTCACATGACGATATCGGCCAATCACCGCCGTCATTCAGTTGTTATTTAAATTAAGGGGTAGACTCGTATACTTTGTCTAAAACAGCTATGGGCGTGATTAGCACTCGTGCATACATTAATCGAAAAATAGGATTTACATAAATGCGACAGACGTAGCTAGCAGGTCAACCGCATGGCTATTCCCATCACGGTAACCTTGGTAACCACCTCTATCTGGAAGGTGAATTGTACCGTACAGTATCCCAACAAACACGAGATGTGTTCAGTCAATGTTGGATTATTGTTGGGCCAGCGTCGCGGACGCTGGTCCAACATCAAACCAACGTTGGCTGAACGACTCGTGTTTGATGCAATCTTGATTCAGTTTACTTCAATGGATTAGATGGTGCAGGGCAAATTACACGCTCAGGGTTTTTTTTCAGGGTATGTGTGTTAAAATTTTGCGAACACACAGATATTACAATTCTTCCTAATCAAACATTTTAAATTTCTATAAATTACAAAAATATACATACACCAAAATGGCTACATTTCAAATGTTAAAACACGTCATATAAGAATAGTATATTAAGCTCGTGCGTGAGATATGGCCACCGGAGGGTTTTCTAGCAGGTGTTCACTGCAAGTGCCAATCGTTTCCACATACTTCAAATTCTTCCAACCTTGATATTGTTCACAATATACCACACACAAGATGATATTCCAAATTTCCAAAAGCATATGATGACTTAATTAAAACGTATACTTTTAAATCAGGAAAAGGGCTGTATCTGCCATTTCACAAAGTGACATATACGACCCTGTAATACGATGTAGAATTGTTTGTCATAAATTGAAATTTCACGTTTTAATGACCATTTAACCCTTTAACCGCCGGTGCCGCATATATTCGGGTTTTCATTTTTTATAAGCACCTTAAGTACCACCTTTTAAACATGTTTAAGATTAAATGTGACATCAATCAGAAAGATTTGAAATTTGTTGACCTCCATTTTGTCAAATCTGAATAATTTTCACTCACTTGAAGTTGTGGATCGCGTCAGCGAGACACAACTTCAAGTGGGTGAAAATTCCAATTGAATAATTTGGCGGCTAAAGGGTTAATCATGTTAATTACAAAGTATTGCTTTTCGTATTTTTGCTTTTTGGAAAGATGATTTTTGGCAATCGAAGCCGTTTATATAGGCCTACTACTCCATGGCTTCTTGTTTTTTTTTTCAAATTCTGGTGGATTTTTTCTTGCACATTCCTGAACATTTCTCTTGCTCAGTGTGAATTAGCTGAGATTGAAAACATGGCACAGCAGTATAGGCTGCTGGATCAATGGTGGTCCAACGTCGTAACGCTGGCCCAATATTGAGCCAGCGTTGAGCAGCGCCTGTGATGAGCTGGGAGGGGAAGCTGAGAAGGCACGTTGGGCAGTGTGGAAACCGAGTCGAAGAGCAAAACTGACAACACAACCGACTGATTTAAGAATCTGGTATGTTTTATGGCCTACTAAAATACCTTAACAATAAAAAACGTGAATAGAGAAGAAAATCTTTAGAAGTGTGACTATTTGGATTGAGTGTTCTTTAATTTGGGGGCAATATTTATGAAGGCAGAAGCCCGCAACTGGACAAATGTCATCATTTGAATGATTTCAATGTAATGCGCGCATCGAAAGTGCGAATATATGATGCGCGCATCGAAAGTGCGAATAAAACGTTTGTTTTAAAATTATCATCTTAACATTGATAAATATTATTTTAATATCGTAATAACTATGATTATGTATACATTGCTGAAGAAAACAGTGTTGCGTCCCGGCCAGTAGACACAAGACATTGAATGAATGTTGGTTTAACGTTGGTCCACCGTCTACGACGCTAGACCAACGTCAAACTAATTTTCATTCAAGGTCTTGTGTCTACTGGGACGTTACTCGAACACAGGGTACTCAGGTTCAGAGTCAACCATAAAAACACAGTAATAACGAGCGCAACCTACGCTGGAGATGGGAAGAGGTTGAAGCAAAAAACTGCCTACTATTAAAAAAAGCCGTTGCGGTTGTTTGCCTTACGTGCCAGGATATTTTGCCCATTTTGAGACAAATTATCAGATTATACCCACATTAGATTCGTCGCCTGAACGCTTAGTCATTGAACTACCACGGCGCGTAGACAAAGGTCAATCCACGCCGCCAGCGCTACCAGTGGGAACAATTTAACTTATCACCGCCAGTAAATATACTTATTCCAACAAATCAAGTCAATCACATATCTTCCAAATAGTGCGTCTGTTTTGTATTCATACACGTATAGAATGATCTGGTGCCCGGTTGATCTTGGCATTTATAAAACTAGTATGGTGTTCCCTAACATATATTGAATCTAGATATCTGGATTATGATTGATGGAGATGAAAATATTGACCAATCAGAAGCCTGAGATCAAGGTCAATGTGATGGGGATAGCGGGCCTGGTGGGGTAGGCCTACACGCAGATTAATTATAAAGATTTCACTCACTTTCTGAATCGTTGGGGTCTTTCAAACAAACACCAGACACATACCCAATGCTGCTGTAATGTGGGACGATCGTCTGGGACTCTGGACCAACATTACAACAACATAGGGTGAACGTCTCATGTTTTCTGGGTGGTTCTCGAATAACAGGCATTGGGCTCTACCCAGTTAACACAAAACATTTGTATAATATTTGTACAATGTTGGACCAACGTCGGAGACGTTGGGCCGACGTTGTACAAATGCTATACAAATGTTTTGTGTTTGCTGGGAATTGGTAAATAATTTAACTCTAACTATGGCTCTACGCAACGGGAGCGAAAAGAGAGTGGACATTAGGTAAGCTTAACTTCTGGATCCAATAACTTCATCAACATCATAAATAGACTGCCACTATGTTTTTGTTTGGCTGACAGGTGCGAGTGACTCATCACCTTGATAAAAATTAGTGAAAAACAAAACCGAAAACTCTGGTGTGAGAACTTGTAGTGCGTGAAATCATATTGCACCATGGTTTCATGTATTGTTTGATGGCTTACGCAAGCAATGCCAACAACAACTTTGCGGGAACATGTTTTTAATTTTGTCACAGGAAGTTGTTTACTACAAATACGTGTCCTAAACAATTGGGATTCACAAGTATATCTTTATAGTTTATTAATCATTGAGTCTTGAATCTATAGTATGAAGGATAATTTGTGCTTTAAAATATTAAATAATCAGAGGGGTGTATTTTCCGTCTACATAAAAATTATGTACATGCGTTTTCAATAACATTGGATAAATACTTACCCCAAATGTAAATAAGTAAATTTATGTTAGTTATAAACACGTGATTTGATATCTCCACATTGGTCATCGATATGAGTTAATACAAAATATAATTGCCCATTTGAAGTTGTGAATCGGGTTAGTGAGACACAACTTCACATGGGTGAAAAATGCTTGTATCTGAGACCAAATATGGGTCAGAATACTGCTCTACAGCCAAAAGGCCTAGTTTAAAAGTAAGCTGCTACTGCCTTTTGGCTTTGCACGGCAGTATACATAAAATTACCCAGACGAATGAGTTTTTATCTTGAGAACCGTTATTTAACGTGACAATAAACTGACAAGACAACGGCGGACGAACAAAGACGGTATACATCGACCAAAAATAGCATTACCAGACCCGACGGAACAATGTCTGTATCTGGATCAGCATCTGACTCTCAATACATCATTTTCTATTCTCAAGAGCACAGCTGATATGTCCGCCTCCCTCCGTCTATGGCCTGGGTCTACGCGTGATTCTTTATTTCAGCCTACATTGAGCCTTGACCAGACCTCTCCATCCATATCAAGTAATTAATCACAACTAGCAAATAATGTTAACATATGTTAAGTGACAACAATCACAGCAGCTGACCATGTCCGTATTTGCCATACTTATGAATTTGTACTCCTATTATCATGTGACGCTACACAAGTTTCGATATTTACTACTGTGTATTTATTCTACCATTTTGATCATTTTCCTAGTTTAAATCTCACCCCTTTGAAGCTGTGCATCGTAGTAGCATAAAATAGTACTATCTCCATGGTGGTAGCATGGGAGCAGACAATTTTTCTACAGGCGAAATGTCTAACTGGTAAATGTGGTACCTGGCATTAATTATTCAATTCAATCAATTCAATCAATTCAATCAATTCAATCAATCAATCAATCAATTAATCAATCAATCAATCAATCAATCAATCAATCAATCAATCAATCAATCAATCGATCGATCGATCGATCGATCGATCGATCGATCAATCAATCAATCAATCAATCAATCAATCAATCAATCAATCAATCAATCAATCAATCAATCAATCAATCAATCAATCAATCAATCAATCAATCAATCAATCAATCAATCAATCAATCAATCAATCAATCAATCAATCAATCAATCAATTGATCAATCAATCAATCAATCAATCAATCAATCAATCAATCAATCAATCAATCAATCAATCAATCAATCAATCAATCAATCAATCAATCAATCAATCAATCAATCAATCAATCAATCAATCAATCAATCAATCAATCAATCAATCAATCAATCAATCAATCAATCAATCAATCAATCAATCAATCAATCAATCAATCAATCAATCAATCAATCAATCAATCAATCAATTTTTTGGACTTGTGAAGAAATGTGCTAGCTTTTTATTGAAATATTGATGGGATGAATTGCGTTTCGGGATAGACGCGACTCATATTTGCAGGGAAATAACAACGTCTTGATGTAATTCATAATTGGAAGGTTGCACACTGAATTATAAACATTTTGGTAGACAACATAAAATGAAGAACATAGAGTAGACTTACATATTAAGATATCAGTAATCAACATAGAGAGCAGATAAATAACATCTCGTGGGATTCAAGCAATTACCGTCTTGTCAGTCTAAATAACATACAATCAATACAGTGGTGTCTGGCGAGAGATCGATAAATGAGCTATAAAAATAGAAGAAACAACAGATGTTGTATTGGCTTAGAATATGATTGTCATGTGGTGCTTCTCGCGGAAAACGTATATCATGATATTGTTACAAAATGTTATACTCATCACAAAACAAAGCAGATGTAAAGTAAGTAGTTACTTCTGTTTATCCTTACATGGCAGAACAGTTAATTACAGATAGAAATGTGGGTAGGCCTATATTTTTGCCCTGCTCCAGCGAGTATTATAGATATATTTTAATTTTAAAATGTCGTTATTTGGCTGCTCTTTGTCAGTGACGCTACTGTAATAGAAGAGTCCTTCTGGTATATCATTCCGCAGTGACAGACCTTCTTCTGATTAATGCATTACAGAAGTACCTACAGGCACCTAGCAGTGCGAATGATTTACACAATTTTAAAGGTATAAAAATGGTCATTATGAATGTAAGCAGATAACACAAATATTAATATGACAGCATACTGGAAACCGACTACTAATAAATCGAAATATATATTACCATTCCAGATACCATACAATACCAATACTAGACCTTTTTATGATAAATGCATTACAGAAGTACCTACAGGCACCTAGCAGTGCGAATGATTTATACAATTTTTAAAGGTATACAAATGGTCGTTATGAATGTAAGCAGATAACACAAATATTAATATAACGGCATACTGGTACTCGACTACTGATAAATCGAAATATATAATACCAGAATCAGTGCTAATAACACATTCCGTTTTTTGTTTGTTTATTAACTGCTGATCATTCAAGAAAGTCTGCTCAAAAAAAATACAAAAAAACGGCTCTCCACGGGATTTGTGCTGATCCCGGGGCTACGATTTCTCACGAGGTTTTTGTAAAGCTGGCACTCTTGGTAAATCCAGAGAGATTGGCAACAGACACGGGCCGGATAACACAATAGTCCAGGAGCGACAAAGCACGACTTGAAGTCCCCTCCCGGGTGTTGTGCTCAGAACAAGACACTTTAAATGTTAAATTTGGATTTAATTTATACAGGTTGTCTGGCCATCATAAAATTAAATTTGACTCTGTAGTTGAAAATACATTGACAAAAACTACTCACATGGGAAAAACATTCGGTGTACGTGGTCAAATAATTGAAGTTTTTGATCGTAATATTGGCAGTGTATATGTATATTTTTCACACCAACCAAAAAAGCAAGCAAGTCCTCGAGGCTAGAGCCAGAGAGATTGGCAAGAGAAGAAAAATATTTACAAGCAATTTTGGTGACCTATATATCCGGCCTCTGATTGATCGAAATCGCGATTTCGATCAATCAGAAGCTTACCATCAAGATCATATGATTCCTAACTGCAGTCCGACATCAATGTGTTATGCCAGTCTATCCCAGTAAACAGAAAACATTTCTATAACATTTATTCAACGTTGGCCCAACGTCTTTGACGTTGGCCCAACGTTGCATAAATGTTATACAAATGTTTCGTGTTTACTGAGCTGTTAAAAGTTAAAGCAGATTAGCACCTTGTTGCAGCCTCAAATACTGCCGGGGGTTTGTGACCCGGAAGTATAGTTCACATACTTCTGGGTAGTCATGACACGCAGTCAGGAGGTTTGAAAAAAAAGTCAACTGGCCCAATCTCTTTGAATTATTGTAATAGCAGGCCTAGTGATGCTGAAGAATCAGGAATTTGACGATACTTTCGGCTGCGAGTGTGGTACTCCCGGGTACTATTACTAGTGTAAGCTATAATGTTTCGAATTGTGGAATGAGAAAGATGGCCGTGGTTTGAGGGTTGTGTCTTTTCTCACTTGAAAAGAACCAGAATAAAGTGCTTATTCATAATAATATCGCGGTAAATTCCAAAGCAGTAAGAGATTTCTTTTTCAAAAAACAATATATTTCCATCAACTACTTAAAGTTGATGGTCTTCAAGGACTGTAAAATGTTTAACTTTTTTGAGAATTATGTATGGAACCTGAAGCGTTAGTTAACCCTTTAACCGCCTGTGCCGTTTTTCACATTTTCCATTTGCACATAACATATCAGCTTTTAAACCTGTACAAGATAAAAAGTGACATTAATCAGCAAGATTTGACATTTGCTGACTTTCATTTTGTCAAATCTGAATAATTTTCACTCACTTGAAGTTGTGGATCGCGTCAGCGAGACACAACTTCAAGTGGGTGAAAATTCAAATTGAATAGTTTGGCGGCTAAAGGGTTAATCTGATAAACATGTGAGACACTTTGCACTATATCAGATGGACTCTGCCACTGGACTCTGCCACTGGACCTTCCGCAGTGAGACATCACACGAGTAATAACATGTGTGGTGTACGAGGCTTCACGTTAACAGAGAGGACCAGGAACTAGACACAGCTCCGAACCCGATAACTTCCTGTAAAGTAAACTGACCAGGAAGGAGGCCGGAAGCTGTGAAACTCGGGCTGCAACTGACCGGAAACAGCCAGGCTCCCTGGGAAGACGGGAAAAGAAGTCTGCCGTGCAAAGTCCGAGCAGTTACTGCCTTTTTGGCTTTACAGAACAGAAATAGACCATCGACAAGACTTGTCACTCTTTCGGCCACTTAGATCATGTACTGCGGCACAGGCAAAATCTGGCATAAGTATGGTTTTCTACCCCTAATCTAAATAAGAACTGAATGACGGAGGTGATTGGCTGGTCTCGTCATGTGAGCTACGCTTTCGTTGGTCGGGGTGGAATATCGTACATGGACCCAAAATATATGCTCCATTCATCACTTCTATGACCTCACATCTAGGTCATATTAGGCACTAATTGGGTTATACCATTGCCATAATAATTCCTCATTGACATACTTAAGTTAAAATAGTATTTGGTATACCGGCATGTGGCCTTTGCACCTTCCTCTGCAGTCTCTGACTGACTGTCTAGTTTTTTAATGGTTTCATGCAATTTTTTGTCCAGGATATAATTACAAAAAAACTTGATGTAATATAAAAAAACCCTGATGTAATATAAAGTCTTCCTCGATATAACTCAATCAACATGGGCGCGACGTTTAAAGCAGCTGACAATGAAGATATCTTTAGGCGACTGGTGACTATAGCTTTAAGTGCTGGCAGCAGATGTTAGTGGCCAGCTGGGGTAAGGATGGTGAGGCCCAGGGGTGACCACTGGCCAAGATGTCCAGTCTGAGGTGTGTTTACGACGTGCCAACACAGCCATTATCGCCACAGCACACTTTTCTCCTTAATCAAGGCACACGAGAAGATCTGGTGTATGATACCATGGCCGGTATTCCCAAAGCGGTTGACACAGATCTTAGACATCTGATTGGTCGAGATGGCAATCTCGACCAATCAGATGCCTAACATCTGTGTCAACCGCTTCTGAAATACCGGTTCACTCTTCGTGTCATCTGAGGCCAGACATCGAGTACAGCCATCTTCCACTGTGAGCAAGTAATCAGAGTGTACGTCGAGTACGCCCTTTCACTGGTTGGCGAGTGGTAACTGGGGGCTATTTTGACACGTTCTATCGCTTGAGACATTCCGAGGAGGACTGACCGCTTTAGCTCGCTTTGTCTAGTATTCTGGCTACTGTCGTATTAGATACATCGACCAGACTTCTCTGGAGATCTGTATTTGACAAAAGCATGGATTTTAACCACTGTGTTGCTGGATTGGTTATATGTTTCATTAATCTGAATCTGGAGTTTGGAGCTTGAAAAGATGAAAAATAAATTTATCTTTGAAAAATTGACATACTGTAGATCTGGTGATTTTCGCCTGTTTAAATTTTCGGGAATTCGTGATGTTGGGACTTTTTGTGAAGTCTAGAATTCACGAATTATCAATTTCGATGATAGTAGCGCTATTATAACAAATTTTTTTTGCGAGATTCTTAAATTCGCGAATTTCTTCTCCTCGCGAAATTCACGAAAATTAAAACCTCGCGAATATTACCAGATCTACACTATCCCAAATTGAATTATTTAATAAATTGGGCATCTATTAGCAAATAGTTGTTTCGAATTCAGTCGCCTTTTATTTGGTCTGAAACATTCCTGAAACCTTAGGCTTATATATACGGGTCTAGCAATTAACCTTTTAAACCCTCACGATGCATTAAAGCATCATTTCGCATCTCTGAAGAATGACTTAATTTTCTGAAACCTAGTGATTTTAGAACGAAAATTTTCATGAACTGTTTTGAAAATAACAGTAGGCCTATATTTTTTCATTTGGTATCCACTTCAAGTCATTTTCATCCACTACAAGTCGTGAATTGCGACAGCAATTCACGACTTGTAGTGGATGAAGATGACAATGGTAAATTCAGGCTTGAAAGGGTCGTAAAAGGCAATTGGAATTAAATTGTCGCCTTTGTCACTTTCCAGCCTTTAACACGGAAAGGACGAAAGGGTATATGTTTGCATAAACTACGATACCGCCAACTCAATATTGTGGGGAGCCTCCCGTGACCGAGAGATAGCACGCTAGGCCTTTCGTTCGTTTGTTCGAGACTGATTAATGCAGCACTTTGAGAGTTGATAAGCGTTTTCATCATCGAGCCTTCACATGAACATGATCAATATTACATTTTCTGTGTGGTGGTGTAGAACGCAAGCCTTTAAGTTACGGACGCTATGACCACCAGACGACACTAATGATGCCAAATGCCATCCAATCTACTCAATATTGCATAACCACTAATCAGCGTCGCTGATTTAGCTTCGTAAATACAGGCGTACTGTCGTGAAAAGCCAACAGGCAGTATTTAATTACTTTTTAGAGGATGCATTAATTTTACTACTTTTATTTACATTACAGAGCTGTATTACACTCCAGATTGTTTTATTCATAAAGATAATAATATATATTAACCCGGAGTATTTGTTACAATACCTTAGTTCTCTATAACAGGGATGCAAAATATTAATTGTTATCTGATTTACGGAAATGTATTTCTAAAAACAAATTGCAACTTTCCCCAGATTTTTATTATTATTTATTATCAGGGCATGTTTGTATGTCATTATTATTGTTATTTTCAGATTTGGGATAAAAGCGTACGACTAGAATATATAACTAGTGCTAAAATAGCGAAACAGAGAAAGACTTTAGATTATAAACTTAGTAAGTAGGCTATACTAACTGATATAACCAGTCGGTCATTTAACTCTGTCACGCAAAACCAAAAGACAATAACTGATTACTTGGAACAGTAAGCAGTTATTGCCTTTTGGCTTTGCATGACAGATCTGTACACTAATCATCATGGTCGTTGAGGTTATGTTGATCTTTCTGCATATTATCTTATCTAAAACGGTTCCGGCACAACCCGAATGATTGGGCTTGTTTTGACATAAACTGCATAACAAACAAAGCGCACATGCAACAAAAACCCACATGATGTGAGCACGGAGTTATCTATTCGTGTCATAATATGAGCATGATACTCCATTCTGACGTTCACATGCAAAACCGAGGTGGGCGACAGATTGAGATTTTTACACCGCGTTCTCCATCACGAGGCAATATCGCGACAGAATTAATACGTAAGCATGGTTAAAGTGCGATCGCGACGAATTTGCTTAAATCGGACGAGGAATTAGTTTTGATATACATGAAGCTTTTATCGAGGAACTGTTTTATGAGATTTAAGTTGTAAATATATACCTGTAAACTCAATTTAAAACTATGCATGAACAGTCGTACTTGTATTTATGTAGTAAAATGAGTCCTATCCAGCAAGCACAAGCCGTGTCGTCCTGTCCGAGGCCGTGGATTGATGTATTTGCTTTACTCGAAAAATCCAACATGGCGGTGACTGAGAGCGATCCCGACCCCAAGGTCCGAAAAATGTTCATACCTTTTTAATGACTGTGCGACCTCTGAGCTGAGCATGCGGGCATGGAACTGAAATGTTACTGATTTAAAAAAAACTATTTTTGTCCTTATTATACCCCGATATTTTCCGATATGACAGTCCAAAGAAATGTCCCACGTGGTCGATCTGTGGCTGAAACCTGTTTCTAGGGGTTAGGTAGGCCTATATCAGG
This sequence comes from Flabesymbios commensalis, assembly GCA_964017125.1. Lineage (NCBI taxonomy): Eukaryota > Metazoa > Annelida > Polychaeta > Terebellida > Flabelligeridae > Flabesymbios > Flabesymbios commensalis. The sequence goes on along the minus strand of OZ024908.1, from coordinate 22,716,640 downwards.
AACAAATATCATGTAGTATACGTTTGAAAACAACATAATACATCATACAACGTCTCAATAAATGACCGAATCGGCTGACCACGTGGTAAATGATTCAGTTCTTATGACAGGTAGATTTCGACACATGGGCCTAAGGGGATTTAGGCTACAGGAATGTAGAGATGAACTTTATGAAAACGCTCCAGTTTTGGATTCGAACCGGGTGTATCTCAACATAGTTTTACCTCTGGAAGCCCTCTATTATCGTACTAGACAGAATTAAGATTTTGTTCAACTGAAGGCTCTAGACTTTTAAACTACTTAGCAAAGACAAGGAAATATCCTCTTCTGCGACACATCATTTCATACAAATAAAAGTTGATGAATCGTCTAAAGCATGTGTCAAAGTGTACTATACTGCATGGATGATCTCTATGGAGGGGGTTAGTTTTTTTACTATGAAAACTGCTTGTTATTGGTATGGTCAGGGAGGTGTACCTGATATGATAAAGCTAAACGCAACGGTGCTCATATTTTAGCAGGACAAATACAAAACACGTCCTACAGTTTTAGGCCTCTTTGTATAAAATAAATATACTTGTAGATTATCACACATATGGGCCTATATACATGATATATTTGTACATAACTATAATGTGTCAATATTAATTAATATAATAATTCATCATTTCTAGCAGTGGTTCAGTACTTTTATCACCAATTCACCGTGCTATCTATGTGTTCTTATCAACTATGTGGATGCTATTATATTTTGTCACTTTTATTGCCGCTAACTGGATAGCGGCTGACATCTCAAGGTTCAGACCTCCCGTAAACATCAACACCGTCCTGCAAAGGCAAAAGGCAGTAACTGCTCACTTGAAAAGTAAGCAGTTACTGCCTTTTGCCTTTGCACGAATGTCTGGTACTCATACTAACCATGGAAGCAGAGGCCTGAAGGTGGTTCAATTTTAGGTGACGTTAATCTGTTGAAGGGATAGGGGTCAAAAGTATATATTGACATGCAATATGACATGCAATACGACATGCAATATGACGCAATATTACAAATTGCAATGTACTATTTCACAAATGCTCAACACGTTTGTTCAGAATTCTCCTCTTAATGTGGAACAGAGACGTCCGTGAAGCTTTTTCCTTATTGTGATGGCTCATGATGACTGCAATATCCAGAAATAATCTAATTTCATCTATGATATATTATAATATCTTCTACAAAGTTATATTACATTGATGAAGAAACGGACATGAATGGATTCTTTTGTTACCGCAAACTGCTTTAAATACTTTATCCATGTTAACGGTGTATGCGTCCAGACATAATTCAGCTTGTAGTAACTTCACAAGAGCTATATGTACCATGTTCCCGTCCAGCTGAGAAAGACACAAACATTTAGCAGTCCCTCTAAGGCAATGCTTAATTTGATGTAGTTTATACTATTTGTAAAACCAAGAACTTTATGTAGTTATTGGTAGAACATATTACCAAGTGCTAGGAAAGATTTTGTTCTGTTCAAGCGAAGTTGTTGCTCGGAAAGGCGAGGCAAAACTGAAAGCGAATGTAAATATAATGATTTTCGCTTTTGTACTGGAGGGGTTACACCAGAATCTGATGGGGCTGTCAGAATAGGGACTGTTTAGGATCTGGAGGTTATCCCGCCGGCTATTTCCCAGTAATCACCGGCCTTGATATCGTGCACGGGAAATAACAGTGGTGTAAGGCACACACCTTCCATGATTACTACATAATCTTTATGAGACTGCCACACACATTGTACCAGTAAACACAAAATAACTGTATAACATTTGTACAATTTTTGGCCAACGTCGAAGACGTTGGGCCGACGTTGTACAAATGCTATACAATTGTTTTGTGTTTACTGGGAGCTGCGTTCAATAATATACAGGACAAGCACGGTACGTTGAACTCATACTGGTTTAATGTTGGGCCAGCGTCGCAGAAGGTGGGCCAGCATTGAACCAGTATTGGCTCAGCGTATGGTTGTTGCTGGATATAATTATGTACATCGCTCTGATAGCTTTGCCGGTAAGTGATGAGGCTGAGATTGAAGAAAAAATCCATGTCATGCCTCGTATAGTGCTGCAGCAATTGTGAGATTTTTTTCACCACACAAACTCAGATTTTAACAAGAGGCATCCTATACCAAAATAACAGTATGAATCTCAGAAATAGGAATATTGGGGATGCGAATGCGGTAAAATTTGACAAAATTGGTGAGCTAACCCTTTATATCCTATGGTAAAACAATTGAGAAAGATTTCAAAAAACACAGGGGTAGTGTATTATTGATTTTCAGATTAACCAATCAGCGCATGCGATATACCATATAACAGCTAATTAAATTTCCGTTCTATACTAATACATCACTTATTGCAGTAGAGTAAATAGTCGTCTCTCCACGTATTTTATCATAAAATAATGATAACAAATGGTAAAAAAAGCGACATAATAAATCGTAGTTGTTGGAAATATCCATATCTTGCTAGTGATTGCTTTCTTTATAATATTAATATTCAGCTCATCACTATAGTAGGCATACACAGACACCACATGTGATGCGGTATATCTCAAAGGTAAAACAGTTTGCATGGATACTGCTCATCTTGTATCCAGTCAAACACTTCACCTAAATACAACATTTTGACTCGTATCTTTGCGAAACATTTTTGTTGCGTCAATGTTAAAAATGTATTCTTCCAATATGGAGTTGGCCTCTTTCTTGTTATTATGACATGTCGTGCGTGTGAATCAAGTGAGATAGGTATTGGGAATTTAGGTTGCAGCTTAAGGCTTATCTCTTTCAACGTGCCTATATGATTACATTCACATGCTTTGTAAGGCGCCTTGGGCAGCTACAGGCTGGATATATGCGCGATATAAAATTAACTATTGTTATTATATATTAGTATAAGTGTGATATCTCATTCGGGCAGTAACGGTGTATGTATGCTCATGGTAAACATGATCCTTCGACACTTAGTAGCTGCTTATTATCACAGCGAAAATCTCCAATAAACTTGATGAAATGTGTAGGTGTACATCTAAAAATAATAAAACATGGATGTATTTTGCATGCATAGAAGCTGGCAATTGCGTCAGCAATGCCAGCTTCTATGCATGGAAAATGTTGAGGAGTGCCGCAGAACCGAAAAGGTTAATACAAAAGGTGTGAGACATTAGAAAATGAGGTTAGACCGGATCGCACATGACTCCTAGAACATGGACCCAGGTTCGTGAGCGACCTTCACCTTATGTCACGTGGCTAATGTAATATTTGCCTCACCGGACATATTGACATGGATGAAACGTCACCAAATATAGGACGCCGTAGCTTTTATCTAATTAAGAAGAGCTTTGCCTCGGAAACAATCGATCTGGGCTCTGTGCACTTATCTTAATGGCTGGCGTGCTGTTTTGAAGTTGCCCGAAAATTGACATTTACACTTCGCTTTCTGCAATATGAATGATCGGCATTTTTCTTCTCTCTGCCTATATGTGTGGACTTGGTGTTTCGTGTCACATAATTACCATTTTGTAGCATAATTGTAGCCACAGTCATTGGATTTATATTTGATTATTTACAACATTTAAGTAATGTGAGATTGCGATTCTTGTCTAATAAGGAAAACAAAGCAAAAATCGAATTATTCACACATCTCATTACACGCTTATTTACACATCTTAGGCATTTATGCAGTGGACTTCATTTTTCTCCAGGCGAGCAACAAATCATATTACATTTTCTTCCAATATATGCAAAGCATTCTAGCTGCAGCATAAACGCCAGACAACGCCGTTTTTGTTGGGATACCGTATCCTGCCTGCCTACATTTTGCAGTGGTGCCCATATATCAGGCGACTTTGAGGTCTTCCGGACTAAATATGAATATTAATACATTCATAGAATCCCTCAAACCACCTGGTCTTTCCTGATAAAATACAGCGGCCTCAGTCACATGTCGTCTCTCTGTGGAATACAAAAATGATCCATCAGGATTGTTTTTCTGTATGACCATGATGACGCTGACAGACAATATGTAGAATTCACGAGAATATCACTCACTCACTCACTCACTCACTCACTCACTCACTCACTCACTCACTCACTCACTCACTCACTCACTCACTCACTCACTCACTCACTCACTCACTCACTCACTCACTCACTCACTCACTCACTCACTCACTCACTCACTCACTCACTCACTCACTCACTCACTCACTCACTCACTCACTCACTCACTCACTCACTCACTCACTCACTCACTCACCCACTCACCCACTCACTCACTCACTCACTCACTCACTCACTCACTCACTCACTCACTCACTCACTCACTCACTCACTCACTCACTCACTCACTCACTCACTCACTAATGATGGGCGTTGGGAGGGTTAGGTGCTTCAAAAGGATGTGTCATTACAGGGCAGTATGTATTGCGTCACAGAGCTGCACTTGACGCTAAACAAGCTTCATTATTCTTTCGCTGTGACGTCTGTTCTTTCTTTGAACTGTGAATAACCTTAGTCAGATAATGTGGCTGCCGTCTCAGAAAAACGATGTTTGAAAGTTGGGCCATACCAGTGTTCGGAGTATGATTATGCACATGGGATCAGGCGCATGGGAGTGTGAATGGGTTTTCTTTGACTGACGTGCAACAAAGAAACTTCAAAAGCTATATTTTTCATAGTAGCAGCAGCAGCAGCAGCAAAAGAGTAGTAGCCACCAAAAAAACGAAGAGAAAGGAGGAGGGGTACCAAGGAGGAGGAGGAGGAGGAGGAGGAGGAGGAGGAGCGGGAAAAAGTGGAATAGAAGGAGGATTAGGAGAAAGAGAAAGAAGAATAGGAGAAAGAAGATGGAGAGGATGAATCAAAGGAGGAGAAATAAGAGGAGATGGAGGGGAGGGGAAATAAGAGAGAAGGGGAGGAATATGAGGATGAGGAGGAGCAGAAAGAAAAAGAAAAGAAAAACGGGAAGGCGAAAAAGAAATAAAAAAACGGATCAACAACAAAAAACAGTATGTCTATTAGATTATGTTGTTTTCGTTATTGATGGTAGACATTGTCTACCATCAATAATGAAAACAACATAATCACCACTAACAGAACCACCATGAGCGGCCATTTGAGCCATCAGTCACTCTAGGCTCCCCGGCTCTCATGGCATAGGGCTTCAATCATCGTCTTGCGCAGTGCTGAGTCTTTTACCTCTCCACACCGCACGTTGAGCTTTGTTCTACAGGAGACATGACAAGCCTGCTGTCTTCCAGTTTGTCAGGACCAGTGCAGTGGTGTAATAACAGCCCCTGCCTGCCTGTGTAAGCCCAAGGCCTACCCTCCCACTAAACTCTTCTAAACACCTTAGCCCACCGTCGGATCCATGCTGGGTCAACGTCTGCGACGTTGACCCAGTATGGATCCGACGCTGGGCCAACAATTCATTCCGGCAGCAACCTCTGCCATGGCCTATTGTTGTCAGCCGCCAAAGACAACCAGCCCCACACATCATCAAGCTCTCCAATGGCAAGCCGAGGCTGCCACACATATCAGCGCCGAGGTAAGTATGGCAAGCCCCTCAGTAAAAAAACACCACGGACTGATCAGTGGATTTTCCAGTCCACTGATGAAAGGTGCCTTTCAATTATCTTATCCAGGGCAGTTACACGTGGTTTAAACATACACGTATAGACGACAAAAGGCATTATTTATTAAAGGGCTACATCAAAATAAGCCTACGTATAAATATTTGGTATGCAACATTTGATTATAATATGGTCGTTGTTTGTGGTCGTTAAAATCAAGGAAAATAGAATAGATTATTTTATTTTCCCTGTTAAAATTTAACAAATTACTGAGGAAATTCAAATCCATCTATTTTTTCTCTTCTTCAAACGTTCGCATATACGTTTTTATGTTTTAAAATAGTTCTCATTTATATATCTGGTTATGCATGCGCTGCCATTTGGGAAACTAATCGGCCTTCTTTTAAGTCTATGCGATAATATCAACGTAGCATTAGCCTACCGGATATACGACGTTGTTTAGACGTTGAATGAACGTCATCTACGTTGATTCAACGGTGAAAACACGTCGTGGCGCCAGTTTATTGTAACCAGTGCGTTATTGAAACACGTTATAAATAGAAACCGCCACGTTGCAAAAAACGTGACAATTTGGCATACAACAGTCACTACGTGTAGTTGCAGAAATGTTTTTTAGAGAACATAATTCTATATCCAATCATTTTCTGTCATTCGAAATTATGTATTTAGAAATGAGCAATTTGTGTGGTTCATATATTTCATATATGACTACCAGAGATTGTACGTAATATATAACAGAACTCATATGATCATTATCAGTTATGTTATTTCCACATTACATAAAATCTGTGTCTGTATTACATCAGCGCACACAGGGATATAAAACTAACACTGAGCAGCTATCCATCCCACCAGCATGCTCATATTATGAATGACTTTTTCCATTTTATTCGTTTGATAATGTGACTTTGCGGGAGGTGGTGCGAACATGTGTGTGAGAGACGACATTAGCCTTTTTACATGTAGGTCTGCAGAAAATCATCGCAGATTTCAATTTTCTATGACTATGAATTGCTTTGAAAATTGTCAGTATAGAAATTTCTGAGTTGGATTTTGTACAGTAAACTTTGTAGTGAGGTCATTTTAACACTTATACTGCCATGTTAATTTATTTAAATTTTCAACCACTTGAGGTTGTGTCTCGCTACCGCGATCCACAACCTCAAGTGGTTGAAAATTACATATATTTGTTTAATTTGCGACCAAACATGTACAAATCTTGAAGTTTAAACACTCATTTCGTTCTCAATAACAGTGATATAATCGGGTAATAAAACGGATGCAAAACGATATGATCAGCAGGCAAAGGGTTAACCCTTTAACCGCCGGTGCCGCATATATGCGGGTTTTTATTTTTTATCATCACATTAAGTACCACCTTTTAAACATGTTAAAGATAAAATGTGATCTTAAATCAGCAATATTTGAGAACAGCTGACTTCTATTTTGTCAAATCTGAATAATTTTCACTCACTTGAAGTTGTGGATCGCGTCAGCGAGACACAACTTCAAGTGGGTGAAAATTCAGATTGAATAATTTGGCAGGCAAAGGGTTAAAGTTACAGATAAAGTGTGGCTCACCTAGTTGTTGTCCTGGTGAGGGATCGATCCACTTGTATGAGGAGCGCAGCAGACCCTAGCAGATCCTGGTGATATATACTGCCAGTGTAGGCTATTCTACCTGGAGCAGGGACAAATCCCTGTCCCATCAAGCATCACGTCATCGGGATTCATCTGATCCTGTGAATTCTGATCTGAAATGACACAAAGACAATGTAACATAACCATGATAACTGCTTCTCACCATGACGGTAACTTAACCCCTACAGCGCGGGGATCGACTTTAGTCGTCAGAATCGGACGTCTGTAGACGTCGGATTCTGTCGACTAAAGTCGATCCCCGCACTGTAAGGGTAAAAATATTTCTAATGGCCGTAGACCCATAATATAGGTATTCAAATGAATCAGAAAGAGGTAACTAAGATATTTATGATGATTTTAATTTGAATAAATCCCTTTGGTCTCCAAGGTTTATATGAAAAGAATTCAGCGCTTCAAGGGTTTAGTTGCTACAATAAAATATAAATTTATATTGTGTCTTGCCATAGCGCGACCCACAATTTCAAGTGGGTGAAAATTACCCATATTTGTTTAACTTAATCTGTTAATCAGATCAACATTTTTGAAAATCTTGATATTTATTTCCCAGTAATTCCAGTAACAGTGATTTGATCGGCTAATAGAGCAGATTAGAATATAGTCGTGCTTAGCGCTTAAAGCGTTAACCCTTACAGTGCGGGGAGCGACTTTAGTCGACAGAATCTGACGTCTGTAGACGTCAAATTCTGTCGACTAAAGTCTTTCCCCGCACAGTAAAGAGTAATGATATTTCTAATGACCGTAGACCCATAAAATAGGTATTCAAATGAGGCGGAAAGAGCTAACCAAGACATTTATGATGATTTCAAATTGCAAAAAACCTTCGATCTCCATGGTTTATACAAAAATATTTCAGCGCTTCAAGGGTTAAAGCCGGAGCAAAGAGCTAGTCAAAAAATGATATTTCCGTAAATAAATCTTTTCACTATTTCGTGAAAGCCGGCTATAGTTTAGGTGTCCATGAAACCTGAGAACCATAAGTTAATAATTATTAACTCGATGCTGAGAACTAAAGTGGCGGAAACGAGCTACATGAGCTCCTACGTGACAGGTGGTAGTGACAGGTGGTAGTGTTTGGTCGTAAATTAAACCCATATGTGTAATTTTCAACCACTTGAGGTTGTGGATCGCGGTAGCGAGACACAATCTCAAGTGGTTGAAAATTTAAATAAATTAACATACAAGGGTAAGATTTAAAATGTCCTGACTACAAAGTTTACCGTACACAATCCCACTCAGAAATTTCTATACTGACAATATTCAATTGTAATATATGATTATGGTTAAATAAAGTTTCTTCTTCTTCTAACAACAGGAATCGTGTCATAATACCATTATGAAACAGGATCACACATTACCTACTGATGGCAGTGGATCCGGTCTGTGACCAAACGGCAATCTACAGATAGAAAAATAACGCCATTCGCATTTATTATATTTCTGTTCGTGCTTGATATACCTATGCAATTCATCCTGTTCTAGCACTCATCGGCAATGTTATTTGTTGTAAGTGTTGAAGAGGTTTTCTTGTATTTCAGAGAAGTGAATTCTGTATAATTTGACACTTTAAGCGTGGGGACCGTCTTTATACGCCAGAATCTGACGTCTGAAGACGTCAGATTCAGACGTATAAAGACGATCCTCGCACTGAAAAAAATAAAATATTTATAATGGCCTTACCACTAACATAGGTATTCATATGACCCGGAGAGTACTAACGAAGACATTTATGATGCTTCAAATTGAAAAACCCTTTAGTCCCCATGGGTTAAACAGATGTAATTCAGCGTTGTAAGGGTTACGTGCTACGTAGCTTGACATTTTCATTTGAAGCTGGTTTTCCTGAAGCAATTAACAGCTTCAAATGAACGAAAAACACTGTTTACCTCAGTAACCCTTATTTCAATATCCTACATCTACGTCTGCTTTTGAAGACGAGCATTGAAGACATAAAAGTGAAGGTAGATTAATGTACGAGTACGTTTCCCACAATATTTTCCACACTAGTTAGACTTGTAGAATGCAGAAAACGACTATTCTATTACAAGCAATAAAAACAATCTGTAAAATTATTTTAAAATGTTTAAAGATATATGGATCCTTAACATTGTGTGTGTACCTTTTGCAACAGGTGCAGAAACATTTATCTAACTGTATTATTGTTATCACAAACAAGGTGTATCGTTGAATCGGTTCTTTGTCATCATGGTGCAGCACTGATGTTTTACGCGTAGCATGTGCTGAATCGGATTCCGGCCTTTTTTCATCGCCGGTTTACAATCCCCAAAAAACCCACCCGCCTATTGTTGGTTTTTGACACAGATATGGATTGTAGGGGTCTACTTGTATTCACCATTAGTGTGTCCTGAATAGGCGTTTGCCAATTGGTCGAGATCGTGATTTCGACCAATCGGAGACCGAATATCTAGGTCAATAACAATGCATGCCCGATAACAATGCATGGCACGGACTAATAGAGCAAATAATCACGTCATAACTCGTGTCATATAGTAAAAATGACAAAACAAGCTGATACGTGTGGCATATCACCATAACGCACTGTTATTGTTCTATGTCAGAAATTATTCTTTTTTGTTTCCTGTATGTTTTGGCCACCCTATCACAAGTCTAGATATGAATTTCGGAAACGTTATTTTTCTACTGCGAAAAACTGCACCATTGAACATAGATTAAGTCAATTGAGACATAGAGATTCCTGTCAGCCGAGCTAGTATTGCGGGAATCTGTCCGGGCGTGGGCGATTTGTGGCAACGTATTTTCGCATTAAGCAGGCAGAACTTCGATTTACAAAATATACAGTACTGGTAATGGAATAGGGTCAAGTGATTCAGAAATCTTCTTCAATTCTTTGAAAAGAGAATGGGAATGTGGTCCAGTTCTATAATTTTATCTGCCCCCCCCCCCCCCCAATGAAATATCACTCCTAGTATTGTAATCTGCCTCGACCCCGACACAACGAAGACCACTCAATCAATTTCATTAACATTTAAATCTGGCTGATACCAATCACTCAAACCTTATATTCAGCTCTATTTTCTCACCGGAACCTACACAGTATGGGTGTCATTCGTTATTGAAATCAAACCCCCTTTTAGATCTGCATGGACATTTTATGTAGGGGCTATCAAGAACAACGAAGTACATGTAGTTATTTTATATTCTTTATTCAAGTGAATTATAGCGGCATGTCTAATACCAGAGGAGCGTCTAAACTCCAACTAATTTAACTCTTACACCGTTAACCCTTTAACCGCCAAATTATTCAATTTGAATTTTTACCCACTTGAAGTTGTGTCTCGCTGACGCGATCCACAACTTCAAGTGAGTGAAAATTATTCATAATTGACAAAATAGAGGTCAACTCTTTTCAAATCTTGCTGGCTGATGTCACATTTTATCTTTAACATTTTTAAAATGTGGTACTTAATCTGCTAATAAAAAATAAAAACCCGAATATATGCGGGACCGGCGGTTAAAGGGTTGAAGCACGACTATAGTCGTTTTTATCCGTTTTATCAGCCGATCAAATCACTCATAATGGCATTGAAATCAATATTTGCAAATGTGTGGCCTCCAATTGAACAAATACGAGTAATTTTCACCCACTTGAAGTTGTGGGTCGCGGTAGCGAGACACAACTTCAAGTGGGTAAAATTTCAATGTTTGGTGCAGCGCTTTTGGGGTTAAGTATAGGCCTACATAAGTCGATGGTATAATTACGTGATGGTCTCTGTTCGGAGTTCGAATTACGTGATAGTCTCTGTTCGGAGTGATTTCCCCAGAGCGGATATCGGCTCCAGATCCCAAAACGTTCTTGTTGGCAAACACTAATGGTGTTATATGGAGTCCCCTGGCTTTTACCACGTGAACAGGATCAAACAGCGCTGACTCCGCAAACATCACATGGTGAACCAATGTTGTATTATTGTTGACCAGCGTTGCAGACGGAGGGCCAACCTACAACTTTGATTCAACGTCTAGTGTTTGCTAGGATACCAACTGTGGAATAGCTTTGAGCACGGCGTTCGCTCTACGCTTATGAAACATGAGATGTTGTGGATATACTAGGTTATTGTTGAGCTAATGTCGCAGACTGTGATCCAACATTATCCAATATACCCTCATCTTGTATGTTGGGTGTGAAACAGCATTGAACTGATGTTGAATCAGTGGTAAGTGTTTTGTTCACATCAGTAATTGAAGAGCTTCTTCGAAATGTTTTTATTCAGTATTAGTGGAGACTTACATACAATAAGCCTAGTTCAATTATGTAGCTCTACCTTAGAACTTTATGTTTAAAAACATTACAAGTTTGCCATTAAACAGTCAATGTTTTTTGTGTGATATCGCAATGAGGCATATTTAGTGCAATCCTGCAGATTAATATACCAAGTTAAAAACTCTTAATGCGTATCACAGCAAGATTCAAAATGTGTATAATAATTGTTTCTAATTAAGAAAAAACTATGATATATTTTGTATTTACGACTGCCGACTCTAAGTGGATATCTTACATTTCGGGATGACAAAACCATGTCAAAAGGCAGAAAATAGTCAGCTTATTTCTGTAGCACCGCCATGATGCACAGAGTGACCCCTATGAGAGCGACACATAGTGTTTTATAGGGGTCTCCCGACAATTTTTTTTACTTTATATGAAATTGCATGTTTTCTTTTGAAAAAGAAATAAATCTGAGTCAGATAGGCCTACTACAATGGCGACTATTGTTCAAAATAGCCACCATAAGTAATAAAATAACACTACACACTATTTCCAGCATGTCCGCATTCGAATGATTGGTTTTGAAAATTAGCAAAATACAGTTAACATTATCAGATTATACACTCGGTCCCACCTCTCTCATAAATAGCCGAAATCACGGCAGGTGTATACATTATAAGAATCACCCCCGTAACACCCGCCCCCATTTAGCTAATTATTGTTAAGACGCCCTAATTATTGAAATAAACTTTGCACTTATCTAAACAAATTCTTGTGGAGTACTAAATCCGCGAAGAAAAAATAATGCACAAGTATGCGACAGTAGTTCACAAAGGGTGGGAGAGTGGTCATGTCAGTGGGGAGAGACTCCGTGGTTACACAAGTCATTCAATGAGAACGTTATGGTTTTACAACAATGATAATGTCTTGAGACCTGTTGACGATATCTGTGACAATGCAAACATGCACTATATGGAATGATGGCTGGCTGTTGAAACAGTGAAGGTTTTTTTGCGCCTGGCAACTAGACTTATATTTATATAGTATATGCAAATGTGTTGTTGTTTTCTTGAAATTAGGTTAAATAATGCACGTCTCGATAATAAGATGGTGCATTAATAATACTATACGTACTATAAAGGTCGTTAAAAAACAAATAATTTTACAAATTTTCATTTTTATGTCAAAATATTTATCATTTGTTTATTATCAAGGTCATTTCATGTTTGAATATAAGTGCATGTATTTTTCTAAAAATATTTTTTCTGTTCGGATATAAGTGCATGCACGTGTTTTCGAAAACTAAGTGCATCTTCAAATATAAGTGCATGCACGTTTATGCGCGGGGATACGGTACTAATTATGGAGTCATCACACAAAATATTTTCAATGTGGCTGTTTCAACCTCTGCTGAATTAAAAACAAACAAAACGAAGCTATAATCATGTGGTTATTTAATAACTACACGATGTCTCCTTCATCTCGGATATCAGATATAACTGTTTCGTGATAACCTGACAGGGATACAGTGGGTTAAAATGATGTGGGTCTGGTCTGTGAAAGAGGGTTTGAATTTAAGCCTAATTTAATTATGGTGACCTTTTTGCACACTAGGGGGCCTAGCACAATATCTGTCTGAGTAGCAACCCTTTATCAGAGCTGTTTTTTGAAAATGCACAGTCCAGGCTTCATTATGATATGCGGCACTAGATAGGGGGGGAGGGAAAAAAAAGTAAAATCGGCCCGTGGAATTGAGGCATTTACATGTATTTCAATTAGACTGGCATTTGGGGTGGTGAGACCCTATAATGATAGGTATTCTAAATAAATACAATCTAGATCTCAGTTCTGCGATTGGTCGAGATCGTTATTTCGACCAATAGCAGACATAAGATCTAGGTCAGCCTCGGTCAGCCTCGGTCAGTCCTAATGATCTGCCGTTAATAACTGGAGCAGACAGTCCGTGTATCCATGTGACCAAGGAATATAGAATCTATATTCCTTGATTTGACCAAGGACAGAATCTCGCGTGGGAAGTAAGGTGACTGCTCGGCGGGTGGGGAGGGGGGGGGGTGTCCGGTGCACGCCGGGCCAGTTGATCTAGATAGATACTATCAAATGACCACTAACCCATTGGTCCTAGACAAGAAGGGCTATGGAAAACAAATTTCCTTTCGAACACTTGAAACAATTTGTACATAAGCTCTATATCGTATTTAAAGTAAGATGTCAAGATATTTTTCTGAACTCCGAACAATGAGTATAATTATCTATATAAAATGTTATATTACCACCAAAGACTTGTATTGTGATAACAGGAATACAAAGTATTTTCTATAATTGCCAAGATCTAGATGCGAAATTTCACTCTTATCCGAGCTCGCATGAGAGTCACCAGGGACGAGTACGTTCTCATTAAAGGTAGGCTACTCGTCCCCTTGGATGTGACCAAGGAGGTTGAAAAGAGTCTCTTTTCAACCTCCTTGATGTGACATTTAGAGCCCCGGTGCGGGCCACACACTGCCAGACAGACAACGAGAGTGCAGACAGTATTCATCCCGGATTCCGTCTTCCATTAAAACTAATCCAATCGGACTGACCTTGTTTTCCGCCGCTCCGGACAAATTTAGCGTCATGTGACGCGGCCGGCCTGATGGTCGTGTCTGCCAGGATAGGACAGGACAAGGAGGGACTCTTTGACAACCGGAACACGTCCCCCCAATAAACACGACACGTTGACTTAATGTTTGTCTAATGTTGGCCCAGCGTCGCAGACGGTGGGCCAACATTAGACAAACATTGGGTCAACGTGTCGTTCTTGCTGGTTTTTTTTAGGTACAGGCTAAACTGGACCAGGAAAACTTCATGAGGACGGTGTGATGAATTAGATTACCCTGCCCTTCAGACACAGGATACTAAATCCGAGCCCTTCTTCTCGGTCACATCACCTTTAGCTATTAAGTTGTCTGCCACCTGTGGTCTGCCTGTCTGAGTTGACTTGGCAAGATGGGTGACGTAGGGCAGCTCCTTACAGTACTGAATACCGGTATTCACGAGTGAGTGGAATAAACTCTCCGTTTCTTTGGAACCTGGATATAGAGAGACGGGGGCGAACTGTCGATCCCTGGTGTGACAGGCGGCAGCGCAGATCAGAAGACGTCTTTTTGATTGATCATTCAGGGTTTGGAAGTGCAGAACCTGCTATCATACACATTCACTAACACACCTCCTAACCACACAAAATTTAGCATAAAAGGGTAGGCTTAGCCTGCTCTTTTTAGTTAAACTTTGTGCGGCTCAAAATATATCATGTATGTCGACGATTGTTCTTTAATATTATAAAACGTTACATCATTCTGAGTCGTTTATCATAACAACACGACAAATGAGGCATACAAATCCGTGTAATATCCTCTGTTGATATCACTCGAGATAAACACTGCCGTACAAAGCCAAAAAAGCAGTATCTGCTTACTTTTCAAGTGAGCAGTTACTGCCTTTCAGCTTTGCAAAACAGGACATCTTGATACATTTATAGGATGCTGAGTGTTTCACAGCGGTCTGGGCATCTCGGCACGGATCTTATAAAGTGTGGTCTTCACAGGGCTTAATTGAGGCTGACTGAGAGATACTGTGCCGGGAAACACGAGTCGTAGACACAATGCTGGTTCAATGTTGGGCCAGCGTCGTAGACGATGGACCAATATTGAACCAGCATTGGGTCGATGACTCCTGTTTTCTGGGGTGCAGGTGAAGAAGACGCTCCCCCGCAACGCCCGTCCTTGGGGACCAATTTCCGGCCATCAACTGACAGCGTGTGTCCATCCACGGTCCATCTGTGGGAGCATTAATTAACGTCCACTCACATGATAAAACAGTCTTCCACCTGATTAAATTATGCTCCCCGGTTGATCGGATATCTTATGGGTTTTGGTCACGACCGCAGGAGGCTGTCCCCATTAACGGCATCTCAGCGATCTCATGCTCCTCATTCATCGCACCTGGGTGTGAAGTTTCGTGCAGAAAAGGACTAATTTTCTTCTTCGTTCTTTTGATTCCCGAGCGGTCTGTCACGTTTTGCTCGCTCTTCTCTGTCCAAATTCAATTTACTGCTTAACGTTTCAAGCATCTTGTCTCATCCTTGCAGTGCGGGGGCCGAAGTCGATAAAATTAGACGCATAACATATGAGCGAAAAGAGCTAACCAAGACATTTAAAAAGATTTCACATTGAAAAAAAAACCCAGGTCTCCATGGTTTATACAAAAATATTTTAGCGTTGTGAGGGTTTAACATTCTATAAGAAATGTATAATCCATAAAAAAATGCTCTGAGCTTTTATTGTATCATAGACACCCCCTGTCCACACCCACCCCCCCCCCCCTCTACACTATATACCTGATGTAGTGGGAGGGGTGTGTGTGGAAAGGGGGTGCCTATGATTGTATATAGTATGTAGGGCCTACTATACATTTGAGTTTTTTTTCAAAAATGAAAGCTTTTCGTTCATCTTGAGGTGGGAATTGCGGAAGCATATAAAGTTATTTTGAGGTCATTATTGTACAATGTGAGTCCTAGCACGCAGCTTGAACCTACAGCTCTACCTCGGAATCAAATGGCCCTGACACCCAGTAAACACAAAATATTTGTATAACAAATGTTATGCAACTGTTTTGTGTTTAATGGGTGGGTCTGAAATCATCCAAGTCAGGCCTCAAATCCACCCCCCCCCCCAAACATACGCTGCTGTTGTGTTTTTGTTGTATTTGACGTAAATACAGAATAGAAACCATTGGGCGAGATAGACCCGGCACTATAAAAAATAGATTTACATAAAAAAGTAGATCTAATTATTTCTGTTTTATGTATAAAACATGCAAAAAGTAGATTTAATTATTTCTGTAACACTTCCGTGTGTAGGATTCATGACGAGGTGATAAAAAAAACTATAAACCATATAAAATGCTTACACATCCTTGTTTACATTCCAAGCAGTGTTTTCTACTGCGCTGGATAGTGTGTGTACCTCTGCAATTTGAGTGTAATCCTGGTTATGGTGTCAGTGTTTAACATGTAGAACATTGTTTAGCATAAATAAACATATGGTGTCGTTGTTTGCTATAAATATATATATTGATTTATTCAATAAGTGTTTTATTTATAAAAGGCATATATAAAACATCCTGCTTATTTTAAAAGCAGAGTGTATGCTCACATGCCCAATATAAGAATAATTAATATAGGCCTGCTGGCAAACCAGGTCATGGAAGATTCTAGATAAATAGTAAATTTGCTGTATTTGCCATAACCAGCCGTAAATTTGATCAATTTCAGTCTAATTTAAAAGGTAGTCGAAAAAGCCTATAAAAACATCACCCTCAGGCAAATAGTTAATGTAAGCGAGCTATGTAATCTGTCGATGCGAGCTATGTAATCTGCCGAGTTGAGTTATGTAATCTGCCGAGGTGAGTTATGTAATCCGCCCAGGCAAGCTATATAATCTGCCGAGGCGAGTTATGTAATCTGCCGAGGCGAGTAATGTAATCTGCCGAGGCGAGTTATATAATCTCCCGAAGTGAGTTATGTAATCTGCCGAGGTGAGCTATGTAATCTGCCAAGGCGAGTTAGGTAATCTGCCGAGGCGAGTTATATAATCTGCCGAAGTGAGTTATGTAGTCTGCCGAGGCAAGTTATGTAATCTGCTGAGGCGAGTTATTTAATCTGCCCAGGCGAGTTATGTAATCTGCCGAGGCGAGCTATGTAATCTGCGAGGCGAGATATGTAATCCGCCCAGGCGAGCTATGTAATCTCCCGAGGCGAGCTATGTAATCTACCAAGGCCAGTAATGTAATCCGCCCTGGCAAGTAATGTAATCTGTCGAGGCGAGCTGTGTAATCTGACGAGGCGATTTAAGTAATCTGCCGAGACGAGTAATGGTACCGAGGCGAGTTATGTAATCTGCCGAGGCGAGCTATGTAATCTGCCAAGGCGAGTTATGTAATCTGCCGAGGCGTGCTATGTAATCTGCCGAGGCGAGTTATGTAATCGGCCAAGGCGAGTTATGTAATCCGCCGAGGCGAGTTATGTAATCTGTTGAGGTGAGTTATGTAATATACCGAGGCGACTAATGTAGTATGTCGAGGGGAGTTATGTAATCTGCCAAGGTGAGTTATGTCATCTGCCGAGGAGAGCTATGTCATCTGCCGAGGCGAGTTTTGTAAATATAGTAGATGCGAGTTAAACAATCTTTAGAGAAGAGTTACGTAACTCGTCGAAGTGTAATCTTCCGAGGAATCTGCCGAGGTTGCTTCGACAGATTATAACACGCTTCGGCAGATTACGCAACTTTATTATCATGTCATCAGGTTACGTTCAAAAGACACAAGCAACATATTCAATTTTGTGCTAAGTGCAAAGCAGCCGGGCGGGGGCCCTAGGGTAGTGGTTAGCACCGCTGCCTTTCACGCCAGAGTGCGGGGCTCGGTTCCCGGTCTCGGCGGTTTGAAAGAAACAAAAAATGTTTCTTCCCCATCCACGTGTGAAAGTCAGTATTGTGGGGAGCCTCCGTGACCGAGAGGTAGCGTGCTCGGCCTCAGACCGCCAGGGCTCGAATTTCGAATCCTGTGTCTGGAGGATAGTGTCACCTCAATCATCTCACCATCCTCAGGAGGTTCTCCTGTCCCAGTTTAGCCTATATGTGCACAAAGGTGGCCTAAAGCCCGATTAATTTCATTTCATTTGCAAAGCAGCTGGGTCGGAGATTGCACCGTTCAATTTTTTTCTGATTTTCTTAAAAAGTACTTAAGTCATAAGAGTTATTATGTAATATCAAAATACGATACACAATTTGTCACTTTTGCTATTGCATCGATGTCAAAAATGACCAATCTGATGGCGTGGCAATGCGGCCCATATACCAGACGTGTTACATGTATGTGTGCGACCTATAATATATGATATATAGTTACTATACATATAGTAGGTCAGTGTGTTATCCGTCGCACCTGTCGTCTGGTCTATCAATCTGCATATTATCAAAAACATCAGGGCCGACGATTGGCCAGTGTCCGCCAAAGGTTACAGAGTAACCTTAAATTATGCCTGTTGAAGTAGTTGATGTGTCAGATAAATTCCTAGCGCTAGCATCGACGCAGGACTGTATGCTGCCCGAAAATAATGTGCGACTATAAAACAATTAGCTTAGGGAATTTAAAAAATTCGGTCTTCCTTCTGTGGCGATGGGCGGGGGCCCTAGGGTTGTGGTTAGCACCGCTGCCTTTCACGCCAGAGTTCGGGGTTCGTTTCCCGGTCTCGGCGGTTTGAAAGAAACAAAAATGTTTCTTCCCCATCCACTCGTAAAACTCAGTATTGTGTGGAGCCTCCGTAACCGAGAGGTAGTGTGCTCGGTCTCAGACCTCCAGGGTTTGAATGTCGAATCCTGTGCCTGGAGGACAATGTCGTCTCACTCATCTCACCATCCTCGGGAGGTTATCCTGGCCCAATTTAGCCTGTATGTACACAAAATAAAATAAAAGTGGCCTAAAGCCCGATTCATTTCATTTAATTTCTGTGGCGATATTTCCATAATGTGATAAAAGTGAGGAAAATTAATTGTATGTTTTATGGTGAGTGGTGATAGTGAGTGCACCAATACAATGAATTCATTTTAAAAGCGTATTGTCTCAGCTCCAGGCTTCAGGCCTATTGGACCTATGCCTCGATTTTGCCCCCAAAAGTACTCATTGCCTCTCAGATAAAGCTGTATACCGCACCTGAAAACACATTTCACAATTAACCCTTTGAG
Source organism: Flabesymbios commensalis (assembly GCA_964017125.1). Classification (NCBI taxonomy): domain Eukaryota; kingdom Metazoa; phylum Annelida; class Polychaeta; order Terebellida; family Flabelligeridae; genus Flabesymbios; species Flabesymbios commensalis. The sequence continues at coordinate 22,697,310 of OZ024908.1, read as the reverse complement.
CTCTGCTTTCCTGACACAGGTGATACGTCAGAGCCACGCGACCGTTCACAATTCAATTAATCTGGCACGTACATGAAAACTTGACGATACAGCTACGTCACTTAATAGCGTCCGGGTGTTGTGGCCTTTGAAGATGGAGTGCTGAAATGATTATTTTCTGCCCCGTGAAGTAGGGAATCGCGATGCCCTACTTCACGGGACAGAATATTAATTACTTCTCTTGTAAAAATATACACAGATAAAATCTCAAATACTTAGGCGACGTGGAAGAGTGATTATTTTGTAGAAACCTAAAAACTCACATTATCTCAACGCCATCTTGACAAGTAGAATTGACCGTAGTGCCCCAAAGGTTAATTGATTTTGCGTGCAAGTGTGCAGGGTGAGCCGAGACCTGCCGTAAACTACCGAAGATAAAAAATCGGCCGGAGATCTAATTACCTGCGCAGGGTTGCTGGAATGCAGAATGGCATGAAGAATTTGAAAAGCATCTGCAATTCAGGCTGGCTCAACGCATGGCGCGTCGGCCACCGTACGGAGAACGTTTCTTTACTGTAAAGTCCTGTTTTTACTTCTGTTTCTTAGCCCCAGTGTTTTTGCGCTCGGAGGGCCTAACACAAAAAGCAGACGTGTGGGAGGTGGGTCCTTGGCCCACGGGAAGTTGGTGTCTTGGCAGTGTTTCTTGGCCAATCCAACAGCTGTTGCAGCAGCTGTTCGGCGACGTGTATCTAGGTAGGACGATAAGGCCAACAGCGACAAAACTGGTGTTTTTATACGAGAAAAAAACCAATCCAATCCGAAACATAGAGACCCAATTTATAATAAATGCTCAAGAAATTTAAACTTTGTCTGCGCTAATACATTGAGCAAATAATCCTAACCATGGGTCCCTTTTGGAACGACAGAAACTATTTCCACATTCTCTCTATTATGTTTTCGCTCTATCGTCAATGATCTATATAGATATACACTTTTTGATAATAATAATAATACTCGTTTTTATACCACCAACATATAAAATAAGTACATTGTTGGTATGTGTGGCCGCAGTGAGACTAGTCAAAAGAGTACCTGGTCAAGCTAGATAAAGCTTTCCAGGTCAGTTCAGTGAAAAATGTATCTGTTAAGCACTGCATTAAATGCCACCTGTTTAACCCAGTAACCAAATAATCTATAGATTCCTTAGGAAAACCATGATTACTGATTACATGATAACTCTGGCCTAATCTAAACTGAAGCCAACATGGCCAGCAATAGCCTACCCGTCAGCTATTTAAAAGAGATAAATAGTTTTATCATGCAATAGGCTGGTCTACTATTATGCCAAGCTTGATTATATGTTATAGATGATTTATATCCTAGGCACAAACTCCAGTCTGAGTCCAAACTCCAAGTGGGTAACCTAGATAGGCATATGATTGGTCGAGACGGCTATCTCGACCAATCATATGCCTCAAAATTTCAATAGGTCTACATTTTCGTCACTTGGCAGATTCAGCACTTTGGTTTGATGTTAACCCTTAGAGCACTGAGCTATTCAATTTAAATTTTCAGACACTTGAAGTTGTGTCTCGCTACCGCGACACATAACTTCAAGTGACTGAAAATGTATGTCATTTGTGAAATTTAAGTCCCAATATATATCAGTGTTTCAAGATTGAACACATATTTTACTGCGACCAGCTCGTTTTAAACGGTTTATACATGTGTTGATTAATGGACATCTGTGCTCTAAGGGTTAAACAGTTAAAGTGCCGTATCTGCCACGTTAATAAAATGAAGAACGGCTCCTTCTCACACTCTGTGCTGTGGTTTTGTATCAGCCCATATCGCACTCTAGCTGTAGATTGAGCACAATATGTGTGACTTGATCGTGTGAGAAAATAAAACGTTGTTTATTTTTCGTGCGATATGTGAAAATACAGCACATGGTCAAAGTATAAGGCATTCGCCTAAAGATTCACACATTATACCGCAGAATCCTTGGATTACACCAGCAATTCAAGCAGCCAAACGGACACGACGATATCTGGAACGCGTCTGGCGGAAATCTCGTTTTCCATCAGATAGATAAAAATATGTTAAGCAAGCCCACCTGTGCAATAGAATGATGGAGAGAGCTAGGCGAGAACATAGATTTCATTATATACATTCATGAAAATGAGAATGACGCTGGAAAACTTTGGAAAACTACACCGAGTTCCTAATACATCAATGCCTTCCACAAGTGATATCACCACACTTTGCCACAGTTTTTCCATCTTTTTTGTAAACAAGATAGAAAAAATAAGAATGAAATTTTGCGATCCTAAACACAATGTGCCTCAAATTCCACCACCAGAAATTAATTTTCCAACGACATCATTCGAACCAGCCACTGCAGATGAAGTTAAGAAATTAAACCTTTCTTCCCAGGACAAATCCTGTGATCTTGACCCATTGCCTACCAAATTATTGAAATCTTGTCTAGATATATTGCTAACTCCCATCACGAACATTGTCAATTTGTCTTTGGAATCCGGCTCTTTCCCAGTTTTGAAAGTATCCCACATCACACCCTTATTAAAGAAACCATCACTGTCTAAGCATGACATGAAAAACTATAGACCAGTTTCGAACCTAAATTTCATTTCTAAAATAATTGAAAAAATAATTTCAAATCGTATCCGGTCCCATCTAGACAAAAACAACGTATCAAACCCCAATTAATCAGCATATAAACATCTTCACTCTACAGAAACAGCCTTGCTAAAAATTCACAACGACATCTGTATGGACATGGACATGGGGCAAGACCACAGCATTGGTCTTGCTGGACCTTTCCGCAGCCTTTGACACCTTGGACCATAGCAGCATCATTGAACTCTTGTCCGGCTGGTATGGTATTTCTGGAACAGCTCTAAATTGGGTCCCTTCCTACCTATCAAATCGGGTGCAAAGGGTTAAACTTTTGGATAAACTTGGGGAACCGTTCAAGATGGATTATGGTGTCCCCCGGGGCTCTGTCCTGGGACAACTCCTATTCACTCTATATAAAACGCCCCTGAGTAGTGTGATCAGTAGGCATAACATCTGCCACCATCTGTACGCTGATGACACACAGATTTATTTTTCTCTTTCCAAAACAGATCCTGAGATGTCACTGTCGCTGGTCCAGCAGTGCTTGCAAGACTTCTCCGACTGGATGATAGCTAGCAAACTCAAATTGAATCCTGACAAGACAGAATTTATACTAATCGGCAGTAAAGCACAACGAGAAAGAAATATTTCCCTACAAGATTACTTGCTCAGGATGTAACACCAACTGATTCGGCACGAAATTTAGGGGTAGAATTCGACAAGGATTACAATTTTAAGAAACATATATCAAAAATCTGTCGATCATGCTACTATCATATACGTGATTTGCGTCGCTTGCGCAGATGTTTAACAGCGGCAGTGACTAAGACAATAGCAACTTCACTTGTCTCGAGCAAGCTAGACTTATGTAATTCTTTCCTCTATAACACCCCAAATCGCGAAATAAACAAGGTGCAGAGTGTTCAGAACTGCTTGACCAGGGTTGTGACCCGTTCTCCACGATTCTGCAGTGTTACACCTTTGTTAAAATCCCTACACTGGC